>CM060687.1:128203328-128619241 GCA_030686995.1 Artemisia argyi
AGGTTCATTTTTCGCCTCATCAGTTTAGGAGTGACATTTGGTATCAACAGCTTCCATTAGGTAAATGTAGTGTAAGTTAAGCATAAAATCCAGAGGGTTAGTGTAAAAAGTCAAAATTAGTTTTTTAATTCCCCCACAGTCCACTGTGTGGAAATTTAAGACCTACACACCTTCAATTCATGCCTAAACTAGTTTGTGTAGGTTAATTTAGCTTATTATAGTACTAGTATAACTTAAGTAATAAGCTAGGATCATCCCAATCTCAAATAAGTCAAATCTTAAGTTTATATCAAAAAGTCAATTTCACTTCTATGCAGAAAATCCATTTTTTGAGGGAATTATTGTGAATTTTGTGTGTAGATTGAGACTTTGAAACTTTTAGGTTTTGAAGTCCGCCAGCTCAGCTTTATGTTTCCCCCCTCCTTTCATTTTTGAGATTTTTCTGGTAGGCCCCAGCTTGCCCCAAAGTAGGCTGCAGGGCAACCCTTGCCCCTGCATCAGCAGTTATCAGCCCACCACCACCACTTTGGTGGTGGTTTTCTTGCCACCAGAGAGGTCCACAGCCCCACCTCTTAGGTTCTTTCCACCCCCCTCCTACCATACTTCTAGCTTTGACTTTTGTTTGACCTGAGAACCCTTGGGACCACTTAGAATCACCCCACAACTTTGTCCCATTTTCAGTCAAATAGCAAATAAGCCAAGTGCTTATTTTGATCCATGTGCTTATTCAGTGGTTACCTTGGGCTTTTTCTTGCTTAAACAAGTTCATACAACTTATTTGGACCTGAATCATCCATAGTGGGTCCCACTTAAGCCCATTTTAGCTTATTTCTCCATTTGGTCAACAAAAGTCAACTGTGGAGCCAAAAAGCTTCCACAGTGCTTATTTTTAAGTTGTAAAAAAATTATTTTCACAAAAGTTGTGTGTTTTTAGTTATAAAATAGTTTTCAAAAAGAAAAATCAAGAAAATCCAATTTAAAAATAAGTGATAGTTTCTATTTAATGTAATTTAAATTTTAATTTTCATTTTTATATTTTTATTAAGAACTTAGCATTTTTATATTTTTCTTAATTTCCTTTCATATTAAAGTATTTTTAGTAAATTTTTCAGATTTTTATTTTGTCATTTAGTATTTATTAGATTTAATATTAGTTTTATTAGTAATTAATTAATAATTAAGTTTTAAATAGCATAATTAGTTTTTATTAAGTAAGACCTAGTTTTTATATTTTTCCTAGATTTTATATAATAAAATATAATTTTAGGAATTTTTCTAGAATTTTTACTGTTTATTTTCTATTTTTTATAATTTAAAATAGTTTAATTAGGTAATTAATATTTAATTAGTAATTAAGTAATAAAAAAATCACAAAAAGATAAAAATACTTATTTTTAATTTTAAAATTAGTTTTTAATTATTTTATAATTTTAGAAATTTAATTTTCATTTTTCTAGTATTTAATTAATATTATATTGTATTTAAGTATTTTAAATATTCATAATTAGTATTAATTAGTATTTAAGTAATAATAAATAATTAATTAGTGTAAAAATTAATTTTCTTTTTCTAAAAATTTTCTTTTAACCTTAGGTTTGTAAAAAAGTCATTTTCACCCCCTGTGGGTTTTCAGATTTCAGTTTTCACTTTTTATTTCGTACGTTTACGTTATTTAAAACGTGAACGTACGCGTTTTTAGGTTTTACACGTTTCTGGTTTTTCTGATTTTACCATCTTATTCATATAGCTTATTTAAGATATTTCCTTGTAGATTCCTTAGTGTAATCAAACACAAACCCTTTCCCGTCCAAATTCACCCGATCACAAAACCGTTTTTATACCATCCACACCTCGTCGGGACATAACGACCCGGGGAAACCCTATACTATCACCGGAGAATTGGAACTGAGCTGTCTTTGACTTATTGACCTTGGTCAATAATATCTGACCGTTTCGGGAACGATCAACTTCTAAGTTTGCAAGATAAGGTTGAGTGGCTGGAACACCAAAGAGTTCAAAATACCTCATTTAGAGACACCTATAAATCATATGAGCCTTCACCTAGGATAGATTCTTATGAACAACCTCCATGTTTAAGATCTAGTTTTAGTGAGGCCAATAGAAAAAGCGATCTAGTTTGCCAAGGAATTGTGGATAGAGCTATAGCAATAAACCATAAGTTGGATGAAGCAATAGGTTTGCTTTTATCACTACATAAGAAAACAATTGAGGAGGATTTAGCCGAGCATGATCACATTGATCAAAAAGACCTAGGTTTTATGACCAATGACTTTGAATCTCAAGGAACACATGATGAATCCTTTAGGCAAATTGAATATAAGATTATTGAGGATGATCCTTATGATTCGGACATAGAAGTTGAAATGCCTAGAGAAGCACGTGAGATACTTAGGAGAATGCTTAGGATAGATTCTACCAAAACACATGATGAGGATATAGGTGATCTTGACACATGGAATGATGAGGTCAATAACATAAGCCCACAAAATACTCAACCATCATTTGAGGCACACACACCGCCCGTGACTTACCCGGAAGAAGTAGAAGAAACTTTAGGAATTCCGATGGAGGTAAAACCCTTGGACCAGGCACCACTTGAGGATATAGGTTTGAATACTTGTAGTGATAACCTTACTCCTAGTTCTAGGGAATTACCTAGTGTTGATGAACCAGAACCTCAATCTTTACACATCTTTCCATCCTTAGATATATTTCTAGGAGACAAAAGAGGAACCGACCCACCCATCAACCAATATTATCCGGGTAGTTTTAGGATGAAGGAAGCCATTCACTCACCCCCTTCACCTCACGTGGCATATTTCCACCCTAAGGGTGTGTATCGCTACTTCCACCCTCACTTAATCCTAAGTGTAGGGAAGACCTCCCCTATTTCTGTTAAATAAGGCTAGAGTCAAGCTCATGACTCGAACAAAAACAAGCGCTTATTGGGAGGCAACCCAAGCTTTATTTATTTATTTGTTTGTTTGTTTGTTTATTTGATTTTATTTGTTTCCGTGTGCATGTTTTATTTTTGTTGTTTGTGGCTCATGTTTCAAAGTAAATTGTAAAAATGCTTTATTTTGTTTTTAACTTCGTCTTAATTGCATATAAAGGTATTTTGAAAAAGATAAGTGTAAGGGAGATCCAAATTTGTTTATAAGAACGAAATTGAGCATGATCCACAACAATATTAAATGAACATGTATATTAGTAATTGTTTGAGTCAAATGCTTGTATCGAGTCATAATGATGTTTTGCAGGATTTTCCAGGAAGTAGGACATAAGTTTTTCCAGAAATTTGCCGGAAACTTAGCATGAAATTTTTGCAGGAACATTCTGACGGCGTCAGGAGTTATAACCTGACGGCGTCAGGTACAAAAATTCTGAAAAATTTTGCGAGTTTTGTTTATACCGGACTCTTAAAGTTTTTGTTGATTCTTTAGTTTTATAAACTCCAGGAAATCTGCAAACATTCATTCCACAAGCATTATATCTTTAATTGTTTTGTTTTTATTCCTAAGTCTAGAATTACATCTAGTTGTGAGTTTCTTTTGTTCGGTTTGATGCTTTGAGTTTTTGTGTTTGTTTTCTCAGGTTTAACAGGTTATATTGGACAAGAAGATGATTTATTTTTCTGGAAGGGAAGCTTTGATTGTTCATTTTCTTGGATGAAGATCTAACCTTGTTACCACACTATCCACACCGAGCGAATCAGGGGAGTATTTGATTTCATTCTTTTACCTATTTTACTTTTACAATCTTTAATTGAACATTGGGGACAATGTTCATCCTAAGTGTAAGGGGAGGGTAAATGATGATACCTTATAGGATACACTTGTACTTGAGTTTGTTTATTTGATGGTAGGTGTGTAATAAAACTATGAGAAATACTTGTTAGTGTAATTTTAGCGCCAAATTTAATATTTTTTTACAACATTTAGGAGTGAAACTTTAGCCTTAGCAAGCGTCTCATGGATAGGAGTCGTATGACTAGCAAAAAACCGTACTATTCAGAAAAATTTTCCACCCAAATATGTGAGGTTCGCCTTTAGATTTGATAGGAAAAGCATTTACTATTAGTGCTTATGAGTGTACCGGTAGCATTTAGATTCTAGAACTTGCGTTAGTGATGCATCCCGAGACCGCTAGTAAGACTACATTCGTGTAGTAGGATTTACTACATGATAAGAGGCATTAGGATCACCCTTGTGTTAAACCCGTATCATAATTACTTGACCACTTAAGTCATATTACTTGGCTAGTTAAGTCAATTAATTTTTCCCACACCCTTAGCGTTGTACTCATTTTTAGTACATGAAACCCCAAGTACACCCCTCCGAGCCTATTTTTTCGTTTCTAACTTTAAGCATCTTGCTTAAAGGAAGAATTTGTTACACCCCACTTAAATGTACACCCAAATCGCCTTAGCCTTCCGTGTATGCACTCATATTTAGTGCATTATTGTTATTTGTTTAAACCCTTAGTTAATTATCTAATTGATTACATGGTTGCTAAGTCGAGTCATATCCTTGTACATATTGTTTTGGGACGATTGGGACTCATGGGTAAAGTACTTGTGTTATGGAGTAATGGGGAAGAACATCATATTATTACCCCCATATGTGCGTTAATCTTAAAAGTACTCCAAGTGTTTTGATTAGCTTAATTCGAGTCATTAGATTAGTTTATTGTAAAGTGTGTAAAAATTCAAGTGTAAGGGGAATGTTCATTCCCTATGATGTATTATTTTAGATGGTAGGGTAAGAGTGTATGCAAAAAAAAAATTGAAAAAAAAAATCGAAAAAATTAAAAAGGAAAGAAAAAAAATAGTAAAAGAAAAGACAAAAAACATACGGACTACCATCCCGTTTCATTCTATGTTTCTTTTATGTTTTTGTTATTTTTCATTTATTAGCTTAACTCGAGTCTAGTCTTGGCTTAGCAATGCCATATTGTACATGTAATTAACCAAGATTATTAACTCGCCACCAGTAAAGATTGCCAATATCCAACAAAACCGTGTATTCCATATCCCTACACCTAATGTTATAACCCTTTGAAAGACCTCTTTGATAGTTTATCCTAGGTGCTTACGCCATGTGGTGGAGGTTTGATCCTTTCCCAAGCCTATGGTAATCTATTTTGCTATTACAGGTAGTGAGATATGTTTTCCGTTTCCATATTGTAATATATACTTTATTACACCCGAGAGATGTGAGTATCTAAACACTATTTGTGAGGTGCTAGTATATGACCTCCGTGCTTGTCTTTGGTCTTTAGTGGAACGATTATTTGTTGTAATTACTTTTATATTAGTGTTAAATGACCCCTAACTTGTATTTTGATTAGAATAAAAGCGCATTTGCTTGAGGACAAGCAAATCTCAAGTGTAAGGGTATATGATGAGGCGAAAAATGATCCATTTTTAGGGGGTCATTTAAGCTCGGAATTAAATTTATTTGATCAAATATTGCCCTAAATCGTTCCTTTTGTGATTTTAGGTACTTTTGGAGTGAATTCTGGAAAAGGAAGCATTTTGGACGTTTTTGGAGCATAAAAGTGAAGAAAACGGCAAAGTCTTAATTTTCCTTGCTGGGAACAGTACCTGGCGGCGTCACAAGCTTCTTCATGACGGCGTCAAAAGTAATACAAGAGGTGGAAGTGGATAAAGTCCGTGACGGTCCAGAAAGTTTTGTGCATTGGAGATGACGGCGTCACCCAAGGCCGTCACGTGTAAAATTAAAGAGTGATGGCCTAGAAAATTTCCTGAAGGCGTCACGTAGGCCGTCACGTGTTAACTTGTCAAAACTTGCGCGCGGAGTAGCTGATATTGTTTTGGTCATAACTTTTGCATAACAACTCGGATTTAGGTGATTCAAAAGCCCACGCGAAGAGGACGAAGAGATCTACAATTTGGTGAAGAAATGTTGGTCGTGACGCCATCATGATTGGTTTGACGCCATAATGATCGGGCCGACAAAAAATCAACCTATAAATATAACATCATAACTTCACATTTTGTAAACCCTAAGGTCGATTCCTGGGTTTAGGTAGGTGTTTTTCCAGCAACTTAGAGGGTTTCAATCACTCCATAAACATCTTGTAATGGTTTGATGATTCTATCTTAATTCATGTCTTCAAATATCATTATTGTTGCTTGTTCTTTATTAATTATGCTTGGCTAATTCACCTTGTGTCTACTTATGCTTGTGTGAAACTTGTATATAACTGATTAGATCTTATTGATTCCTTGTTGATGTTAGTGTCAATCTTTATCAATTAGGGTGTTACACTTCGATAGGTCTAATTGGTTTAGTTTATAATTCTTGATTTCTATTGTCTCTTGTTTGGTTGATTGTATTCGATGTTAGGCTTAAGAAAACTAGCAGACTTCCATAGGGTAACATGCTTGAACGTCTTAAGAAACATGAACCAATGCGTACTAGGTTATTATGGTTGTATTTAATGCATGAGCGAATTCTAATGATCCCATGTTAGGAGCTTCTTGCAGGCTCGACATAGGAGTGAAGTAGGAGCTTATAAAGTTGGGGAAGTACGTATGCCACCCCACGAATAGTATTAAGGAATACAACCCGTCAATTAAAACAAGGTGTGACAATTCAATAGGTAGAATTGGATAGCTAGCAAGGAGTAACATATCATGGGTAGACATGCTTCACATCCCTTGTAGAACCTTAGTTTAGTTTTCTTGCACATTAGTTTAATTAGTAGCTTTTGGGTTAGTTGATTAGCAACTAATTCCGCCCCTCCTTCCAATACCCGAGATTTTTACCTGCTTTTCATAAAATATAAAAACATAAAAAGAATCATCCTTCACCTTTAGACCTAGTTAGATTAATTTCAATCCTAACGACACTATTCCTGAGTTGAACGATCAATCCCCTGGTACTTGTCACTATACTATACTACAACGATCAGGTACACTGCCTGGTGGGGGTTGTAAGCTTCTCGAGATCCCTCGAGAGGTAAAGCCTGGTGCAATTCCCACGCATCAATAACCAAATCCAAACTATCTTAATCCTAAACCTACACCATGCCTCGCCTCGCCGTGACTCACCACGAGTCACGGCTCGGCTCACCTTGGTACCCACTGCCGAGAACAAACAACCACAAGACCGAACCAAAAACCAAGCAACAATCAAAGATAAAAAGGTTAGAAACAAAAATAAAAATAAAATAATCACTAACTAGCCCGAGTCAACGCGAGTTGACTAGGTGAGTTACCGAGTCACAACCTAGTCGGGGTCAAAATAATAGATCTACACGATTTTTGATGCTTTTAAAAGGTTTTATAAAAAGTTATAAAGTAAAAACATTTTTATTAAAATTTTATAAGTTTAGGGTTTCGGTAAAACAAAACGAATAGAGGGAGATTGCATGATGCGTTACCGAGAAGAAAGAGAGAAGGAGAGAGATGATGGTGGTGTTGTGACGGTGTGGCAGCGGTGGTGGTGGTGGTTTCGGTGTCCAAACAGCCTCGTCGAAGGCTAACAAGCTCCAGAAAGGAACTAGGGGTTCCGATCTATTGATTTTGAGAGTTTTGGGTTTGGCCGAAAAATTTTCCGGTAACGGAGGGTGGTTGCCGGAGGTGGTGGTGGTCCAGCGAGGTGATAAAGAGAGATAGTGTGTGTGTGTGTGTGTTTTATTATTAGAAGTGAGGAGAGAGAGAGAGAGAGAGAGAGAAAGAGAGAGAGAGAGAGAGAGAGAGAGAGAGAGAGAGAGAGAGAGAGAGTATTGTGGGTTTTGATATGGTAGGGAGGGACTAAACATGGCCAAAACAAACAAGAAGGTTAAAAACAAAAAAAGGGGCAGAGGGGGTATTGTGACAAGTTAGTAAAACTTTTAATATAATCACTACGGGACCCAATTGACGTACCAAACGGACTCAAAAAATTATGAAACTTGCACCATTGTTCACGAAATAATTTTTCCAATAATATCAAGTATAAATTCGTATAATTTTCTTAAAGTCAATTTATTTGGCAAATTCAATTCGTTTGGTGCTTTCTAGGTTGTGCAGGTTCAACAAAGGGACAATGTTCTCGTTTCTTAAGATATTTCACGTTTCTCAAGCCCAAATCGGTTAAGTAAAATTTTAAGTTCTTAGGTAATGCAAAAATAAAATATTTGGCTAGTAAAAAGGTTTGAAAAATTACCGAGTGTTACATTTTTGTGTGCACATTTTTCTGTTTATAAACTAACCATTATGACAAAAGTCAAGCAGATTATCAGTGGTTCTGGTTCGGTTTGTCAGTGGTTCAATGACAATTCGATGGTAACAGTTCACGGGCAAATAAATGTATGTTTGTTATACATTTGTGTCCCATTACTTGACTAGCTAAATATGATTGTTATACGTGTTTACTAAGTAATATATATAGTTATTTTCTACATATTGTCCCATTTTAGCCTCCATTTCTTTGCAACTAGACTCACACATGAAGTTATTTTTCACTTTAAGGCTCATGAATTTGCTCCTAACACTTTCACCAATGATATTGCCTAGAATTCTTATGTTTTGCATTCACGCTTAAACAACAACAACAAGAATGAAATATATATATATATATATATATATATATATATATATATATATATATATATATATATATATATATATATATATATATATATATATATATATATATAAGTTTAATTTATAAATATTAATGCTTCAAATTATAGAAAATCTGAATTACAACGTAATTCAAAAGTTTACATCCATCTTGATATGTAATATGAATTCTCTCACTTAATGTAATTGAGTTAATTGAATTACAATTATATTGCAAATCAAACAACCCATGTAATGTAATCTGAATTGCAATTCTCTCATTTCTGCAAACCAAACAACCTACGTAATGTAATCAGATTACAATTACATCAAATTACGCCAGATTACAGCAAACCAAACGAGGTCTTAGAGAACCAAACTATGTTATACCAATCAACTGTTAATTGACTCAAATCCATTCATACTTGTTTTGTGAAATATTGTGTTGAAAAGTAAGCCCTGGTTTTCCACAAGACACTATCCTTCTTTGACACACATAAGCTGAGGAAAACATTAGTTTTAAGTATAAGAGATTAGTCATACCAAGCAACAAGCCACTTCCAAGTCCCATTGTTAATCACATCTGATAGCTAGCTTAGTAACATCATCCATCCTTGCTTCATATACTACTATTTTTGAAAAGATAGCATCAAGGGTCCTTTTCCTGCACCACATGTCATGCCACAAAGATATAGTATTTCCATCCCAATCTCATACATCACAAAGGCTTAACTTTATCCCTGATCATAAGTAAATTACTCCACCCGCAACTATCATTTTGAGCAATAAAAACTTCCCAAAAACACTTTTTTTTAACTTCATTATGATATTCTCTTGTTGGTCCAATATGATTTCCTCAAACATACATTTCGTTGAATTAATTCAAAAGTATATAATTTCTTTAATTGTATCAACGATTTAAGGACTTATTGTATGCATTCTAGCAACCAACTTTGCACCTTTGTAAACAAAGACAACCATCGTATAGATCCTCTATAAATTAAGGAGGCCAAGAGTCAATGAAAAAGATTTATTTGGTACATTTTTAAGGTGTCATTTAAGCCTAAAAGTCATATGTAATTGATCAAATATTGCCCTAATCGTTTCTTTTTTTCATTTTAGGTACTTGAGATGAGAATTATGGAAACCGGCATATTTTGGACCAAAATAGACAAGAAAACAAAGAAAAACGACCAAGTCAAGAATCTGTCAAGATGGAGACCTGACGGCGACACAGTCTAGAACCTGACGCCGTCACGTGTATTTGATGACCCCAACTCAGTGCAATTTTATAATGTGACGACTCAGACGAATTATAACGTGACATCCTTAAGACATTCCTGACGGCATCATGACGGTGAATTACAAAGACGAAACCCTAATTGGAGGCGAGCTGACGGCGTCACAGATTGCAAGTGACGCCGTCATAGTGGTAAATCCACATGTAGTTTTGAATGCTTTCTTATTGTAAGTAACACTTTGTAGGACAAAACCCTAGACAATTTTCAGAGCTTTTGTATGGCTTTTTTTAGCCTTTTTCACCCATGTGTAATTGAAGATAAGTTATTCATTTAATCATTCAATATGTCTATGTGTTGTTTGATTATTTGTTTTTCTTTTCTTCATTATAACATGTTAGGCTAGATTTACTTATGTTTGCTTAGATCTAATGAAATCTAGCTATTGATCATTGAATTGTCGTCTTTTGTTTAATTGATTGCCTCGCGTTAGGAGTAAGAAAACTAGCTTCTCTCTTATATGTGCTAGCTTGAACGTCTTACTAAATGCAACCATAGAATGCACTTTAAGGTTTTTAGGGGAGACTTATATGTTCACAGAGTTGGAGACTTTGGCACCACCCCACGACGAATATCAAGGAATACAATGCTTCAATTAAAACAAGGGACGTGACAATTCAACAAATCAATAGAGATAACTAGGGAGTAAGGATATCTAAGTAAACACGTTTTCCTCATTATAAGAGTTACTACTTTACTTTTCTTGTTTATTAGTTTAATTTAGTCTTATAATTAGTTTTTGTTTAGTTATTAGTAGCTAAACCTCCCACTCTTCAAACCCTAAGATTTTAATTTGCTTTTAATAAAATATAAAAATACAAAAAGAATCATCATTCACCTTTAGACCTATCTCGACATACGTTTAGGCCTTTATATATACTATTCCCCTAGAGAACAATCAATCTCCGGTGTCTTACTTATACTACACAACAATGGTTAGGTACACTGCCTAGGAGGATTGTAAAACCTTATAGGATGTCTTACAACCGTAGTATCAAGTTTTTGGCGCAGCTGCAGAGGAATAGTATAGGTTTCAATTTCTATTTTGTTTAAGTCTACTCACTAGACTCCTATCAAGTGAGATTTTAATTTTTCTATTTATTAGCGTTCTAGTAGTCTATCTTTTTCTTTGTGTTTTATTCGTAAAAACTTTTTCATAAACTATTCCGTTTGCCATTATGGAAGACGCGAATCCATCCATTCCACCCAAAGCAATTACTTTGTTGCGTGTCCGAATTGAGAAAGAGATTAATGAACTTAAGAAGCTTAATGAGTTGATTAAGAAAGAAATTGAGTTTGGAACCGATCCCTGTAAGAGTAACACTACCTCTGGTGATTACTTAAAAGAGGAACTAGAGGATGACTATAGGGTATTTAGAAATATCTTTCCAACATATGAGGAATTGAACTATCATAAGTTTCTCTTAAATACCCTTTGCTCCATGAAATATAGGAAGTAATCGTGGATTAAGAAGCACGATTATATGAATATTAAAATCCCTTGCGTGGTTGGTTATATGTATAGAGAGCACACATACATTGATTTAAAAGCACCTATGAATATTATGTCTAGGCTCTATTACAATTGGATCATGAATGAAAAGTTAAAACCTAGAGAAGACCCTTATAACCCTAATTGATTGTGCAACTTTGTTGGGAGAGTTGAAGGGTTACATGTCTTTGTGGGAAATTTTACTTATCAATGTGATTTCATAATCCTAGAAGATGTTAGTGGTATCATAGACAAATACTTAGGTGAGATTATGCTAGGAAAACCGTTTGTAGAAGTGTCTAAGATGCTTTGTGATCAAGATGAAGGAATAGTGCAGTTTTTTGATGGAATAAAAAATATCACTTTTAAGATGCCCCATAAGAGGGAAGAGTTGAAGGACATTAAGGATTTAGATGTTGATATAATTCGAGCCTGTGAACTAAAAGATGATGAAGTTGAGGATGATGTTTATTATGAGAAAACAAGGACTTATCATTCAGGTTGTTTAGATCTAGGCCTGGAATATAAGCGTGATGAAAGTTGGATTAATAAGTTTGAATGGGCACATAAGTTGTGCAGGAAGACGTAATAGGCTATGACTTTGCCTCTAGCTACAAGACTCGTAAATAAAGAAAAACGCTTCTTGGGAGGCAACCCAAGCTTTTTGTTTCTTTGATTTTTATTTTTATTTGTGTCATATATATGTCTTATCATCATTGTTTAATCTTTCATGTTTCAAATATAATTTGTGAAAATGCTTTATTTTCTTTTTAACCTCGTCTTAATTGCAAATAAAGGTATTTTATAAAAACACAAGTGTACGGAAAATCATATTTGTTTAACAGAACAAATTTAAACATGAAAGTTAATAATTGATTATTAACATATTCTATCATATTTGTGTGTTTGTTTGAGTTAAATGCTTGTATCGAGTCATAATGAATGTTTTACACAATTTTTAGGTTTTAATTATTAAATTTTTCCAGAAATTTTCTAGGAAACAAAAAGTAAAAATACTGTCAGGTCTATCCTGACGGCCCTAGGGTTTACACCCGACGAGGTCAGGCACTGTAGCAACAGTTTCTAGATTTTTGTTTTTCTGTCGAAACTTAGGTGTTGTTTATAAATTTTTTTCCTCTTTTTCGGTTTCTAAATTCCTTGAGAAGAGAATGATTTTTCCTCACTAGAAAAGATTTGAGAATTTTGAAAACCAGTTTAGTTGAAGTTATATTTCTTTTTTTTAATGATAAGAAGATTACCTCAAATTGCAACGGTGGCGGCGACGGCGGGTGGTGGAGGATGACACGAGAGATTAAGGGAAAAATGGTTTTTTTTTTTTTTTTTTATTTATTTATTTTTTTTAATTTGAGAAAAAAAAATTGAGAATGGTAGAATGCGCTTTTCAATTTCTTAGTTAAAATTTAAAAAATGAGAATTTCATATTTTTTGAAAATTGTTGGAAAAAAGTGCGACTAAACAGTTTTCAATTTTTTCATTTTCACATGAAATTTTTCCTAGAGAAATGGGATATTTTTCGCCAACTAAACGCACCCTTAGTTTTTGAAAATTTCCAGAAGTTTTAAATTACCAGGATTCTTTAAACATTTATTTTGCAAGCACTATATCTTATTTGTTTTCTAGTATTTTTATTTTATTATATATAGTGTTTACCGCCAATTTTATGAGAGGTTTCGTCTTCGTTTTCTTAGAGATTTACAGGTTATATTTGACAAGAACATGAAAGTATACACTGGAAGTGAAGCTTATTTTGTTTATCTTCTTGGAGGAGGATTTAACCATATTTCACATCATCCATGCAGAGCAAATCAGGGGAATATCAGTTTCTTTCATCTCTTTTATTCTCTCCGTTATCATAACTTTGATGCTTTTGAAGAAAATTGGGGATAATATTCAGTTTAATTGTAGGGAGGGAAAAAGGGGATACCTTAGAAACTATAACTTGCTTGATATTTGTTTTGTCTTAGAGTAATTGTGTAATAAACCGAAAGAGATACTTGTAAAGGTGATTTTAGCACCAAATTTGAATTTTTTTAATGACATATAGGAGTGAAACTTTAGTTTTAATAAGCATCTCATGGATAGGAATTATATAGCTAGCACAAAAACCCTTCCACTCAAAAAATTTCCACCCAAAAAATGTGAGGTTCGCCTTTAGATGATTACGAAAAAGCATTCACCTTTAATGCGTATGAGTGTACCGGTAGTATATAGATTATAGAACTTGCATTTGTGATGTAACCCGATATCGCTAGTGAGACTACATTCTTGTAGTTAGGATTTACTAAATGATAAGAGGCATTAAGATAACCCTTGTTTAAAACCGGTAATTATAATTACATTGGCTTCATTGGTCAAGTAATTCTCACACAGCCTTGCTATGTACTCATTTTTAGTACAAGATACCTCTAGTACACCCCTCGTAGCCTATCCTTTTCGCAGTTCTCGTGATACTTCGGTGGATACCGAAATATTAATGAAGAGCATTGTTTACAATCCACCCCCAAATGTACACCCAAATCGCTTTAGCCTACCTTGTATGTACTCATCTTTAGTGCATTATTGTTACAACATATTTGTTAAACCCTTTGTTAATTGTCTACTTGATTACATGATTGTTAAGTCGAGTCATGTCTTGTAAATACAGTTTTGGGATCATGGGTAAAGTAATAGTTATAATGGAGTAATGGGGAAGAAAGCCTAATATTACTACCCCCATATGTATGGTAAAAGTTTTAAAGTACTCCACGTGTTTTGATCCTCTTAATTTGGGTCGTTAGTTAGTTTTATTTATTTAAAAGTTCAAGTGTAGGGATGTAACTATAAATCCCTTTTGTATGGATGGTAGGGCAAGAGTGTATAAAAAAAAGAAAAAATGAAAAAAAAAAATGAAAAAAAAAAAAAACAAAAAGTATACGGACTACCATCCGGTATTTTTATTTTTGTTTAAGTCAAGAAAGTGTCAAGAAAAATACAAAAAAATAATAATAATAATAATAAAAAAAAAAAAAAAAAAAAAAAAAAAAAAAAAAAAGTTGTTAGTTAGTGAGTCGAGTCTTGGCTTAGCAACGCCACCTTGTATATGTGCTTGACGTAGATAATGGACTTATCACGTTACAACCCTTTAAAAGCCCTCTTTGATAGTTTATCTAAGGTGTTTACGCGAAAGTGGTGGAGGTTTGATCCGTTCTCAAGCCAATGTTAATCTATGTGCTATGACGGGTAGAGAGTTTTTATCTTTCCCGTTTCCATTCATGTTATATAACCTATACACCCGAGAGATGTGAGAATCCAAACACTTTGTGTGAGGTGCTAGTATATAATTTCTGTGCTTATTTTGACTATGGTAGAACACATATGTGTTGTAATTACTTTTCCACCAATGCTAAATGACCCCTAACTTGTAGATTAAATAGATAAAAGCACATTTTGGTGACCTCTCTGAAACCTAAATCATTTTATTCCTGATCGATCTCTCCAAAAACATTCCATTACAATCTTGAATTACGGTTGATTATATCCTATGTATGATCTATCTTTAATTTTAGCTTGTATCTAGGTTTGATTTGCGATCGTTTAAGGTTTTCTTTTTAGGTTTTTTCTAATTGCACATTAGGGTTTATAGTCGGCTATCTAATTGTTTTTTTAAATTCCTATCAGTCTTAATCATTGGATCGACCATTGTCTGGACATCATTATTAATCATGGTCTGATTTATTGTGCCTCATTGCTTAAAAACCCTAGTTGTTAAACTAAGGTTTTATTAGTTTTGGATCTGAAGAATTGATGCTATCTTCTTGTTTAATTTTCTATGTCAATCTTGTTTAATTTTCAGTGGTCAAGGAAAGCATGGGTAATTTAGGTACGCGAGAGGAGAATACAAATTTGTTGTCGAATGTGACTGTGAGGAAACAAAAGAAGTCTCGAAGACATGTTACCATGAATGATACTAGTAACCCTGCTTTTGTTAAGCCTACACTTGATTCGTTAGTTAGACAACCTAGTATTACAACTCCAGCTCCTCTTAATGCAACCAATCGTGTGACCCATGTGGAGCCGGTTCCACATGCTTCTGGTGTTAAGAATGATTCAGGTATGACATCTTCTATTAAGAGTAAGCAGGATTGTATTGAAGCTTTGCTTGGTGTGTCACTTAAAACAATAGTAGATATTGATACTTTCACTAAAGATCTTGATGCTGGTAACTATTCAGTCTTGGCTGAATTGGAAAGTGATGTTCATAAGATGGTTATGGATGTTGTTTATGGTTTGTGGGAGGCTTTTATGGCTGAAGCTAATGCTAAATCTATGACCCCTAAATCTACTCATGAGTCTCATATTGTTCAAGCTGTGGACATTAATGCAAATGCTACATCTTATGCCGGAGCTGCAGGTTTGAGGGATGATCATGATTCTAATTTTCGCCCCCTAGTTGCCAAACCCGTATTTAATGGTGTTAACATCTCTATTCCTCGCAAAGTGGTTGAAAAGGTTAGCTCTCATTTAGAACATACTTTGTATGGCTATTTTATGGGAAAGAGGATTGCGTTTCCTGTTGTTGAATACTATGCTAAAAATAACTGGGCAAAACATGGCCTAAAAAGGATTATGATGAAGCTGTCTTCGAGGGTGGTCCTTGGATGATACACAAATCTCCAATTATTCTCAAGAAGTAGTCTACGGATACCTATTTGCGTAAGGAAGAATTGACTAGCATTCCAGTGTGGGTTTAATTGCATGATGTTCCTCTCCAAGTTTTTGAAGAGGATGGTATTAGTTTGATTGCTACATTCATTGGTTAACCTGTTATGCTTGATTCATACACAAGCTCTATGTGTAAGGATTCATGGGGTAGAAGTAGTTTTGCTAGATGTCTCATTGAGGTCTGTTCTGAAGCTGATCTCGTGGAGGCTGTTACTATATATTGGTTTTCCTTCACTCTATGTGGAGGGTTTTAACAAAGAGACTATCAGTGTTGAATATGAATGGAGGCCTCCTAGGTGTAATATATGCAAAATATTTGGTCATACTCATGATCAATGTCCTAAATAGGTGGTGAGTCCTCCTATTGTTTCTACTTCACATGTTGCTACTCCTACTATGGTGCTGAATAATGATGGTTTCAAAACGGTGGGTAAGGAAAAGAAGAAGGGTAAAGCCAAATCTATAATGGAAGTCAGTTTGTTGGTCCATCGTTTAAACAGTTCAGATTTGTTTCAAAGGCATTAACTAGTGAACCTAAGAAAGGAGCTACTACTATGGGTAATGCATCTACATCATCGTCTATGTTAGTCTACTGGCAATTCCTCTAAGGAAGGTAATATTACTACATCTTTTAACACCCCCAAAATCGATCAATACAGCGGAAGACTTAAAATGTCAGCGGAAGACTTTTGGGGTATTATATTGTGGATCTTTGGTCACAATTATAGAAAACGATTCAAGTGATCGTTTTAAGTTTTATTTAAAATACCAAATATTCATAATTCCAAGAGAATTCGTTATTCAACAACAAGTTTTATTTAAAGAGAAATAAACGTTTCTTTATTTGCCCACTTCGTGCCGTTGCCATCCATTCCTTTTAGTTACCTGAGATAAACATGCTAAAAGTCAAAAAAAGTTGAGTGAAATTCATAGGTTTAAAATTTAGAGTTTGAACACAAGAGATAGATGTTTATTGTAATATCGATACAAATAAACAAGTTAGAAATCACATTTATTATTGCATTAAGCTCATGACACTCAACGATTTAACAGACATCAATATTTTCATAATAATGATGTAAAATATATATAGCCCCCAAGATAGGTATTTGCCAGTAACCTATTATATTCAAATAACGTGCATTTGGTGACTTTCCTCTAGCAACCAAATGGGGATTGTCAATCCCTAATAGATCTATTCACAATTATTTACGTTCACCTTTCAAGTGATTAAGGTTCATGATCGAGGGACTTTTGGCAATAGCTACTTAAGCAATAATAAGATCAGGAAAAGACTTGTGTTCGGTTTTTGAGCATGTATCCCCCCCACAGAAATCAGTTAAGTGTGGGCTATGAACTCACCTTAGTAGGATAGTAGAGCAATTGTAATCTCAACGATGCAAGGCAACGGTTTCACACACAACCTAAAAGATATGGCACGTTTCAGTTCTTAAGTCTCGTTTTATTGCGAACGTTTATTATTAATTATGAGAAATCGATAAAGTGCATACGTGATGTGTTACGTCGTATAAAAATAAATAATGGTTACGTATTGTTTTATTCGTCTAAATTTATTTATCGTTATATAAGTTTCATCCGTATTATATATATATATATATATATATATATATATATATATATATATATATATATATAAATAAGTTAAGTTTATTATTTATCGTTTTAATATATATTCAAATATATATATATATATATATATATATATATATATATATATATATATATATATATATATATATATATATATATATATAATTATAAAATTTTTATAAAAATCAATATTATTATTCAATCCCTCATGTTTCTCAATTTTTCACTTTTTACCCTTAACGAAAAACATTTACGTCGTTAGTCCAAAAATTATATATATTTACATTTTTAGTCCAAATATCAAATATTTACATTCATTATCCCTAAGTTTCAATATTTATAGTTTATACCCTTAGAAAAACAGTTTTATACTTGTCACCCTAAGTTTTACAAACTTTACATTTTTAGTCCTTAACTTTCGAACATTTGCAAAAATAGTCCAAATTTTACCAAATTTAAAACTTAGCATTTTTATTAGTTCAATAAGCTCAGAACATTTAGAAAAGCTTAATTCGACAACTTATTAGCTTATTATTAGCTTATTTCATTTAGTGGGCTTAACGAGTCCAAAATAAGGGCCCGTTAAGGTTTTATGATCCAAGGGGTTTGGGGGAACACTAGGTTTATAGAAATCCATCATTTTAAGTTACAAAAACATTTCAAAACAGCTTATTTACTCAGCTTATCGTAATAAGCTGAAATGAGCTTTTTGGGCTTTTAGGCCCACGTAAGGTTTTTAAAGTTTCTGAAAAACTAGTCCTAATAGCGATATACTTTGGGTCTCGTTAGGTGATCAAACGATGTTGTTAAGTCGTACTATTTATCATTCTCGTTTCTATTTCAAGTAAACAATTAGGTCGTGTAAAAATAACGATGGGTCGTGTATTGAAATCAGACATGGCGAGGTCAAAGTGCACGGTCAAAACTCAATACGCAAACACAATAAAACTCAAAATAATTCTAAGTGTTTTAGTATATTACGTGCATGTCCATATGACTTAGAATCGTATGATTTTTAGTGTGTATATGTTATTATAAGTTCAAATCTTCTATAGGTTCTCATTTGTGACTTAGCCAAATAGTAGTATAACACATAAAATGTATAGGTTGTTTTTAAGATTTACGATTTATAGGTTCCAAGTGATTGTGCATAACATAATTATACGTATATATATATAAATAGAAAGAAAAGTTCGTGGTCTCACCTCACCTATAAAAGGTGGAGTAAAACGTCGTGTATGGTTCGTGTGAGGGTAAACTAGCTTCGTGGTTCACTTCTCGTCCTTCCAAAGGTTCAATAGACTCCAAGCTTTGCTTCCTAGGTTCGTTTTGAAACGTGGTACACTTGAGAATCCTTTCGTCCCTCCCTAGCTCCTTCTCGTTAATATTTTAGTAGTATGGTTCGTTTAAGTGTATGAGGTGATTTAACTTTGCATGGAAGGTTTATATAGGCAGTTTTTGATACGCAAAGATACGCTAGATCACAAGAATCGATCATGTTCCATGTTAAGCAAATAGTAGCGCCTCTCTCTTTGTCCAATGGTGTGCGTACAAACCAAGTATCCTTGTGATACATTCCTGACATTAATCCTGTTCATTCACTTGTCATAGGGGAAGAGGGGAGGCATGGAAGAAAGTTTATGACACGTTTTGTAGTTATCTCCATGGGAGTGTTCAAGGTTTTGCTTTGGTCATTTCTAGTATAGTGAACGAGAGTGAGTGAGTAATGTTTATGTCTCGTGTGGTTCTTGGGCACTAGGTAAATCAAAATGTGTAATAATAGTGATTCGTCATGTGTAGAAATCGTTTAGAAATAGGGTGCGTTTGTGGTGTCGAGGTGTGTTTGCAAAAGAAAGAAATAAATAAAAAGGGGTGCGTTTGGGCTTTGAGCCTAGTGGGCTGCTGGTTGTGTGTCGGCCCAAGCAAAAGAAAAGAAAGAAAGTAGTCCGTTTGGTTTGTGTGGTGTGTCCGTGGCCCAAAGGGTGTTGGGGGCCCACCTGGGGTGTCTCGATTATCATGTCGAAGTTCAAAATATTAGTGAGCGTTCTCGGGAAGTTTCGTAGGTTCGGGGAATATATAAATAGTATACGTTATTTAGACGAAACGTATTATTAAATATAAACGCGTTATATAATTATTTATCGTTCGCAATAATTATAGGCAACCTAGGTTGTGTGTAAGCATCGTTCCTGGGTAAACGGTCAATCACAGTTATCGTAGTGGTTCAATATCAAGCCATATCAAAAAAAAAATTGTTACCCGTAAAATGGTGTTAATTCCTTGTAACATCGTTTTATTTATTTGTATGCATTTACTAATCGTAAGGGAAATTTACGAGAGGTTACACATCTAATCAATATTCTACATTGGTGAATGATGATGAAGATGATGAAGAACATGTTGAAAATATGTATGATGAATCGGCCAATCTATTTATTAACTAAAATACAGGTGAAAGTTCTTCTCTCACAGTTCCTGTTGGTTAGCTAGTTTCAGTTGATTTATTCTAGGTGCATCCTTTGTTTCGAGATTTGTAGGTGCTTATGGCATGTCATAAGCTCTAGATTTAGGTGTTTATCAAGCTTCTTAGCTTGAGGTTAATATAGTACTTCAGCAATATTCCATTTGTACTTAACTTTTTCAATTTTAATATATTTACCGGGGTAACCCTTTACCCAAAAAAAAGCACATTTGCTTGAGGACAAGCAAATCTCAAGTGTATGGATATTTGATAAGGATTTATTTGGTACCTTTTTTAAGGGTCATTTAAGCATAAAAGTCGTATGTAATTGATCAAATATTGCACTAAATTGTTTCTTTTCGTATTTTAGGTACTTGGGACGAGAATTATGAAAACCGGCATGTTTTAGACCAAAATCGACAAGAAAACGAAGAAAAATGACCAAGTCAAGAATCTATCAAGATGGAGACCTGACGACGTTATAGTCTACAACTTGACATCATCACTTGTATTTGAAGACCCCAACTCAGTGCAATTTTATAACGTGACGGCTTAGATGAATTATAACGTGACGGCCTCAAGACATTCCTGACAGCGTCATGATTGCGAATTACACAGACGAAACCCTAATTGGAGGCGAGCTGATGGCGTCACAGATTGCTAGTGACACCTTCACAGTTGTAAATCTATATATATTTTTAGAATTTTTTCTTATTGTAAGTAACACTTTGGAGGAAAAAACTCTAGACGATTTTCAGGAGCTTTTGTAGTTCTTTTTCAGTCTTTTTCACCCATGTGTAATTTAAGATAAGTTATTCATTTAATCATTCAATATGTCTATGTGTTGTTTGATTTTTTGTTTTTCTTTTCTTTGTTATAACATGTTAGGCTAGAGTTTGCTTAGATCTAATGAAACCTAGTTATTGATCATTGAATTATCGTCTCTTGTTTAATTGATTGCCTCGCGTTAGGAGTAAGAAATTGACTTCTCTCTTATATGTGCTAGTTTGAACGTCTTACTAAACGTAACCATAAAGTGCACTATTGGTTTTTCTCGTTGTATTTATTGCATGAATTGCGGCTTGTAGTTCCTGGAGAACTTAATAGACTTCAAGGTTTTTAGGGGAGACTTGTACGTTCATAGAGTTGGGGACTTCAGCACCTCCCAACAACCAATATTAAGGAATACAACGCTTCAATTAAAACAAGGACGTGACAATTCGACAAATCAATATGAGATAACTATGGAGTAAGGAAATCTAAGTAAACATATTATCCTCATTATAAGAGTTACCACTTTACTTTTCCTGTTTATTAGTTTAATTTAATTTAGTTTTATAATTAGTTTGGGTTTAGTTAATTACTAGCTAAACCGCCCACTCTTCAAACCTCGATATTTTTATTTGCTTTTAATAAAATATAAAAATATAAAAAGAATCATCCGTCACCTTTAAACCTATCTCATTTTGGCCTTCACATACACTATTCCCATAGAGAACGATCAATCCACATATCTTACCTATACTACATTACAATGGTTAGGTACAATGCCTAGGAGGATTGTAAAACTTTTTAGGCGGTCTTACAACCGCCGCATCAGTCAACTTTCACCTGGAGTGTATTAACACTGTCGTTGCTAGAGACATATGCAAAATCTTATTTGATAAGTAGACATGGTGATCAAAGATATCTATAACGATCTACCTAGGTTTAGCATTGACGAGCTCGTCGCCACTCACGCAGAATAGAAGTAGAATTTAATGGGTAAATGAATGAGATTTTACATGTTCATGTTACTCATGGAAGGCGAGCCTTTTCCGGACACATCCCACTATACACACGTAGCAAGGTTTGAGCCATTAACCTCTTGATAGGAAACCAAAGACCTTACCACTAGGCTATTTAGTGATAATTTAACAAATACTATTTTTTAAAACCATGCATACATGGGGCTGTTACAGAAGATTAAATTTAAAAAAATAATACTTATATAATTATTATACTCGTACACGTGCGAGTTTTTGCATAAATTACTCATTAATTATGTATTAATATTGATAAATATTTAGTATATATTCTTTGAATGAAGTATCTGACACAGTGTTGGCGCCATGTTGTTTAAATTTAACTATTAATATCATGTTCTAGACATAATGCGTGTTTAATAGCACACAATGAACATTGAAAGATGTTTTCCAAATATTATTTTTAAACTTTAAAGATGAATCATCCGTCGTTGCTATATGTGCAATCTTATGTATTTATTTTCATCTCACAGTAACCATAAGGTCGTACATTTATTTTGATATTTACATTCATGTTAATAATAATTTTAGGTATATTTAATTTTTAATCGGTGTACGCATGTGTAAACTTATATAGAGGAATATCATGAGTCGTTATTGAACTTCATAGTATAGATAAAAATACTTTGCGGATCTCCTTACATAATGTCATAAGAGAAATAACATGAGTCATTCATTTATGTACAATCTCGTTTATCCATTTATATATCACAGTAATTCATGCTTTCGTTTTGATATTTATAATTCCGAGCATATATATTGATTTAATATATAATGATAATAATGTTTAATATTTACAACAACATATATTTTTCTTTTACATATAAAGTATATGGGGCATTACTAAATTTATAAAATTATTAAAAAACATGCAAAACTGGTAATTTTACTTAAGTCTTTATAATTTATTTAAAATTTAACAACTAAAATTTTTTTAATTACCTTTAATAAAATTGACACATACTAGCTATGAAATTGAAATCTGATTTCATATAATAACCTTCAAATTTCAATTCCTAAATCAGATTTCTAATTCCGCCAAAAATATTCTGGAACCAAAGCCTTAAAACTTTAAGCTCATTTGTGGTTGCACATCCCCCACGTATAGGGCCCGTGAGGTACATATTCAATCTCCAACCATGTTTAGTTAGTAAAATGACACATGATATATATGATCTTCCAAATTATTATTAACACAAAAGGGAATGACATATTGACATGTATTGCACATAGTCCGGGTTCCATTGCCAAAAGATTTAATTAGAACTTCATATATCTACCCATAGGACCATCAAAACTACACTTTCAAGTAACAATAGTTGAAACACTCAACTGATTAATTGAAAAACAAAAAACCCTAGCTACTTTCATGTCAAATGACATGCAACTTTTCAAACCCATGAAAATATAAAAACCTAAATAAAGTTGTGCTCACATATAATTACGTGCCTTTATAAGTTTTATTAACCCGGATTAAAAAAATAAAATAAAATAAAATAAAATAAAATAAAAAATAGTTTGATCATAATCATTTTTTATTCTTAAAATATATATTGTAAGCATCTATTGTAAGTTCGTTGGAAAAAATCTTCGCTGCAAAATCGGTGCATAGAATTTCCCTTGCAAATTGCCGAGTGAGTTAAAGTTTTGCCACAGTCGAAAATCATTTCAAAATATTTCATTGCAAGTACTATGAAACATTCTTGCAACGGCCAAATTCTTTTGCAAATAATCTATATCAAAACGAATTTCGACCACCGCATTAGCCCAACTTTTTTGTAGTGTGATATGTATTAATCATCGAAAATGCTATTTCCTCTTATAAATTATTCCTATTTATCTTTCTACTCACAGGATTTTGACAAATGTTAGAATTGACCATTGCATTAGCCCAACTTTTAACTATAATAACGTGTGATTATGGACTAACAAGAATTTATTTAATTTTATGTGATTTTCATCTTCTCTTTGACTCATTTTCGTTTCTAGTCTCTTGTTTTTTTTTTTTTTTTTTTTCCTGTTTAACCACCGAATAATTGGTTATTTATTTATTGTAATAAAAAGTATTAATATTTTTTATTGGCTATAAATAGGAGTATTCAAGAACCTCAACTCATTCTTTCAACCCCCCAAAAGAAGTTCTTATAAACCTATCTTACGAACAAAAGACCATAATTCGATATTAAAAATGTCTGAAAGCCTCTCAGGTTCTGATTCTGCCATGCTTGAATTTTTTCGAAAATACCTTCTTGATGATCCCGACTTCTCGTGTTCTTTTCCCGCGACGAATACTCCATCCGAGGAACCACATTACAGCAAAAGTTCAAGCTTCACAAGCCCGTTTTCATTCGAGGAATCTATAGAACCATCATTCTGTGTTGATTCATTTGTTGATTCTCTTACTTCCGTACTAGGTTCATGCAAATCAGATGTGTATGATCCTAGTACTAATATTTTCAATCCATTTTTGCATGATGATTTAATATCGAGTTCATGTAGTGAATCGACTAAGAGCACGAGCTCAAGCTACAGCCGTTCTCATTCCTCGCTAAGTGTTGGTTCAGATACCTCGAATATGTTCCAAGTCACGAATTGGGAAGCCGGGCCGTCACTTCATAGCCCAACTTCACTGAACACTAATACTAAGGAACAAGCAAAATTCGAAGTGGATTTCTCACTTGGGAAAGTCGAGAAGATAAAGAAAAACGAACAAAGAAGTAAAGATTGGAGACGGTTTAGAGGTGTAAGACGACGTCCATGGGGAAAATTTGCAGCCGAAATCAAGGACCCAAATAAGAAAGGAGCTCGGATTTGGCTTGGAACGTACTCTACGCCAGAAGAGGCAGCAT
This sequence comes from Artemisia argyi, assembly GCA_030686995.1. NCBI lineage: Eukaryota > Viridiplantae > Streptophyta > Magnoliopsida > Asterales > Asteraceae > Artemisia > Artemisia argyi. The sequence continues at coordinate 128,228,163 of CM060687.1, forward strand.
TGGCTTACGATCAAGCAGCTTTCAAGATCCGCGGTTCACGAGCCATGGTTAACTTTCCACATTTGATAGGGTCAAAAAACTTACACCCTCTATGTTCCTTGTCACAAGTAGCCTTAGAATGTAAGTTGAAAAACAAAGGATTCGAGCCTAAAACCGAACCATAATTGATCATTTTCGCTGTTTACACTTGAAAAAATAATAATAATAAGGTCATTGTATAATTTTCAGATTAATTTGTTTAGCAGTTAGTTCTTCACTTCTTTGTCTCAACTCGATCTCAACAATCTAAATCTAAATCTAAATGAAAATCAGTACTAAAGTTTGAGATCAAAATCTAGATTCTATTTATGTTTAACTTTCTACAGGAGTAATATGTAAAGTGCAAATGATGACCCAACTGTGACAATGACTATAAATATCTCATATTTATATTATATTCTCATTGGATGGTATATGGAATGTTTTATAGGGTCTAAGAGAAAGTTGTCATGTTCAGAAAAAGTTATACTTTTTCTTTTTTCTTTTAATTCTAAATAACTAAAAGTAACTACCAACTTCAAATACGGACAAAAAGGACAGATCGACCAAAAACTGAAGAGGCATAGGGAAAGAACATTAACGCTATGTTTGGCGACACGTAGCAGTAGCAGTAAGCAGTAAGCAGTAAGCATTAGTTGTTTATTTAAAACACATTTTGATAACGTAGCTGTAGCAGTAATTATAAAGTATAAAATTATAAAAAAAAGTTATATACACATTAAAATAAAATAAATGATTAAACAAATAGAGATATATATGTAATTTCAATATCTAAACGCTTGAAGCAATTCTGGAAAGCTCATTCAAGAAGCATATCATTTTAGAGCGGTTAGGATAGTTTCAACCGCTATTAGAGATGTTGCCAAACAAGCTTTTCATCTAAATGGTTACCGCTTACCGCGTGTCGCTCCTAAACGCTTCCTTACCGCTTGTTGCCAAACATGACCTAAGAGTCAAAGGTGCCATGGCTAGCTTCGTCTCCTCATTTGGGGCCCACGGGTCCACATCACACCAACACCTCTTCACAACTAACCACCTCCTCACTCACAACTAAACTCAACTTACTCATTTGGAGCCCACCATTAACAACTTTATTTATTTTTATTCATTTTTCAATCAAATTAAATTTATTTCATTCAAAAAAAATACTAATAACTAAAAATAAAAAATGTTAGTTACATAAATTTAGGAAAAAAAAGAAAAAAAAAAAAGACCAAACTGTAAATAAATAAAACTACAAGAACCAAAACATGTTTCATCATCTTCTTCTTCTAGATTTGCTGCAACAAAACATACACCAAAACAAATAAACTAATTACAAAAGAATGAAAAAAAAATAAATAAAAAAAATAAAAAAAAGGACGATTTTGTCAGAAACATTGCTCGTCGTCTGCACGAGGAGGGAAGGAGTGGCGAGCTACAACGAGCCCCACTCGGTGTCATAGCGAGCAATAACGAAGGAAATCAAACTCCACGTAGGAGTGGCGAGCATACATGAGGAATGACACATTTGGCTCTAACCATGCAACCAATATGAAGTCTAGAAACAATTCGATGATGTCCGGTAACTTGTTTCATAATGTATTTTGCTTGAAATTTCTTTATTATATTGTGTAGCCTACAATTTTTTATCCTATTACATAACCGAACTCTTTATTTTCGTTTTTACTGTGTAAGAAACTCGATGTTTTCTCATTTGTTGTGTGATAGTACACGACACAAGAACTTTTGAAACTATGATACAGGCAAGCGGAAAAAAAAATAGCTACACAATATATTGAATAAAAAATGTAGTAAGAATTTTTGATAACACAGCAAAACCTCTATAAATTAATAGTGTCGGGACCAGAATATTTTATTAATTTAGCGAGATATTATTATATCGATAAATTAATAATTTATTAATTTCAAGAGGTTTTACGTATAACTTTTAAATTTTCAAGTTCTATATGCACTAGTTACAATGTATACTAGTTAGAGATGATAAATAAATAAAAAAAACAAGTTTCAATTAAGGGTGAGCATGGTCCAAAAACCGGACCGGACCGACCGGACCGAGGACCGAGAACCGGAAAAACCATAGACCGAGACCGGACCGAATGTGGTCGGTCCGATCAGGTCTTCGGTCGGTCCGGTCCAATTAGGCATATTTTGGCACGTTTTTTCGGTTTTTTGGTCGGTCCGGACCGGACCGGACCGGACCGACCGGACCGAGGACCGAATTATCCTAAAAGTCTAGACCGAGGACCGGACCGAATGTGGTCGGTCCGGTCCGGTCGGTTTTGTCGGTCGGTCCGGTCCATCCGGTCCGTTTGCTCACCCTTAGTTTCAATATATACTAGCTAGAGATGAAAAATAAATTACAATATATACTAGTTATAGATGAAAATAAATTAGAAAACAAGTTCCAATATGTACAAATTACATGGTATACTAGTTATATATGAAAAATGTTAGAATTTATTAACCATGACAATCATATATATATTCTAATATCAAGTATACACATATGCGGAAGCGTAGGAACAAGTATAACATATAAAGGTTAACTAAAACATAAATAAAGAACGTACCGTATGCACTCTGGAATCTTGGATGAACCCTAATTAGGGTTTATATTAGATCAATGAATAACCCCTTACCGTTTTGTTATTCGATCTCTTGATAACAACAATAGTGTGTTGTTACCTCGTTCTTGTACACACAAACTAGTAACGAATAAAAGAGATTGCAAGATCTAAGAAAACACTTTGTTTTATAAAAACAAAATCGAAAATCCTATGTGAAGGGGTGTTCGATTGGCAGGAACAAAAGAAAAGAAGAAAACCAATTTTAGGGTTTTGTGTGTGCAAGAGTGGAAAAACAATAACCCTTGGTTTTCATTATATACTAGTAGGGAAACTTTGGGAACAAGTTAGGGCAAGGGTTGCCCTCCCCTTTAGCATGCATCGACCGGCCACAAGGACCCAATGGGTCCTTCCGGATCCTTCTCGACTCCAAGTTTCATTCTAGTCCTTTTCTGCCAATACTAATGATAATTAGTCCATACATTTAATAACTAATGATCATTAGTCCCTCAAGTGTTTAAACAATCACATATATACATAACATTTAATATATATAATTATTTTACTTTTATTCTCGTTTGTATTGTGTGCAATCCCGAGGTCTCGGGTTCGATATTAGACATTTAATTTATTAATATTTATCCATATATTCAACAGCTCCCACTTGGATATCTATTAATAGTAAAATGACATTGGTTGGCGTCTTGCAACACTCCAATGCCCCTAGTTCAACTCGAGGAAGGTCTCTTGGAAAAACCTTTAATGATTCATCATTATTATTATTATTATCCTTTTGTTTCTAATACCACGTTAATAAAGATATGGATCTTAGTCATTCTTTAATTAACAATTATGTTTCTCGTTGTTTATAATTGAGCAAAATTACCAAAACATCTGAACGTATTCCAGATAGACTTTGGGCGTGCGCACGCAAACATCTTCTCAACCCTACGAGGGGCCCAACATTATTAAACTTCAAAACAAATTTGAAGGAACAAATTCTTTCTTGACTACAAGAATAACCCATGGACTTTGCAACACTTCTGAAAACAACCCTTATAACTCCGTGTTACGGTGAGCGGTAGATTGCTTCACAGAAATGCACTACATCCATGACTCTTATCTGGTATCTCAAGTCTGAGGATAACAAATTCATGATTTACTTACTGACAAGATCCATAAAGTAAAATCATGTAATTGGGATAAGTCCTATATTCAATTCATCGAATATCATGTGAAATTGGTATGTCAACGCATCAATATACTTTCAAGTATATTCTTAACCAATACTCAGATTTGTCTTAGTTTAATGATATTCCCATATCATTAATCGACAATGGACAATTTAGAATAACATTAAGTTATTCACGGATTTAAACATGCAATAGGACACAATTTATTATTAATGAAAACAAACGTACTAAGTACTTTAATTCATTATAAATAATAATTGCTTAATGTCCTTTATCCAAATACTAAATAGATCAATGCATGATAATTCTAGTTAATGAATTTTGTCTCAAGTAATCACTTGTTGACAATTATGCCTCAAGTAATGACAATCATACTTGTTGACAAGACATTATTCAACTAACTTTGATCTATCCGAATTTTGAGAATACTTATTTCAAGAATTTAATTAGCAAAATTCTTGTATGTGTATTTCCAACTATCTTGATATTGTTACACATAATTTTTCATAAATGGTGTAACATCCTCAATCACCATCTTATGACAATCAAACTTTCAAACCTTTTAAAGTTTAAGTATTCTAATTCTTTAATGTATAATGCAACTATGCTCTTAATTGAGCACAACTAGTTCTCATGGCTATTAATAAGGATGAAATCCTTTCATGACTAGTTGTTGAGTGTTGTCTCAATTTAAACCAGCATCATTGTTTAAAATCACAATATGCTTTTTAGAATTCCGTAAACATAATATCCAATGTGCAATGTTTGACACCTTTCAATCTTTCAAGATTTATTGTCAACTATAACAATTACGCAATAATTCGCTATATTGTTCATACTTAGAATCTATGGAGCAATTCCAGGTTGAGGATCATTTATTCTAAGTCAAACATATTCCTTCAGAATATTTATTACACAAGTTATATAATAACTTTAATTGGATATCAAATATTGTCAAATCACTTAGCATTTAAGTATGATACAACAATAACATGATACACATGAAAAATCCTTCAGTCATACTTAGATTTTATTCATATTCCATCTTTACAAATATGTATATCCATTTAATAAATGATACATCATATTCTATTAGAATTTATTTACCGCATATGTTTATTTAATAATAAACTTTAATTCCAAGGTTGTATGTTTTATTTTCTAAATCTTTCACATATAGTTTCATTCCAAACTAAGTCTTAACATTTTACTTATATGGAATGTAACTTCTTATATGTTATACAACATATATGATTTAGCAAATCAAACATAATACTCCCACTAGCTTTCAGGAATACTTGAAATTACCTTATTTAATTATAAACCTAAACATAGATTTAATAATTTAACATAAGAATAATCTCCTAAATACATGCATTTATCCATTCATGGATTATTACACTTTGTACACTTCCAAAGATTTTTTCTTGAATTCATAAACTCCTTTTGATTACTTATCGTCCTCGCTCAAGTAATTATTCAAGAAAGAGTTTTTGATATTCATTGTCAAATTTCATATTCATATAAATATGACAATTAACCATCTTTGTATCTTTAATGTGCTTAGGAAAGAGTATTCAATCATAGTTAATTGCTTAAGTATGATTAATAATCTTGTAATAAGACATACATTAAGGTATGTATACAATTTTGTCCATATGATTATTTCACAAAAATTTAAACCACTAGGGTTACATTATCTTTGAATAAAGTCATCATCATTCTTTAACTATTAAGAATTAAGATAAATCAAATTTTAAATTTTGAATATCTTTATGAACAGCATCTACGACATTCATATTATGAGTAATTTACCCAATTCATTATTTTTTGGTAATACTACATCATATAATCTTCAGCATACTAATTAAATATCTGAGATATCCAAGTGGATCTATAAATGAGAATTCCATCATCTTGAGGTTTATCATTTACATGTTTAGCCTCATCATGATTTTCACTAGCTAGCGTGTTATTAGAAGATTTTGTATCTTGTAATTCTATCTCTTCAAGATAAAACTCCCACTTGCCTTTAGTAATATAGAGACTATCTATAACTACTTACCAATTTAGAGCAACAATCCAACGTTCTCTTTTAGGACATTACAAATACACATTGATAGTTCCTGATATTCTTTTGTTAACAATCCTTCTTATAAGTAGCTTAACAAATTCAGAACTTCAATTTAAGACTTAATGTGATTCATCACATTTCATAATTCAATAACGTCTTATTAATCTTCTAGGAGTCTAATTGAGTATATTCAATCCATACTCAATTTCTAACCTTGATGACTATTGGAAGAAAAGAAATCATAGTTATCTTCAATCAAACAATTTAACAAGAGTTTGATTTCCTAACTGAACATACCATAAATAATAGTATTTCATTATAATTGATATTGTAAGAAGATCTAACAATATATAAGATAACCATAATCCTTTTGGTATACCTATTACCAACTAAGTTAACTTAATGGTATAATAGTATTTCCAAACCAATTGCATGCTTTATATAACACAAGTACTTTTGACCAGGTCACTTCATGTTCATGTCTCATCAAAACATAAACGTGTTATAATCCTACTTTACGTTATTAATCATTGATCATCTCAATGACTTCTTGTATATGTCTTAATTAAAAAACATAACAAGTTAACGTCTTACTTTGTTATAAGTCTTGTAATACTTAAAAAGACTTCATGTTTATAACTATACAATAAAGTATAAACATGTATAATTAAAGTAATCATGAACACCATCATTTGGTTTCAATAATATTTTCAAGTTAACACACTACTTTATTTCTTTATGTCATTATAAGAATACATAATTATTGAAGTAGTATTATATTACTTCATGCATTTATGTCATTCAAATAATACATAAATGTTAAAGTTGAAGTAGTATTGTTATTGACACATGTTCTAATAGATGTCTAATTCAGAAACCGTAAATTATCCATGTTGGTCTCACGCATACATGGAAATTCACCTTGTTGTTAATATCTAGCCTGCGTCTCACGTTTACTAAATTTCAACACCAAGTGTTTCTCAGATTAGATTTATATTAATCATATTAGAACTTTAGTCTCTTACTTTGCAGTTAAGAGAATTCGTTAAATCATATTCTTATGTGTTGTACCTTGCACACAATGTAGATTTCTCCCACTTGTGCATGGAACAATATCATGTACCACATAAACAACACGCACGCGTAATGTGAACAATATGATTTGTGTCATTAGCATAACTAGTAGATATAGAGTTACTCAATCAATCAAGGAAACGCACATGACTATCCTTGAAAATATTAGTGTCTATATTTGGAAAGTAATTATCTTTAGACATTTAAAAGATAATCTAAGTTACAATTAAGACAATAAGTCTTATAACTCCCACTGAATTAGAGAACATTACAATAATCCCTTATTCAGCCATAAGAACACAATACTCCCACTGAATTTGACAACATTGTAAATGTTTCATTAATCAGTGAAAGGAAATAGTGTACTATTTACTTTCCTACATCTTTTAAGAAAACCTATTCCAACAATTATATATAGGTTCTAAAAGAATGTATTCTACTATGTAAATGTGATTCATCACATTCCAAACTATTAACTTGAAAAAACTGGGCATGTAATTTCTTCCTGTATAGATCTACCATTCCAACAATTGTAGTATCCATAAATGGTCAAATCAAAACAACTAGATAAAATAATCTAATTCGTCTTTTACCATTGTGCAGTAATCAGTCTAGCTTCTAATTTAATAACTCATGAAGTGCAAATAATCTTACTATTAAATTTTGTTATGAATTATGTATTTAGAATTTAGACAATTCTAATCATCCTATTATACCTTTCTCATTCATGAAAATGATTAGGATTAAGTCTCACACTTCTCCTAATGGAAAGAAGACTAGATTTATTCTTTTAGTAAAATTGACTCTAACCAAAAAATCCATACGGGTGTAGATCAATTTACTTGATAAAAGAATAACTCGCGTTTACGGTTTTAATGTTGCATTAATACATTTAAAAGAATTTAAAAAATTCAATTTTAGTATTTTCGATAATTTATATTTCCAAGAAAATATAATACCCAAGGATATATTCATATAACCAACATATTTTCTTGAAAATCTAGGATCCAACTTTACATAGATTCCACCACATCAGTTGATCTGCTAGTGGTGAAAGTATAAAAGATGGTAATCTGTCGAACAATAATTGGCAAAAACTTTTCCAATTCCTAGATCATTATGGGATTTACATCAAATTGATTCATCAATTTGTCATGTAAGCATGTTTCATCCCATCTCATGCCTTAAGTTCTAGGTCTCACGCATCAACTTAATTAAGTCGTCTAACTTAGAAACTGCAAATTCTCCATGTGTGGTCTCACGCACACTCGGAAATTTACCTTGTCATTAAAATTTAGCCTGCGTCTCACGTTTACTAAATAATAACTTCAAGTGTTTCTTATAGTTAGATGGCATGTAACTTAAATTTTAGGGTATTTTTGTTTGATGTGAAAATCAAATCATGTATAAAGATGCATGCACTCGTCTTTATAGCATAAGTTTTAAAAAACTTTTATTACCAATTCTTGAAATTAATACACAAAGTTTTACTTGAGGTTAAAAAACCTTAAGATGACTTTCTACAAGAATGATTTTAAAAGAAATTCGTTTAAGACGTATTCGTAAGTGTGATAACCAAGGCAGACCCTAAGGCTCTTTCCAAGCCTTCTTACCACGACTATGAATATTGTCGTAAAGGAGTTACTTTTAAAAGAATGTTGTACAAAACATCAAGCAAGCAAAAGTTTATGGATTCAATCTCAAAACATGTAACAAAGTATGAATCTTGCTAGTCTCGCCTTGGAGCGAATTACCGTGCGAAGCGAACCGTTGTTGGCACATAAGACACCGCAAGATTCAATCTTTATCACTTAAAGTTTCACCATTATTAGTCCATATTATTTTCTTTTTAAAAATTACCGTTTTATTGCTTACAAACGTGTCCAACAATTAAACAATAAAACAAGTAATAAAGACAAATCAAAACAACTAATAACATAACAATTATAAAGGTGAAACAATTAGCCACATGCAATCTTTTTAGAAAAGATCCTAACAAAATCAATTATAGGTTTTTATATGCATATAATTAACTAGGGCCTTCACCTCTTAATGGAAGTGAGCCACATACATTGACAAGTCAATTGCGTAGGCCAAAGCTAATCACATACCACATAGCACATAATTGATTTTAATAATTATGGGGTCTTCCCCAATATTAGATCTATCTAAACATGTGACAAAACAATAAAACAATCAATGATCCATGACTAACATGCATGTTTCGTCACGGATCTATAACAATTATCCACATAGGTCACAAGTGCGTTCAATTAAACCGGTTAATGACCTAGGGTTTCTAATTAATTACAATTTAATTAATTAAACCACAAACCCTAATTAGGGTTCATGGAAAAAATCGACCCCTCCCCCCAAAATTAGGGTTAGGGTTTCAAAAATTTTAAAAAAATTTAAAGAAAAAACCCTAGATCCAAAACATGTATCTAAAACTATTAAAGATACGATTTTTATTATATTTTAGTAATCAATTACATGTTATACATGGCTCGTGATGCCACTGTTAGAATTTAATAACCATGACAATCATATATATATTCTAATATCAAGTATACACATATGCGGAAGCGTAGGAACAAGTATAACATATAAAGGTTAACTAAAACATAAATAAAGAATGTACCGTATGCACTCTTGAATCTTGGATGAACCCTAATTAGGGTTTACATTAGATCAATGAATAACCCCTTACCGTTTTGTTATTCGATCTCTTGATAACAACAATAGTGTGTTGTTACCTCGTTCTTGTACACACAAACTAGTAACGAATAAAAGAGATTGCAAGATCTAAGAAAACACTTTGTTTTATAAAAACAAAATCGAAAACCCTATGTGAAGGGGTGTTCGATTGGCAGGAACAAAAGAAAAGAAGAAAACCAATTTTAGGGTTTTGTGTGTGCAAGAGTGGAAAAACAATAACCCTTGGTTTTCATTATATACTAGTAGGGAAACTTTGGGAACAAGTTAGGGCAAGGGTTGCCCTCCCCTTTAGCATGCATCGACCGGCCACAAGGACCCAATGGGTCCTTCCAGATCCTTCTCGACTCCAAGTTTCATTCTAGTCCTTTTCTTCCAATACTAATGATAATTAGTTCATACATTTAATAACTAATGATCATTAGTCCCTCAAGTGTTTAAACAATTACATATATACATAACATTTAATATATATAATTATTTTACTTTTATTCTCGTTTGTATTGTGTGCAATCCCGAGGTCTCGGGATCGATACTAGACATTTAACTTATTAATATTTATCCATATATTCAACAAAAAATAAATTACAATGTATACTAATTAGAGATGAAAAATAAATTATCACATGTATATTATGAAAAATTTCAGGAATTATTAATTTATAATTTTGTTGGGACCAACATATTTACATTGGGGTTTCAAAAAAAAAATTATTTTATTATTTTATCGATTGTGGACCAAATTTGTACTGGTCCCAAGTTGGGACTGGACAAATTATCAATTTTATCGAGGTTATTAATTTATCGAGTATTAATTTATAGAGGTTTTACCGTATATTGTATACAATCTTGTTTTAAATATCTTTTTAACTAAAAGTTCATCCAGATATGTGGGTAGTTCATATTGATGTATCTCTGACCGTATTCTTCCTCGATGATATAGTTTTAGTAATGAATCATAATTAGGTCTTAAGGGCATGTTTGGTACAAAGATTTAAAGGTAAAGAAATGAAAATGATTTCATTTCTTATGTTTGGTACATTAGAAGGAAAAAAAACTGGAGAATTGTAACTCTTGTGAATTGCTCTCTTTGTATTTTTATTTCCACTCCAATTGCTAAAGAAATGAACTCCTCCAAATTAACTCTCGGTGTTTTTTTATTTAGTTAGAAAAAAAAAAGAGGGGGTATATATACCTTTATCACGTGCAAAACACACTCCACACAAAAATTGAAACCCTGTCCTCTTTGGGGATCTTGGAGATCATCTCTTCAACCTCTACCCACCTCTTCTCCGGTGACCCTCGAACCTCCCATAAGTTATTTCAACTCCTTTGGTGATGAAAGTGAGTATTTATCATCTCTTTTGTCATGTATTTTAGATCTTTGATCTTATAATTATTTGCCAACAACTTATAATTTATACAAAATTTTAATATTTACTTTTTGTTTTTGTATGTTGTAGATCTTCAGTAGTTAAATTTGTTTATAGCTTATAGATCTTTTAATTATTTGTTAGATTTGTTCTTCCATTTTGACTTTTTTTTTAACTTTTTTTACTTGGACCTATACAAGGATGAACCCCTTATACGAAACCTGTAAAAATATTACAACTAGTAGTATTACCAAAATAAAAGTTGTTCACTTTAGATGATCATGTAAGTCTACACAAATTGATACATTTACACAACTAAGACATGGTTTCTTGACCAATACAAAAGCGACTGGTTGCACTTTATAAGACTATTACAAGCAGCATAGGCCTGATAATGACTGATACAACTGATAATGACTGACATAAAGTGCTACTGTATATATAGGATCATTGCTAGTCGAAATGTTAGTCTAACAGTAGTAGTACTTATGAAGTGAACCTGTAACATGAGTATGACATGTACAATATGAGTATGACCTTAATTTACAACAACTATATATATATTTCTTTGTCTAAATCAATGATGCTAAAAATAATGGATACCATTTGTGTGTGTATAGGCATGACAGACTCACCTACAGCTAAGCCTCCCAAACGTCCTGTAAGACTAAAAAGAACATGGAAACCACAAGAAGATGAGAAGTTAATGGATGCAATGATGGAATTACATGCATCTGGGAAGTATGCTGCTGATAACGGCTTTAAACCCGGCGACGCACAAGCGATTAAGGATTTGTTGGATGTAAGTCTTCCTAATTTGGGGTTACAGGCTGAGCCCCATATAAAATCTAGATTGAAGACATTGAAGGGAAACTTTGGCGTTATGCACGACATGGTACTTGGCTCTAGCACAAGTGGATTCGGTTAGGATCCTGATAAGTGTCTTCTCACTGCCCCAAACGATGTATGGGATGCCTACGTCAAGGTATTTTAAAATGACTTTTCTTAATTATCATGTTTGAAACTTATATTATTAACAAGAATAACTAAATCGTCTTCTAATCTTCATTCCAGAATCACCCAAAAGCTGATGTTTTGAGAGATAAACCGTTCATTTATTATCACAAGCTTGCAACCATCTTTGGTAAAGACCGAGCTTCCGGGTCTCGAGCTGTTGATCTTGGCGAAGAAGAAATTGTAAGTGAAACGGAGGAGACTACGCCAATTGATATTGAAGGCATCGATGTCGATTCGGGTGTTAATCCGTCTCTAGAAAATGTGGGGGGTAAAGGTACCAAACGCAAAAGATGTAAGACAGATGAGTTAATTCATATCTATTCTAGCTCGTGTGATACGTTTAATAACACCATCAATGCCATTGGGAATGAGATGAACAAAAACTTAAGTAAAATGGCTAACGAAGATGAAAGAAAAATTCAGTGTGAGATTGATTTGATGAAGAAAGTTCAGAATGAAATTGATGCTTTACTGGATATCACCTTCGAGGAAGCTTATGAAGCGATAAATGTTATTGGTAAGTGCCCGTTCAAAGCCAAAATGCTTTTCGGGTATGATCAAGGGAAAAAGATCAGGATGGTACAAATGGTTGCAAGAAAATCCACATAAGTAATCTATTTCTTAAAACCCCTTTTTTGTATGAAGCCATGTCTTCGTTACTTATGGTAATATGGTATTTGCAAGTAATGTTGTAAAACCCAGAATTTTTGAACATATAAAGTACCCAAAATACCCTTCAATCTAAAACTTATGAAAGATGACTAATAATCTAATACATCGCATTATATTTTGACCTAAGTATTTTAAACGTTGATAATTTAAATATTTCGCGACATATCGAACCTATAACTTATGATAACATTAAAAGTCACATAAATTGTACACTGAAATACATCATACGTTAATAGTTGTAGGGGGGCGAATTTTATGTTAGACTTGCACAAAATACATGGTTAAAGATATGCCTAGGTTCATTTGTTAATTTGGAATTTGATTTGCCTCTTAACTTCTTCCTTTATTTTCGGTATTTACCATCTTTATTCCCCCACTCCATTCTTATCAGCCGAACCATTTACTCATCCAAAACAAACATAGAAAACCTATTTTACAAAAAAAAAAGTGGCGGCTTAAGTTTCCTCTTCGCTATTTGGATTCAAAGGAGGTGGGTAAAGGAGGTCGTTGATCGTGTTCTATTGGTCGAAACGTGGTATTGTTCGAGGTGTTTTCCGGTTCGGAAGGGGGCTGTGATCGTGGTCTTTATGGGTACGAAGTGTTGGTGTTTTGGTTCTGGTTCAACGAGGGTTTCACTGGTGTACAACCTTGTTTCTGTTTTCCTTCCTTTGTCACGCGACCAAGGTAATAGATTCGCAACCATGTTCGATTTCTACTTTTTTTTTTTAATACCCTTGTGAATCGGTTAGACATGTCAACTTTTGAATAATAAAACACGCATAAAAATCATATAGCAATCATATATAATAACGACCCTTGAATCACGAGAAATAACGAGATAGGAAACTTTTTACAACCGGCTATAAACATGTAATATTCGTATGGTATATGCGTTTGTTTTGAGCGAGTTTTATTCGACACATAACCTGATATAACTTTGTATACATACGAATATAAGAAGAGAAAGTGGAACTTGTTTAATTCTTTTGTTTCGTCATGCTAATGAGGTGCAAATTATGTTGTCTCGAATAGGGTTAGAAAGATAACATAATTTGGTGGTCTCCTTGTTCGAACTACATAGAGTCAGCTCACGTGAGATCTTACTCATGGTTGTCTTGGTTCGACGAAAGGCACTGTTTTTTTTTTTTCTTTCTTTCGGTTCGTATTTGGTTAAGTAAAGGTTTGAGTCTTGGTTATGGTCGCGGTGTGTGTTTGGGTTCTTGGTCGAATATTGATGGAGATCGATTGTAGTGTGTTTACTATTGGCGTTGTGTTTGTGTTAGAGGTCGAGCTATCAACTGTTTTGAAAATACGATTAGTACCCGTTAATTTGGGTCGTAAATGTATAACCATATTAGTATTATTTGAAACTTGGAAAGTACAAAAGTTATAACCAAGCATATAATAATCAAAAATTTGGTTTAGTTTGAAATTGTATGTATGTGTGTCGTATATGTGTGTGCATGCATGGTGGTGTCAAAATTATTGAGGTCAAGAGAGTAAAACGTGTGTGTGACAAGGGTAATGTATGAATTGTGTTTTTGTCGTTAAGATGAAAGCTTCGAATGGGTATCATGAGGAATCGAATCTAATCTAGATATAATATGAGCCGTGTGAGTATGTATGTAATCCTCGCATTTTGATCGTCGCGGTCAAAACTTATGTCAAGAGAACGTTAATATAATTATGAAACGACGGAGTCTAAAAGTGTCACTTGGTATAAATTATAGTATAAACCTTGAAGTTTATTTATTGAACATTTTTAAATATTAAATTTTGATAATTTACATGATCATAAACTTTACTCTAAATTGACCCTACACTATTATATTGGTCATTTTAACTCTTAAATACATTTAATGGTCAATTATAACCTTAAAGTATTAAACTACTATTTAAGAAAATTACTAAATACGGAAACTTACTAAAAAAGGAAGTTACTAAAAATTGGAAAGCCGAACAAAATGAGCAATCTGATTTAAAATAAGATATTAATAATAAGACGATCATGTATTCTTGTAGATTCGCTGAAGAAGGAGTTTGTTTCCGATCCTTACGTTTCTGTTATGTTACACTTGCGGTCTGAGGTACATATAATCTAACCTTTCAGTAAGGTTTCTTATGACTCATGATCCGTTTCATTGCCACAATTATGAATTTTGATCTTTATACGCCTGATGTCATTGGTTCATTTGATAGTATAATTTCGTATGAAGACCCTTTTAAAAAAAATATAACCTGATGACTTTTGAGTTGAAATGATTTCTGTGATTACGATACGGTGCCAGTTTTATATTAAGGTTTTAATGACTTTTATGAAATGTGTTTTTAAAAGAATACTTTACGATAAAAAGGTTTTAAATAATTTTCAAAATTTCTTAATCTATTTTATTCTCTAAGATTTCTCATGACTTTCTTTAACATCTTTTGATTATTTAACTTCAAATTTTGAACCTTTGCTATGAACCCTTTTGCTATTATGAACCTTTGATTTGAACCTCATGATATGAATCTTTGATTTGCATCTTTGACTTGAACCATTGATATGATCCCTTTGTATGATCCATATTTGATCCATCCATTTCTGTTATGATTTGCTTTGATATTTGTTGTAAGCTATATTCCATTTCTTATAGCACTCCAATGCCCTTATATGCTACCAATTATTTGATTAAATTGTAGCCAGTCATGGGGAGTCCATGGCCTTGCCACTGATGCACCAGTGGTATTGACACTATCTGTGGAGGTGGGTTTTAGTCCACAGCGTTCCCTTTAAGCTAGCTATTCAAGCCTATATTTATTATTGTATATGTTTACTTAGCCTAGAGCTTTGTGCATATATATTTGTTTTTGTAGGGAGCGTATGGATGCATCCTAGGTACTTTGTTTCGTTTTGAATTTGGTGAGTGGGTATGTGTGTACAATACACTCCATTTCATATTTGGTACATCGAGCTAGCTACTCTATGTACAATTTGATATATGATTGTTGGGCATTTCTGTTACTTCTACTATATATGTGATCCTTGTTGTCTAACTTCTTTATTGTTATTGACTTATCCTTTCCTTAGTTCAATTGCTTACACTTATGATTCGTTTCTTTTTCCTTTGATTCATTTGATATTCCTTATATGTATTCCCTTTGATCGTGTTCTGTTGATTTTATCATATGTTCCATATTCTTTGATATTCGTCTCAACAGGTTTGCTTGGATTCATTTTGGATTCACTTTTGTTTCCCTTTTGTTATTAGCTTTTGTTTGTTTATATCTGTAGCTCAGCCGCGTTTCTTTTCCTGCGGCAGGTTTTTAGTAGGAAGCTGGGTTATGAGTGGAGAGTACTTTGGACTTAGAAGACTACACTTGGATAGCTATTCGGGATTGGAGATGATTAGAAGAGTTTACATTTTCAAACCTAGTATTTTATTGATTATCCTCATTTGTAACCTTGTACTTCAGATTTTTCCTTAGTAACCTTTGGGATTCTTTTGTATTACTATTTGTATGCTTGTGTTTGCTTTGATATGTCACCATAATGTAATACTTCTACCCTTATCGGGTTGGGGTGTTACAAATGTATAGTTTTTAAGTAATGTAGAAGGGTTCAAGTGACACTAATGAAGCTACTTGTTTTTTGTAAGTAATCAAGCTACTTGTCTTTTGTATGTAATTGTAACACCCCCAAAATCGGGTCCAGCGGAAGCATACGGGTCACTGGGGTGCTACTCAATTGGTTTCATAACACCAGTACAAAGAACGGTTTTTATCTCAACCATTTATAATGACTTTCATTATCAAAATATTCAATTTACATCGTTCAAAAATAGTGCGGAAATAGGCCCATAGAATAAATAAAGTGGTCCCTTATATGTCAGAGCCATCTATGACCATGCCATGCCATGCCAAAAGCCTTCAACAGTTAGCTATCGCCTTAAACCTGAAAATACATGCTAAAAAGTGTCAACACGAGGTTGGTGAGTTCATAAGTTTGTACAAATAACAATTTAGTATAAAAGAAATGTGAGTTCGATAAAAGTTTTGTGACCATTGTGTCGCTCACAATGTCATGAAAATATAGTTTACTTTCAAGTAAAAGTAGTGATATGGACTACAAGGTTTTCGAGTGTGAATAACCATTCACCTACAAATCAAGTTCAGTTTTAGTGACTACTCCTTTACTCACAGCGTCATGAAAATATCAGTAGGGTAAACCATAAGTATTGAGCATAAAGTTGGACCATAGGCAAAGTATGTGACCATTACAACGAATATAATGTCACACAAAAGTAGAAGTCTATTACGCTAGCACTAAGTTCATGCAACCGAAGCTATGACAGTGTGCATGCTCTAGAAGCATGTTAAAGAAAGCCCTTGCAAGTGTCTATCCCGTGACACTCGTGTTTCGACATGTTATACGCTCGCGTTTGCCTATCCGGTCAACCGAACGGGGGTGTCATCCCCAATAGATCTATCTATAGCATTCGCGCTTCCCCGCAGGAATTAACAGTTCATGAGTTTGGGCATATGGGATTCAGTGTCTTAGGCTAATTCCACGTAATAGTTTTGAGAAAGTAAAAACTTTATAGTGGTCCAGAAAATGTTTTGCATGATTCTCACCCCATAGTGGTGAAACAAGTATAAATAAAGTAGGGCTACAAACTTACATATATGATTTAAACACTTGCGTTCAAAATGAGGTAATTCAATGTGCAATAAGTAAATAAGTCATGTTTCAAGTAAGAGTAAGTAACGAGTTTAAGTATAAATAGGCATTGAGTTTAGTGAAAAAAACGAGCATGTATTCTCCCCCAAAACAATCATAAAACAAGTAAAAGTAGGGGGTATGAACTCACCTCAGCAAATAGCAGGCTCATAGTGAAAAGAATCAAGTAGTGATAGTGTGCGGCACCGACACGTGACCTAGATTAGTATGACAAGTTTAGTTCACAGTTTCAGGTTTAAGACTCGATGGAGTTTAGATAAGTTTAAAAGTTTTAAAGCGTTTGTGTTGTTGTTGCTTGTATGGCAGCGTTTAAGTTTAAAACCATTTTTCTAAGTGTTTGTAAGTATTGGCTCTTGGAAGTGCATGAGTACACAAGTGTAAATTAACAAAAGTATCAAAGACGAATAAATCCCCGGTTCGACGGTAACAGAAAGACGATGTACGAAAAGAAATCACAAATAAAAGATAGACGAATTCGGATTATAAGAATGTCGTTTGAATGTATATAAAAATATAACTATAAAAGTGTGTAGAAATAATATTCCAAATAATGGTTTTATTAAAGAATTTGTATTAAAAACACTCTTATAAGTTATAAGTGTAGGATTTTTGGAAAATCAGGCATGTCTCATGTATTGTTTTTAGTTTGTACGTGGTGACTAAATGTCGCTATAATTAATAACTCGTTGTTGTGTTATTTAAGTAAACTCCGTTTAGTATTAACCTATGATTCAAAGATTAAGGTCTGATTATATTTTATTACCCAATTATAAAATATGTTTATAAAAGTATGTTTAGAAGATTTAAAGTATATCATAAATTTTAATGTCGGGCATAATTAAGTCGAGTGAGTCGTAAACGAGGCACGAGATAGACCGAGGAAAACAAGGGACTTGATTTAATTCAAGTTATACTACACCATTTGTTATCCATGTATTATGTTATATCGCAAAAGTTTTTATATATTACGCAAGGAGTTTTGGTTTTGCAAAAATTCAAATGCACCTATTTATAACAAGTATTATGCACAGCTGGTTTCACTTCAACGCACCCTCGTTGGGCTCTACACAACCCACACAGGCCCACATGAATGTTTGCAGCTCATAACAATCTTAGTTCACAAAAGAAAAGGATTTTAGTTCAGTTTCAAAAAAAAAGAAGGTTTAATATTTTGACTTGTTGATATCGTGAATAACAAAGAGAGGAAAAGAAAGCACGATGCGTGGTATTTGCTAAGTGTCATCAACCAGGAGACGCAAATATTGAGGGACTAAACTTGGCCACACCGAGGCTCGAACGCGAGACCTCTCGTTGTGTGGTGTCGCAAAGCGGATCAAATAAACTCGGCTTTCCAAACTCAGCAAAACAACAACCCAGAATAAGCACTTAAATGACTTCAGAAAGTTAAAATATACCCAAGATGAATTCTCAACCAAAATCAAATTTTTCCTAAGCATCTAAATGATCATCTTAAGTTTGTGAATAAAGAAAATAGCTCAACTTCTCCCACTGTGGTTCGACCACAGTGGTTCTCGATCTTGCATCAAAACAGAAACGCCAATCAATTTATATCCAACAACATTTTGTGGCCTTATAGTTAGGATTATGAAAGGTGACCAAAATAAATTGTCCAAACAAAAACCATCCACTGTGGTTCGCTTATAACCGGTTTTGACCCACAACAATACCAAAAATAAGCACCTCCAAACCAAGCCAAAGTAGTTTTAGTTTTCCAATATTAATTTGCCACACAAGATTTAATCAACAACAACATAAATCCCACTATACAAACTTGGGGTTGATCAAAAATCAACAAAAGATTTGAGACTTGTAAAATTAGTTAAATCAACAAGAGCTTCATGAAACATAATGGTATATACATATGCGAATGGAAACTTAATGGGTTTTTAGATTCTTACAATTCTTTAGGAGAGAGTCAAAAACAGGAATCCGAGTTCAAGCAGCAACCACACCAAGGAAGGGATGTGGTGCCCCTTTGGATCGGCTGGAGATTAAAAAGAAAGAAAAATGGGTAACCCTAACCCTACCTTTTGTGTATCGATTTTTGATATAAACCAAAAAGAGTTAAAATCCAACATCTTTGATTCTTCATATGAAGACTTGTGACTCGGTTTGGGATGGAGAGAAAGTAAATAGTGTACAGCCGACACTTTTGCATGAAGGATTATTCATTGGGGCGTTATCGAGAGACAAGTGATCGATTCACACTTCTTTTCTTGTTATGATTTTTGAGGTTTCATAGATTAGGTTTTCTTTTAGATCTGGTTTTGAAAGAGAGAGAACAAGAGATAATGTGTATCTGTTTTTCTGGATATTTGTGTGTGATAAGGTTTCTTTCTTTATTTATTTATTTATTTATTATTATTATTATTATTATTATTATTATTATTATTATTATTATTATTATTATTATTATTATTATTATTTATTTACTTAAACGTGAAGTGGGTAACAAAAAAATTTATAAGTTGTGTTAAAGTTTTTATTTTATTAATAAAGAGTGTGTCGTGTGTACCCCGTGTCTCGTTGAGCTCCGGTATAAACGTGGTATTCCAGTTTCGCGTGAACGTGGAAAAATACAATTTTTTGAGGGCGTTTTTATAAAAGTAATATGAAAACACCATTATCGACTCCAGATATAATTTATTAAGTTTATGCCGTTACTATGGTAGTGTCGGTACGCGTGTCGTGTCGTTTAAAAAAAAGCGAGACAACTTCTCGTTTTAAATTTTTAATCATTAGTAAACATCAGAAAATAAATAATTCGCATTTTTTGATAAAAACAATTTATTCCACTAAAATAATAGTCCGAAAATTACGGGTGGTTACAGTCACACCTCCTTAAACGGAATCGCGTCCTCGCGATTCAATTCATGTTACCCATTACGGTCGAAAAGAGATGGGTATATACGCACGAGAATTCATCTTTACGTTTCCCCACGTGAATTTAGTTCCTTTTTGCGAGTTTCTACGAACTTTGTCGATAGGAATGGGTTGTGGTTCTTTGCTTAAAATTTTGTAGTTAGGTAAACTGATGTGACTTCAAACGCCTCATAATTTTAGTGAAACAGTCTTTAAACATGGTGTGGGTAAAACGATGTCTCAAAAGTTAAGATTTAGTCACCCCTTTAATATACAAAATTCTCAATAACGTTTAACCATAGAAATTTTGGCACATCAAAATGGGTATTTCGGGAAAAGTACCATTACGAGTTTTGTGATTTCTATAAACGCGTTTCCAAAAGAAAAGTCCTTAAAAAGCAAGGATCTTAAGGAAAAATGTGTAGTCATGTATGTCCATTTCCACAAATTTTCAGGTGCTTAATGACGGAGTCTAGTTGTCAAGCCTGTGTGGGGTTCAATGTTTAATATCAAGCGAATTTCATAAACATAAGTATTCAATTTACTTCAACAGTACCAAGAGGTAGTAAAATAAAGTGTTTTTCAATTGGGCAAACAGTTCACATGGTGATTGCAAAATAGTTTATAGAACAGGTTGAACAATAGTTTATGGAGCAATAGAAAAACAATTTATCATTTGTAAAATTGCAGCAAAATTGTTGTTTAGTTTTGTGATTTAGTAGCAAAGTTGTTCATAGGGGAGTAAAATAGTTTGTAAAGTGTAGTAAGACTTGTAAGATAATTGTAATATTGTTTAGAAAATGCTAGTAAAACTGTTTGTTGTTTTATAGAATGGTAGTAAGGTAATGAATCGGTTGATTACATCATGATAAAATAGTTGTATAGATGATTCGTAAAACAGTTTATAGGACAATAGAAAACAATTTATTGTTTATAAAATAGTAGCAAGATCAAAATCTTGATTTCATGAAATCGCAGTAAAATATTTTGAAGGATGACCGTAAAATGATTTGTAAAACAATTGAAAATAGTTTGTATGTTAATAACAACACAGTATATTATCTTATAATAGGGTAGCAAGGTAGACAACTGGTATTATCTAGGGATACAAGAAGGATTAGGTGTCTGTTTCAATTATAGTGGTCTAGGTTGCTCCTTAAGGTCTTAAGGTGTCTGTTGGGCATAACATCTCTTCTGAATTTGGGAGTTTGGCAAGTTCAGAGTACGACCACGAAGGAGGGTGTTGATTGCTACTAGCAATCAGTTTGTTGTCTAAGTAGTGTACTTAGTACTTAACGTGGAAGGTACAACGTCGATTGTGTGTAGGATTTGAGATGGGGGTGACTGTAACATGCCCAAATTGTGATAAAAGAGTATTCCTGTATAAAAAAATATATTATGCTGAAAAAGTGTCGTGATGTCAGTGTGTTGTGTGTAGATGTGAAAGTTCATGTTATGCAATGTTTACGTACACACATAGAAATTTTTGAAACTTTCAGAAATCAAGTAGCAAACCAATCTGGACATAATTCTAATATAAATACTCTCAATATCGCAAAATTCACCTCTGAGTCAGACATAGGTGATCAGGCTATATCCCACTGTCCCTGGTCGAATATAGGTGATCAGTCTATATTCCACCGAGGTTCAATGAATTTTGAAATACTCAGCTCAGTTACACTAGTAATATGTCCCTTACTTTTAAAAGTTGTTTAGAAGGACTAAAACAAGTGTCCACGCTCGAGGACAAATGATGAGATTACACAGAGAAAAGCGCGTAGCGCTAAGATAAGTACGATACGTATGCATAAGTATGTCAAAGATACTTATAGTATATAGCGAAAATAAATGGATATACTCATCCAATAACAAAGTACACATCTCATCAAATATATTAGTAATCAAAATCACAGTGAGGCATCAGCTTGGCAGGCAGGCATGTGTCGGTCATAGGGTTAAGTTTTCGCAAAAGTAGTTATAGTCTAGGTTTTAAAAATACCCAGTTCTCTATAACCAAGGCTCTGATACCAATCTGTAACACCCCCAAAATCGGGTCCAGCGGAAGCATACGGGTCACTGGGGTGCTACTCAATTGGTATCATAACACCAGTACAAAGAACGGTTTTTATCTCAACCATTTAGAATGACTTTCATTATCAAAATATTCAATTTACATCATTCAAAAAATAGTGCGGAAATAGGCCCATAGAATAAATAAAGTGGTCCCATATATGTCAGAGCCATCTATGACCATGCCATGCCATGCCAAAAGCCTTCAACAGTTAGCTATCGCCTTAAACCTGAAAATACATGCTAAAAAGTGTCAACACGAGGTTGGTGAGTTCATAAGTTTGTACAAATAACAATTTAGTATAAAAGAAATGTGAGTTCGATAAAAGTTTTGTGACCATTGTGTCGCTCACAATGTCATGAAAATATAGTTTACTTTCAAGTAAAAGTAGTGATATGGACCACAAGGTTTTCGAGTGTGAATAACCATTCACCTACAAATCAAGTTCAGTTTTAGTGACTACTCCTTTACTCACAGCGTCATGAAAATATCAGTAGGGTAAAACATAAGTATTGAGCATAAAGTTGGACCATAGGCAAAGTATGTGACCATTACAACGAATATAATGTCACACAAAAGTAGAAGTCTATTACGCTAGCACTAAGTTCATGCAACCGAAGCTATGACAGTGTGCATGCTCTAGAAGCATGTTAAAGAAAGCCCTTGCAAGTGTCTATCCCGTGACACTCGTGTTTCGACATGTTATACGCTCGCGTTTGCCTATCCGGTCAACCGAACGGGGGTGTCATCCCCAATAGATCTATCTATAGCATTCGCGCTTCCCCGCAGGAATTAACAGTTCATGAGTTTGGGCATATGGGATTCAGTGTCTTAGGCTAATTCCACGTAATAGTTTTGAGAAAGTAAAAACATTATAGTGGTCCAGAAAATGTTTTGCATGATTCTCACGCATAGTGGTGAAACAAGTATAAATAAAGTAGGGCTACAAACTTACATATATGATTTAAACACTTGCGTTCAAAATGAGGTAATTCAATGTGCAATAAGTAAATAAGTCATGTTTCAAGTAAGAGTAAGTAACGAGTTTAAGTATAAATAGGCATTGAGTTTAGTGAAAAAACGAGCATGTATTCTCCCCCAAAACAATCATAAAACAAGTAAAAGTAGGGGGTATGAACTCACCTCAGCAAATAGCAGGCTCATAGTGAAAAGAATCAAGTAGTGATAGTGTGCGGCACCGACACGTGACCTAGATTAGTATGACAAGTTTAGTTCACAGTTTCAGGTTTAAGACTCGATGGAGTTTAGATAAGTTTAAAAGTTTTAAAGCGTTTGTGTTGTTGTTGCTTGTATGGCAGCGTTTAAGTTTAAAACCATTTTTCTAAGTGTTTGTAAGTATTGGCTCTTGGAAGTGCATGAGTACACAAGTGTAAATTAACAAAAGTATCAAAGACGAATAAATCCCCGGTTCGACGGTAACAGAAAGACGATGTACGAAAAGAAATCACAAATAAAAGATAGACGAATTCGGATTATAAGAATGTCGTTTGAATGTATATAAAAATATAACTATAAAAGTGTGTAGAAATAATATTCCAAATAATGATTTTATTAAAGAATTTGTATTAAAAACACTCTTATAAGTTATAAGTGTAGGATTTTTGGAAAATCAGGCATGTCTCATGTATTGTTTTTAGTTTGTACGTGGTGACTAAATGTCGCTATAATTAATAACCCGTTGTTGTGTTATTTAAGTAAACTCCGTTTAGTATTAACCTATGATTCAAAGATTAAGGTCTGATTATATTTTATTACCCAATTATAAAATATGTTTATAAAAGTATGTTTAGAAGATTTAAAGTATATCATAAATTTTAATGTCGGGCATAATTAAGTCGAGTGAGTCGTAAACGAGGCACGAGATAGACCGAGGAAAACAAGGGACTTGATTTAATTCAAGTTATACTACACCATTTGTTATCCATGTATTATGTTATATCGCAAAAGTTTTTATATATTACGCAAGGAGTTTTGGTTTTGCAAAAATTCAAATGCACCTATTTATAACAAGTATTATGCACAGCTGGTTTCACTTCAACGCACCCTCGTTGGGCTCTACACAACCCACACAGGCCCACATGAATGTTTGCAGCTCATAACAATCTTAGTTCACAAAAGAAAAGGATTTCAGTTCAGTTTAAAAAAAAAAAAAAGAAGGTTTAATATTTTGACTTGTTGATATCGTGAATAACAAAGAGAGGAAAAGAAAGCACGATGTGTGGTATTTTCTAAGTGTCATCAACCAGGAGACGCAAATATTGAGGGACTAAACTTGGCCACACCGAGGCTCGAACGCGAGACCTCTCGTTGTGTGGTGTCGCAAAGCGGATCAAATAAACTCGGCTTTCCAAACTCAGCAAAACAACAACCCAGAATAAGCACTTAAATGACTTCAGAAAGTTAAAATATACCCAAGATGAATTCTCAACCAAAATCAAATTTTTCCTAAGCATCTAAATGATCATCTTAAGTTTGTGAATAAAGAAAATAGCTCAACTTCTCCCACTGTGGTACGACCACAGTGGTTCTCGATCTTGCATCAAAACAGAAACGCCAATCAATTTATATCCAACAACATTTTGTGGCCTTATAGTTAGGATTATAAAAGGCGACCAAGATAAATTGTCCAAACAAAAACCATCCACTGTGGTTCGCTTATAACCGGTTTTGACCCACAACAATACCAAAAATAAGCACCTCCAAACCAAGCCAAAGTAGTTTTAGTTTTCCAATATTAATTTGCCACACAAGATTTAATCAACAACAACATAAATCCCACTATACAAACTTGGGGTTGATCAAAAATCAACAAAAGATTTGAGACTTGTAAAATTAGTTAAATCAACAGGAGCTTCATGAAACATAATGGTATATACATATGCGAATGGAAACTTAAAGGGTTTTTAGATTCTTACAATTCTTTAGGAGAGAGTCAAAAACAGGAATCCGAGTTCAAGCAGCAACCACACCAAGGAAGGGATGTGGTGCCCCTTTGGATCGGCTGGAGATTAAAAAGAAAGAAAAATGGGTAACCCTAACCCTACCTTTTGTGTATCAATTTTTGATATAAACCAAAAAGAGTTAAAATCCAACATCTTTGATTCTTCATATGAAGACTTGTGATTCGGTTTGGGATTGAGAGAAAGTAAATAGTGTATAGCCGACACTTTTGCGTGAAGGATTATTCATTGGGGCGTTATCGAGAGACAAGGGATCGATTCACACTTCTTTTCTTGTTATGATTTTTGAGGTTTCATAGATTAGGTTTTCTTTTAGATCTGGTTTTGAAAGAGAGAGAACAAGAGATAATGTGTATCTGTTTTTCTGGATATTTGTGTGTGATAACGTTTCTTTCTTTATTTATTTATTATTATTATTATTATTATTATTATTATTATTATTTATTTACTTAAACGTGAAGTGGGTAACAAAAAAATTTATAAGTTGTGTTAAAGTTTTTATTTTATTAATAAAGAGTGTGTCGTATGTACCCCGTGTCTCGTTGAGCTCCGGTATAAACGTGGTATTCCAGTTTCGCGTGGTCGTGGAAAAATACAATTTTTTGAGGGTGTTTTTATAAAAGTAATATGAAAACACCATTATCGACTCCAGATATAAATTATTAAGTTTATGCCGTTACTATGGTAGTGTCGGTACGCGTGTCGTGTCGTTTAAAAAAAAGCGAGACAACTTCTCGTTTTAAATTTTTAATCATTAGTAAACATCAAAAAATAAATAATTCGCATTTTCTGATAAAAACAAATTATTCCACTAAAATAATAGTCCGAAAATTACGGGTGGTTACAGTAATCAAGCTAATATAGAAGGGTTCTAGTGTAGTTGTGAACTTGTGATGCTACTATAACATTTGTGTAGTTGTGATTACTTGTCAAACATGTTTTGGATGCTATGGTAACATTTGAAGCTTATTTTCTGTGATGATTTCAAATATGCAGGTCTGACATTTCCTTTGGTTTGGACTTAAATTGAGAATAGGACCTGTTATTTTGTTTACATCATATTTATTCATAGAAAGTGAGTTGGTTATGGTTATATATTGTCATTTGTGTAATGTCATGTTTGTGTCTTCTTGTTGTGTCCTTTTATTTTGTTTATTTTGCTACTGTATTAGCCATTTGGTCAAAATGCCATTTGAAGTTTAGTAATATATTCTAACGTTTTCATTTCTATCTTATTTGTTACCAAACGTAAAATATGATTTCCTAACTGATTTCTGGGTAAATTCTCTGTTGCTACCAAACACTGGAATTATTATTCAATTTCCCTGGAATTCATTTCTATGAAATACATTTGTGAGCTTCATTTCATTTCTCTGAATTTCACCCTACCAAACGTGCCCTAAATGCAGAATGTGTGATTACTAAGGGATAGCATTTGAGGCCGAGTTTACATTTAAGACTGCAGATCAAAGCTTGAGATCATATTCGTAATTGTGGACATTATACCGGTGTGTTGATGTTTAGATTTGGAATAAAAAGACCTTACCTGTATCTTTTTTAGTTATAGGTTTTATGACTCGTTATCGACAAAAAGAAACAGATAAACTGTAAACAATGTTTCAGATTCACACTTTGCAACGAAGTGCGGACCCGATTAACCACGTTTTATACATTTATGAAAAGGGATGGGTTATATGTACCCCGAAAACACCAACAATACCCTTCCCCTTTGTTTTTTCATTTTTTTATTATATTATTATTTTTTTACTTTTATATATATATATATATATATATATATATATATATATATATATATTAAAAAGCTATAAAACTAAAAGTACTGAACAGAAAATATAAAATTTAATAAATCAAAGATAATAAAGTGACAAAAAAATACGAAACAAAAATTTATAATAACAATGTTGTACTTTAAACAAAAGTAAGTCAAAGACGGTGGATGATGTAAAATGTGAGGTAAGGGATATTAATAGTAGGACTTTTATGAAAAACTAGCATGCCTCTAGTAACATGCTAATATGCATCATGTTCAAATCCACCAACTTTATTCTTTATGATTTATTATAAATAGTCAACTTTATATATATATATATATATATATATATATATATATATATATATATATATATATATATATGGTAGGGTTAATGTGAGATCAAACTTAAAGTTGTAAAAATAAGATCTAGTCTAAACAACCACTAAAACCATTTTATAAATAATCATATTAGATATAATACACAAAAAATAAAGTATTAATATGAATTAACATTTTAGCAACTAATAACCAACTGATACATGAGTTTGGATTAGTGATACACAACTATAACTTTACATGTCGAATCAAAGTGTATCACCTTAACCTGATACATTACATGTCGAATCAAAGTGTATCACGTTGGTTTCGTCAATTTAAAAAAGAAAACCATCGGAACTTTAACAATTTTAGTTGTACTCAATAAAAAAAATTAATTTTATTTTAACGAGAATGTCACTTGTCAGATTTTATTTGGATCTTATTTTTACAACTTTAAGATTGATCTTATTTGATATATATATATATATATATATATATATATATATATATATATATATATATATATATATATATATATATATACTATCTTATAAAGCATTTATACTTTTAAAAAAAAGAAATACTTAAAATTAAGCATTGCAAGTTCTTAAGCTAAAAGTACAACTAATTAAAACACATTTACTAACATTAATAAAATGGTCAATAAAAACAATTAATGCAGTTATTAAAAGTCCCCTTACATAAGAAATACAAATTATTAAGCATATTGTACAACCAATTTAAACACAATTCCTACATTAAATGTCAATAATACAAATAATAAAGAACATTATACAAATATTCAAGCCCGAACGGGCAACGGGCCAAATGGGCTCGATCTCAGACGAGCACGGGCCAACAGGCTTGAGCCCGAAAGGTTTACAACTCTTAGCTATCACTTTTTACTTTTGATGTCGTTAACATTTATTTTAGGGTACCCGCCGCTGCAACGCGCGAGTATCATACTAGTATAATCTAGATCAAATAAGATCAAACTTAAAGTTGTAAAAATAAGATCAAACAAAAATTTGACAAATGACACTCTCCTTGAATCAAAAATTAAAAATTTATTAATTACAACTAAAATTGTAAAAGCTCTGATGTTTTTATTCTTAAAATTAACGAAATCTAGGTGATACATTTTGATTCAACGTGTAATATGTATCAGTTTGGGTATGTGTATTAGTTTATTTAGTAGTTGATATGTATTGTGTATCAATTAATGTATCAGATATCAGTTTTTGAGATTTTGATGTGTCGGAATAAAAATTTTAATTGTGTATCAGTAATCGAAATTCATGTATTAGTTGGTTATTAGTTGCTAAAATATTAATTTGTACCAATATTTTATTTTTTGTTTATTATTGCTAAAATGGTTATTTATAAATTTTTTTAATGGTTATTTATACTAGAATATTTTTACAACTTTAAGTTTGATCTCACATTCACCCTCCCCTATATATATATATATATATATATATATATATATATATATATATATATATATATATATATATATATAGACCAAGGATCAGGTGCGGATTTCATTTTTTCATGCGGACGTACGGATGAATCTGCACCGTCCAATCCAGATCTGATCTTGACTTTTTGTAAAAAAATCAAGATCTGATCTTAATATCACCGTAAGTTTTAACAATCAAAACGATGTTTTTTTTTCCAGCGATTCTTAATTATTTGTTGTCCTCTTTAGTTTTTTAATTTTTTCATATTTTTTTGAATTTCTTTTAATAAAAAAGTTAGTATGATATTAAAAAGCGATGATGGCTTCTGTGATATCAGAAGTATGATATTTAAAAACGATGATGGTTATTGTGATATTAAAAAAAATAAAGAAAAGTTGTTTTACATATTAAAAGTAACTGAGATATTAACAATTTTACTTAAAAAGTCACCTTTATATTAGTAAAAACCTTAATATCCCTGCTCTTTTTATTACGATATTAAAAAAAAGTAGCGGTGATATTAAAAAAAAAAAAAAAAAAAAAAAAAAAAAAAACTTTGATATTAAGAAAGTATGAGTATTAAAAAAAAAACCATAGTATCATAATACCTTTTAACCCTGAAAACGATTCTTTTCTGGAATTCTTTTCAACGATTCTTAATAATTTTTTGTCCTCTTTCTTTTTATTATTTTTTCAGATTGTTTTGAATTATTATTTTTTTAATGGTACTGTGATATTATCCGGACCTGATCCCTTCCATATATATATATATATATATATATATCATCTTTACCTTTATTTTTTTATTCTTATTCTTAACTATTACGGAGTATAAAGTATTTGTGTCTTCTATTTATTAAGTTTACAAATACACATTTTTTATTTGTATACTTTATTTCAAATTTTTGTAACATATAATATGCAATTAATTAATTTTACTAATGATTTATAACATCATATTTTTACTAAAGAAAAATTATAGTTGTGTAATTAAACTTTAGCTTTTAAAACATATATGGTTTTTTTTTTCTTATTCCCTCCATAAACAACCAAGGCGCGTCATGAAATTCTCACCAAGTTAATCCACAAAACATATATGTTTTTGATTCGATTGGGCTATGTTTTTGAAAAAATAAGCATAATCTCTCAATAATATTACAGTACTTTACATCGAAATACATATATATATATATATATATATATATATATATATATATATATATAGTGAGACTTTCTTGCGAAAACCATCTTATCTGCGAGAACTGAGAGAACCACAAAAAATATACATGCACGACTTCAATAATTGTATTTTTGCATATATGTTCTAAAAACAACATACATGTTTTAAGAAAAACATAGTTGTTCTAAAGACTTTGATAAGAAATTGGAAATACAAAATTTTTCTTCGAAGGTGTGCATGTATGTTCTTATAAGGCGTGCAACGACAATATTGCGGCTATGTGTAAGGTTTTTGTGAAAAAAGAGGATGAGTTCATGATGATATTAAAGAACATTAGTGGATACTTACGATTATTGATGATTTGCATGTATTTTTATTTTATTTTAAAAGGCGTGCATGTATGTTTTTGGTGATTCTCTCAGTTCTCGCAGATAAAATTGTTTCTCGGAAGAAAGTCTCCCTATATATATATATATATATATATATATATATATATATATATATATATATATATATATATATATATATATATATATATATATATATATATATATATATGTATATGTATTTGTAGGATTTCGTTTCCGCATAAATTGAAAGCTTTTATGTTGCACCAAAATGGATGGACCAAATTCTCATTGTGTACTACGAACCCTGCAAAAAAACAAACCTAGAAATCACTTACAAAACACACATTGTGCTTAAACGAGTTGGTTTTGTTCACGCTTTGTGATGGATTTATAATTTTTTACTAAGATAATGAGTTCGTATTTTACGCAATGTTGCAAAAATCGTGAATCGGTCCTGAGGCGGTCGGGAGCCGAGTTGCGTTTTTTAGCCAATTAATTGGCCCAAAACCTTGTAATCGTCGATTAATCGGCCGACTTCCTTGTAAATGTCTCCAAGTTTCAGGGCCTTGTAGCTTGGAATCGGCGATTACAAGGTCTTTGTTAGTTTATGAACATAAATTAATAGTTATGTGTTAGGATCGAACTCGAGATCGTGGGATTGCACACAATACGTATGAAGAGTAAAAGAATAATTATTTATAAATGTTATATATAATTATTAATAAACACAAAACTAGTAACGACCGTTAGTATTTAACGGAGAATGACTAACGACCGTTAGACGAAGAAAAGGAAAGTAATACTTGTAAAATATTGGAAACAAGAGAAGGTTCCGGAATCCCTTGGGGATACCAATACCGATCGGCCAAGGGGTGTTCTCCACCTCCTTTGTGCCTTGAGCTCCAAGTATTCACTAGTATATAAATACCTCATGGGTTATTGGTTTTCTCATAACTTGTACACACATAATAGGTGTTTTCTTTCTCTTCTCTTGTCCCTAAATCGATCCATAAACAATCTCTACAAGGGATTCGATTTTCTTAAGCTTAATAAGTTTTGTGTTTAATTTACTTGCATAAACTTTTACTTGAATTAGTACGTGTGTACAAGAACACGATTCAAACACACTATTGTTTGATTCTTGGATTGAATTACAAAAGAGGTAAGAGGTAATTCTTAAAATCCACATAAACCCTAATTAGGGTTCTTGAGTTGAAGATTGCATTTGATTCTTGTTCGGGCTAGAATCACAAAGGTATGTTTACTTTTATATATGATTAATTAATTACATATTATATGATCTTGTAATTGCTTCCGCTATGCTCACTTGATGTGTTTGGTTTATTTTATATGATTGTCATGATATTATAATTCCAACAGTGGCATTTAGAGCCGTTATAATGTGTAATTAATTATCGAAACGCATAAAAATTGAATCTTGATTCGTTTAATTACATGTTTTTAGGGTTTTTCAATTCCTAACCCTAGTTTTTTTTTTTTTAATTGGGTCGATTGACCTATTAGTGTTTTAGGGTTTTGGTTTTGATTTTTTTTTAATATGATTAGAAACCCTAGGATTTAATGTAATTGGTTATGCGTTTTAGTAAACGATCTTGGTGCAATATGTTAATTGTTAAGCATAATCCATGAAAAGTGCATGTTTGCATGGATTTAATTGTGATAATTTAAATGGTTTAAATTGGATATATGAATTAATTGTTAAGTTATATCGAAACATGTAAATATATTAATAGATGTCGAATTGGGGAAGACTCCAATATTAAGTAATCAATTACGTGTTATGTGGTATTTGTTTAGTTTTGGCTTACGCAATCAATTTATCGATGTATGTGGTTCTTTTTTCTTTGAAGAAGAAAGCCCTAATTGAATAAATGCGTTATACACCTAGTTTGATTATTAATAGGATTATTGAATATATTTTGCATGTGGCTACATGTTTATACATATTTAATTGTTATGATTATGTATAGGTTTATTTGGTTGTTTTATTTTTTATTATGTATTACTTATTTTTTGTTTATTATTATTATGTTAGACATGTTTATAAACGAAAAAGGGTAATTTCTGAATAGAAAAATAATATGGACTAAATAAATGGCGAAATTATTTTGGTTTTTAAGAGCTTAAATTTCAAAGGATTGGTTGATTGATGTTTTTGTACGTAATGGTTAACTAGGCCCGACCGAAGTTTACACACTACAAGATGGGTATAAGGTTGGCTTCGCATTAAATTGTGGCCTTAGATAGACAATATTCTGTCTTAACGCTCGTTTGTGTGTAAATTAGACTTACCGAACAACCATTACACGTACACTGTCATCTTAAGGGTGAATTCACCACAATTCCATAATGATTATCCGAAACACTAAGCCTTAGGGCTTATGCAAAAGTACGATATAGTGGACGATAATTGTTGGTAATTCTTGAATTGGTGAACCCGATACCTCAATCAAAACTTTGCTATTTTACTCTTAGTTAATTGGTAATAAAAATGTTTTATAAAACCAAAGTTATGAAGTTGTATGCATGCTTCTTCATACATTATTTTGATTACACGTCAAAATTAAATACCCTTATAAAATTAAGTCAAATGCCATCTAATTAAGAACACTTGAAATTGTAATTTACGTCATGTGAGAACTTGGCGAGATTGCAATGGAGAGGTAAATTTCGTAATTTCATTGCTAGCAGATCAACTGATGTAATGGATTTATGAGTTTGCAGTTTTTAAGTTAGATGACTTAAATTGAGTAGGAAGTGAGAGCTTGGACTCAAGGCATTAGATGGGGATGAAACATGCTTACTTTGCAAAAGTTTTTGTGAAAGTAAATCCCATAATGATCTAGGAATTGCAATATGATATTGGCAATTATTGTTCGACAATTACCTTGTTGAATACTATCATTACTAGCAGATCAACTGATGTAATGGTACTGTGTCAATTTGGATCCTAGCTTTAAGAAAATACTATGGTTTATATGAATATTTACCAATGGGTATTTTATTTTCTTAAAGACCAATTATCGAAAATACTAAAATTGAATTTTTGGAATTCGTTTTAATGTATTAATGCAACGTTCAAACCGTAAACGCACTTTGGGCTTTGGTAAATTGATTCCGTTCTGTTTTCAAACAAATGTTTGATTAAGAATAATTTACTTAAAAGATAAAAGAAGTCTCTTTTCTATGAAAGAAGAGTGAGACACAATCCTATTTCTTTTCATGAAAAAGGAGAATAGGAATATTAGATATGTGTAAATTCTAATATATAACTCGTAGCAAATTTTTAATAGTCAAGAAATTTGTGCATATTTTCTATAAGGATTTATCATTCTCATTCGGTGATTAAATTCTTAATAATAAATATGATATTTGGTTAACAGAAAATTATGTATGAGTTATTATAATTAGAAGCTAGACTAATTACCGCAAAATGGTAAAAGATAAACTAGTTTATTGATCTAGTTGTTTTGACTATTTAAAAGGTGCTACATACATTGTAGGATGGTAGACCTGTTAAGGAAGAAATTGCATGCCCAATTTTTCAAGTTAATAGCATTTGGTGGATAGTCCATTATTTACAAAGTAAGATACACTCTTTAATGCATAAGTAATTGTTACGTACAGACATTCAAAGGTGTAGGAAAGTTACAAGCACACCATTTTCTTTCACTGGATATGAAACATTTACAATGTTGTCAAATTCAGTGGGAGTTTTGTGTACTTATTACTGAATAAGGAATTATTGTAACGATCTTTAATTCAGTGGGAGTTACAAACTTTGACATCTTGGTAGTTAAAGATAATTACTTTCCAAGTGTAGACACTCATACTTTTAAGGATAGTCTTGTACATTTCCTTACTAGACATTGTTGTTCTATAACTACTTGTTATACTAAAATCTATGACACAATCATATTGATCACATAAACAAATGCATGGCGTGTTGTTTATCAACTATATGAGGTTGTTCCATGCACAAGTGGGAGAAATGTTATCTTTAATGTGTGCAAGAAACAACTCATAAAGATATGATTTAATGGATTCTCTTGACTGCAAGGTAAGAGAATTACATTCTAATATGAATTATACTAATCTAATTCAAGAAAAACTTGGTGTTATAATTTACGTTATGTGAGAGCTTAGCTAGATTGCAACATCAAGGTGAATTTCATATTTTCATTACTAGCAGATCAACTGATGTAATTGAACTATGAGAATTTGCAGTTTCTAAATTAGATACCTATTAGAACATGTGTCAATATGATATTAAGACTACTTTAATTTTTATATTTATGAATTCATGGAATGACATAAATTAATAAAGTAATCTAATGCTGCTTCAATCTGAATATTTATGTGTTCTTGGAATGACATAAATAAATGAAGAAATAATGTTATTTACATTATTGTGAAGTAATAAATTAACTTGAAATTACTATTGAAACCAAGAGATGGTGTTCATAATTACTTTAGTTAAACATGTTTATGTTTCACTGTAAAGATATAAACATAAAGTCTTTTAATTCTTACAAGACTTATAATAAAGTAAGACGTTATCTTGTTATGTTTTTTAATTAAGACATATACACGAAGTCATTAAATTGTTAAATGACTTATAACGTATAGTGGGATTATAACAGTTTATGTTTTCATGTAGAGACATGGACGTGAAGTGACTTTGTAAAAAGTACTTGTGTTATAAAGCATGTAATTGGCTTGGAAATTATTATACCATTAAAATGAATTAGTTGGTAAATAGACAAGTCAAAAGAAATATGGTTATCTTAAATATTGTTAGATAGTCTTACAATATTAATCTTAATGAAATGCCAAATGTTTATGGTATGTTCAGTTAGGAAAATCAAACTCTTGTTATATTGTTTGATTAAAGATAACTATGACTTCTTTTCTTCCAAAAAGTTATCAAGGATAAAATATTGAGTATGGCTTGGACATATTTAATAAAACTCCAACCTAGAAGATTAATAAGACATTATCATATGATGGAATGTGATGAATGTGATGAATTACATTAAGTCTTAAATTGAAGTTCTAAATTTGTTTAACTGCTTATGAAGAGGTTATTAACAAAGTAAAGTCAGGAACAATCAATAAGTATTTGTAATATCCCAAAAGAGAACATTGTATTGTTGCTTTATTTGCTAAGAATTTAAAGATAGTCTTTAAATTGCTAAAAGCAAGTGGGAGTTTTGATGTTTAAAAGATAAAATTACAAGATGCATAATCTTCTGAAATACACTAGTAAATATCATGATGAAGTTTGACATTTGAATGTTAAATCTCAACATGATAATAAAGTTTGACATTTAAATGTTAAATCTCAAGATGATGGAATTATCATTCATAGAATAGTAATATATCTCAGATATTTGATTAATATGCTGAGCGCTATGATTTAGAGGATTATTGTAAACCTGATAATCATTGTGATACATTACCAAATATGTAATTGGGTAAAGTATACTTGATATGAATGATTAAGATGCTGTCCATAAATATAATTAATTTTAGAAATGTGGTTTATCTTAATAGTTAGACTAGAAAATAAAGATGAGTTTCTTCAAAGATTAGGTAACCTTTGTGGTTTAAATCTTTGTATAGAAATCATATGGACAAAATTGTGCACGTATTTAATGCATGTCTTATAACAAGATTATTAATCACATTTAAGCAATTAGCTGTGATGGAATATTCTTTTCTAAATACATTAAATATATAAAGATTATGATTGTCATATTTATGAAATTGACAATGGAATATCAAAACTCTTTCTTGAGTGATTACTTGAGCGATGACGATAAGTAATCAAAAGGAGTTTATGAATTCAAATAAATCTTTAAGAGTGTACAAAGTGCAATGATCCATGGATGGATAAATGCATGCATCTAGAAGATTACTCTTATGTTTAATTATTAAATTCATGTTTTGATTTATAATTAAAATAAGATAATTTTTAAATATTCCTAAAAACTAGTGGGAGTATTATGTTTAATTTCATAAATCATATATGTTGTGGAACATATAAAAGTAACATTCCATATAAGTTAAAGGTTAACTCTTAGTTTGGAATGAAACTTTACTTGAAAGATTTAGGAAATAAGACATACAACCTTGGAATGAATGTTTATTGTTGAAACATAAGCGGTAAATGAATCTAATATAACATGATATATCATTTAAAAAGTCTAAATGGATATGAATAACATGAATAAAATCTAAGTATGACTCAAAGATTATTCATGAACATCATGTTTTGTTGTATCATGCTTGATTACAAGATGATTTGGCAATATTAATATCTAAAAGATTATTAGATAACTTGTGTAATATTCTAAAAAGAATATGTTTGATTATAGAATCACATCCTAAAATCTGGAACAACTTCCAAATTCTATAGATGAACAATTTTTCAATTGTTGTGAAAATTGTTTTAGCCTACAAACTTGAACGTTTGAAGGGCTTCAAACATTACACAATAGATATTAATGTGTACGGGAAGTTTTTAAGAGCATATTGTTGTTTGTATACAATGATGCTAATGAAATTGAGATGACACTCAATACTAGTTATGGTAAAGATTTCATCTTTGGCTATATGTACCAGTAGTGCTTAATAAGAGCATAGTTGCATTATACATTAAGAGAATAAGAATACTTCAAACTTTAAAATGTTTAGAAGTTTGATTATCATAAATTGGTGGTTAAGGATGTCACACATTTATGAAATATTGTATGGCATTATCAAAATAGTTGAGTATGCACATACAAGAACTTCAATAGTTGAATTCTTGAAATAAGTATTCTTAAAACTCCGATAGATCAAAGTTGGATGATTTATGCCTTGTCAACAAGTATGAATGTCATTACTTGAGACATAATTCATCAACAATAGTTTTCATGCATTGATCTATTTAGTATTTGGATAAGGGATGTTAAACATTATTATAATAAATTTAAATACATGGTATGTTTAATTTATAATAAATTGTATCCTATATTTGTATGTTTAATCCATGAATAAATGTTATTCTAAATTGTCCGTTGTCAGTTAATAATATGGGAATATTATTAAATCAAGACAAATCTGAAGGTTGGTATAATATACTTAAAGTATATTGATGCGTAGTCATACCATTTCAGATGATATTCAATGATACCGAATGTAGGACTTATCCCAACTACATGATGTTACTTTATGGATCTTGTCATTAAGTAAATCATGAGAAGTTATCCTCAGACATGAGATGCAAGATAAGTGTCATGAATGTAGTACATTTTTGTGGAACAATTTAACGCTATACGTAACTGGTAGTCATAAGGGTTGTTTTCGGAAGTGTTACAAAGTTTGTGAGTTTTGCTTGTAGTCAAGATAGAATTTGTTCCTTCAAATTAATTTTTAGAGTTTAATACTGCTGGGCCCCTCGTAGGGTTGTCAAGATGTTTGCATGGCCGTGCCCAAGATCTTCCCTGAATATGTTCAGATGATTTGGTAATCTTGATCAATCACTAACAACGAGAAACAGAATGGTTAATTAAGGAATGACTTTGATCCATATCCTTATTAACGTGGTATTAGAAACAAAAGGATAATAATAATGAGAAATCATTAAAAGGTTTTTCCAGGAGCCTTACTCGAGATCATACTAGAGGCATCGGCGTGTTGCAAGACGCTAACCGATGTGATCACACTATTAAGATATGTCCAAGTGGGAGCTGTTAGTTTATGAACTTAAATTAATAGTTATGTGTTAGGATCGAACTCGAGATCGTGGGATTGCACACAATACGTATGAAGAGTAAAAGAATAATTATTCATAAATGTTATATGTAATTATTAATAAACACAAAACTAGTAACGACCGTTAGTATTTAACGGAGAATGACTAACGACCGTTAGACGAAGAAAAAGAAAGTAATACTTGTAAAATATTGGAAACAAGAGAAGGTTCCGGAATCCCTTGGGGATACCAATACCGATCGGCCAAGGGGTGTTCTCCACCTCCTTTGTGCCTTGAGCTCCAAGTATTCACTAGTATATAAGCACCTCATGGGTTATTGATTTTCTCATAACTTGTACACACATAATAGGTGTTTTCTTTCTCTTCTCTTGTCCCTAAGTTGATCCATAAACAATCTCTACAAGGGATTCGATTTTCTTAAGCTTAATAAGTTTTGTGTTTAATTTACTTGCATAAACTTTTACTTGAATTAGTACGTGTGTACAAGAACACGATTCAAACACACTATTGTTTGATTCTTGGATTGAATTACAAAAGAGGTAAGAGGTAATTCTTAAAATCCACATAAACCCTAATTAGGGTTCTTGAGTTGAAGATTGCATTTGATTCTTGTTCGGGCTAGAATCACAAAGGTATGTTTACTTTTATATATGATTAATTAATTACATATTATATGATCTTGTAATTGCTTCCGCTATGCTCACTTGATGTGTTTGGTTTATTTTATATGATTGTCATGATATTATAATTCCAACAGTCTTGTAGGCCGTTTTTTGCAACATTGATTTTACGTATTCGGCCTTTTCTTTTGGTTGATTTAAAAATTAACAGAATTATGTTATGCATTTAAAATTATAAAGCTAGTATTACACATAATAAAAATTTATAAAATTATTGTAATTGTAATGAATATTAAATTCTTTTGTTACACATGCATGGTGTTAAATGTCTCTTTCTATTACTATTTCACATCTCATTATCTCAAGATCGATACCTTTCAAATTTTCAGCCAGTGGATCAATAATGGCTCCCGGAAGTTCGCGGCGCATCCGTAAATTTTTGCAATGTAGTGTTACTTTTTAGTAAAAAGATTTATGTTTTTTCAATGCATCTTTTATATAATAAAATAATTACATCATTTCAGAGTGTTTTTGTAAAACTTTTCTTACTGAAAAAAAATTAGACAAATAAGAGAGTTCGATTTTGCCACATAGGCGAAATCGAACAATATGATTGGTCAATAGAAAGTCAAAATTAAATTGATTTTGGTCAAACTAAATAAATTTGGTTGAGAAATTTGGTTAAATAAAAAATGCATAAAAATATAGGTGTTAAATTTATAAAAACAAAAACTTAATAAAAGAGGAAGTAATTAATAAAATTTTAGTGGTTGAATTTTAAATAAATTATGTAAAGCTAAGTGTAAAATTACAAGTTTTCATGTATTTTAATAACTTTAAAAAAACACAAATAACCCTTACACTTTATACCCCTTAAACTTTATAATATTAACCTTGTTTAAAATTACATGAGTATTACTGTTTTTTTAGACTTTCATCCATTAAAATTACAAAATTTAGTAAATATGTGAATTAGTTTTAGACTTTCATCAATTAGAATATTTTTTTTAACTAAAGACTCGTGTTATTCTATTTAAAAGTTTAATTTATGCGTACGCGGGTTTGAATATTAAACACGGTTAAATTATTAGTAACTGGAATATAAATATAAAATGGTAAGCACGAGTTACTGTGATATGAAAATAAATATACGCGATTCTACTTATAACAACGACTCATGAAATTGTTATATAAATTTTATATATGAATATCCATAAAAACATTTTAAAAACTTTACGAAGTATATTCTAACTATATTAACGTTCAGTATGTGCTACTAAACTCGCATATTTTGTATAACATGATATCAATAGTTAAAGTTAAACAATAACATCAACATCAACCTCAACATGTCTGTCAGTTAAAAACGTTATACAAAGCTAATTTACTCATTTTGACAAGTGATATGCTCTATTAGGTTGCACCTTCTATTTTTTTATTACTTTAGCAGAAAGTGTATTGTGTGCGTTGTTAAGTCCGAAACAAATGAAGAAAAAAAAGTGTACGTTTTGTGCCAATAGTTTGAGTATTAGCTGATTGATGTTTCTTTCAGGATGTTTTATATACCAGTTGGTCCTTATGTGTTGTTTATTCGAACTTGACACATTAAGAGACTTGGAATACAAGTTCATCACCAAGTATACTAAAGTAGGAACCATAAAAACCCCCGAAACTACATCTGATGCATCAACTACGGATTTACTTTGAAGGTAACTTAGAACATATATTTGATATAATAATTTGCTTATATGGTTTATGTGTTTATTGAATTTTAAAATCAAGTTGTCTTTTGAATTTTCATATACTTAAACGGCTAACTCACATAATCCCAAGTTAACGTTATATAAATGCCTTTGTCTCAGGCACTGATATATGTTACATTAACCTTATTCCAAAGTTGCAAAAAAAAAAAAAAAAAAAAAAAAAAAAAAAAAAAAAAAAAAAATGTCACAAGTATTTGATGAGTTAATTGCTTTTGAATTTGTTGTAATATACTAATATAGAATAATGATGATCTAGAAAGAGATGTAACTAATATGTCTCATTCACTTGAAAATTTGCTGCGAAAAGAATGAGCCGGTTTACTAAAGTAGGACTTGCTTAAGTTATTTGAGTTTGGGACTGATATTTTCTACTAATTATAGTAAGTTTTTAAAGGGTTTTGGGACCGTCTTAATAGTTAGATTCGTGGTGATTAGGATTATTTTAATGGTTGTCTTAATAGTTATTAAAGGGTTTTTATGACTGTTTTAATAACAGAATTCAAGATGTTTGAGACTGTTTTTAATAGTTGAATTGATGGGTGCATGAAACTGCCTTGATAGCTGAATTCAAGGGTGTTTGAGACTATTTCAATTGCTAATTTTAGGGGTGTTTGGAACTTTAATAATAGCCGAATACAGGGGTGTTGTGACTGTTTTTAATAGGCATTGTTATTGCAAAATAAATTTGAGTTATACTAAATTAATATATGTAAAGTTCAAAACATTTTAAGACAATATATTCGGTATTAAATACATGATAAAATTTTATGTCAAAACCACGTGCGTGCAC
This sequence comes from Artemisia argyi, assembly GCA_030686995.1. Taxonomy (NCBI): domain Eukaryota; kingdom Viridiplantae; phylum Streptophyta; class Magnoliopsida; order Asterales; family Asteraceae; genus Artemisia; species Artemisia argyi. The sequence continues at coordinate 128,269,583 of CM060687.1, forward strand.
GAGTATTATAACTAGTTCAGTTTAAAAACAAAACCACATTTATAATTTTGCTTAATTTTTTTTAGTGCACCTAAACAATTTGTATTCTAGTTCGTTCTTAATATTTCAGATTATTTATAATCTCACAATTGGGACGATCAAACAATCATGGTGTTCTTTATCCACATATGAGTAAACCTCCTTCAACATACGTCTTTATACATCGATTTTTATAGAATTTCACCTCAACAATATTTTCATCTTAGATACATTTTTAGAACAACGATGAGATTAAAATAAAAAATTTAGCAAAATTTTAGAAGAAAATTATATACAAAAGATAAAATGTCATAAAAATTACTACGTACAAATCCACTGCGTCTTTTTTTGTAGAAACTTCTTTTGTTTAAATTATTGCAAGTTTGCAACATCTAATTTGTTGTTTTTATTCCAAATTCTCTGACCGTTATTCTTTAGAAATCACGTGGGTAATCAGAATTTTCTTGTAATTAAAAATTCCAAAAGTCCCATATTACAAAACACCAAAAGATTTTAGAGAAATGCTAGATCCACATAAGAAATCCACAAAAAAATTCACACGCTGATGTGTCAGTCAGTGATTAGTGGATTTTACTATAGTTTCTCTCTCTTCTCTATGATTAAACCAATCAGTGCATGACACGTCAACGTGTGAAGTTTTTTTATGGATTTCTTATGTGGATGTAGCATCCTCATGATTTTAAAATCAAACGGATATAACGAACCAACAATATATATATTTCATAATAATTTATAGGCAATGATTACTATGTTTAAATAATTTATGTGGCCATGCCATGTACTTTTTGGATACGATATAATATTTTATTCGCTTCACAATAAAGTGAAAATAGCCGATGTCTGCCTAGCAGAGTTGGTTAGGGACTCTTCCTCATGCTAGAGGTTTCGAGTTCGAATATCCTCTTACTGATTTTCTCTTGTAAAAATAGGAGAGTGGGCTCTTACTAACTACATTAATTATATATGAAATAAAATGAAAATAAATATGAAGTTTAACCTAGGTTGGAGTTCTATTTAGAGGGGACATTTTATCTCTTTTATAGACATATAAAGTGAAAATATTACCTTACTCTTGTGGAATAAAAGAAGTACTCCAATGTTTTATAAGTATTACAAAAGAAGTAAATGCATGTTTTAGGTGTATTAGTTAACTACAAATCCCAAGAAAAGAAAATATTATTGTCATGTTCGTGTGTCAAGCTCATTTAGGTATATTATATAATATTCATTGAAGCGGAAATGTGAGCCGACACTGTTTTAAAGCCGCCGATTAGGAGGTCGGCTTTAGAGAGTGGGACGGCTTATGTGCACTGTGAAGCCGTTGCTCGAGCCGGCATGTTCACACACCGAGCCGATGACTTAAAGGATAAAAAATAGGTTAACGTAGTGGATTCTCCACTAAGCTGCCACTTAATGGTTGTCGTCTCCTACATGTTTGACACTTATTTTTCATCATCAATATGATTAGGGTTTAGTGCATGTTGTACACCTATTTTTCATAATAGGTTCCTCTTATAAAAGGTATTACCATTTCATTTGTGTCTCATTTTATAGCAAAAGAAGGAGAGAGAGAGAGAGAGAGAGGAAAAAAGTACAAAGTTGCACACATGATGGCTTTAGGTAAGAAAATTAGTGCTGAAATTTATTTTATGCAAAAGGTATAGTTATTTAGGGTTTCTTGATTTAGCCGTTTAAATCTTTAATCGTTTTAGGGGTTTAGTACAATGTTGATTATGATTATTTGTTTAATTTTTTTGTTTGTTTAATTACTTGGGTTTGGGTGTGATGATTATGCTTGCTGTATAAATTTTTTAAAGTATAATATTTGATTATAATTGTTGCATGAATTTTGATCAGGATGTTGTAATTAAGTAGAATTTAGGGTTTCTGGTGGTGGTTTGTAGATATAATCTGGGTGGTGTTTGCTTGGCTATGATGATTTCGGCACTCTTTATTGGAGGTCAGTGTCAATAGCTATATTCAGCTTGCATGTAGTCTCGAGAAGCAGTTTTTGCAAGTGTTTCACTTTTGAGAAGTGTGAGGGTGGTTGATATAATCTTATGTTTTGGTAAGTGTGCTCATTGGATTAGATCTAGCACCATTAACGTGCTTTGAGAATGTTGTTTATTTGTTTAAGTTTTTTATTTATTTTAATGTCTTGGGTCTGGGTGATGATTATAATGATTGGTTATGTATGTTGTATACCTATTTTATAGTATGATATTTGATTATGATTGTTGCATAAATTTAGATTAGGATGTTGCTATTCTGCAGAATTTAGGGCTTCTAGTGGTGGTTTGTACATATAATATCGGTGGTGCATGCTTGGCTATGATTCGGAACTCTTTATTGGATGTTAGTCTATGTAGTTATACTCTGTCTGAGTGTAGTCTCGGGAAGCATTTTTTGCCAGTGTTCCACTCTTGAGGAGTGTGATGGTGGTTATAATAATCTTATGTTTGGTGTGTGTGCTCATTGGATACGATTATAATACTTGATTATGTGTGTTGTATAAATGTTTATATATTTTGATATTTGATTAGGATCCAACAATCTTAATTAGAAGTCAATGACTGTAGTTATATTCTGCCCGCGTGTAATCTCGGGAAGCATTTTTTTGCCAGTATTTCACTCTTGAGGAGTGTGAGTTTGGTGTACACATGTGTACTATTTGGATTACATCTAGCGCCCTTAAACGTTTTCTGATAATGTTGATATATGTTACTTTTGATATGCAGCTATTAGTTAAAATGTGTATAGTAACTTTGTTCAATGTATATTTTTGATTGTTTATGAGGTATTCATTTCTAACAAATTGTTCATTTCGTATCTAGGTCAGGCAAGATTTGTCAAGCGATGACAGAGATGGTAGTTTCGACATAAATAGTTTCATTGATAGGTGCCATATGTTTGTTTTCAGCATGGTTGCAGCCGTGTCGGATATAGGTTTTGGAATTGCACAAAACTAGATAGCATAAAATAACTTGAAAATGCAATTACCAAATTAGATCCTTGAATGGGACTTGAGTTGTGCTGTAAAAAACATGTTGTAGTCGGTTCTTGAGGATTGTGAGTGGGCTCGATATAATCTTAAGGTTTGATGGGTTGCTGGGTGTCCGCCTTAGAATTATATTGAGCACTCTCATCGCTTCTTGAGGATGTACATGTCATGTGTTCTGATTCGTTATTGCAGACTTTTTCATTACCGAATTAGATTCTTGAATTGGGATTAAGTTTGCTGCAAAGATGACATCGGATTCGATTCTTAAAGAGTGTGAATGGGCTCAATATAATCTTAAGGTTTGTTATGTTCTTACGTGTCCACCTTAGGATTATATCTAGCACCCTTAACGCTCCTTGAGGATGTTTGGATATTGCAGCTTCTTTGAATATTGGAGGCCTGACAAACTGCGAATGGTTATTTGTACCTTTGATTGGGTCTGTGAAATTTCAGATTTATTGATACTTAATGTTCAGCCTTATATGACGATATTAGCTTCGTAATTATATTAGAGCATGGCGGTTCTGGACACCACTTCCATGGCTATGATGATTGGGTGACATGCTAAGTCGTAATTTAGGCGTGGCAAAAAACGGTTTGACTAAAGTGCAATTGTATTTTTTAGCCAATTTGATATTTGAGCCAAGGTATTGGATTGTTTGTATTTTGAATTGGGGTTAAGTTTTGCTGCATAGATCCCAATCCAACCGATTTTTTAGAATTGTGAAGGTGCTTGATATAATCTTAGGTTTTCCCGCGTGTCCCCTTAGGATTATATCTATTACTCTCAATGTTTCTCTAGAATGTCAAGATCCTACGCTTCGATTCATTGTTGCGTGGTTTCAAAATGTGGAAGAATTGAAAAGGTATGTAGTGGAATCTTCCCTATTTGTCTCTAGATACTAAAATTAGGTTAAAGCTAAATATTTTATAATGTTTCTTATATATTGTTGTGATGGATCTAAACACACTACTTGTGTTATAATGATACTTTGAATGATACTAACTAGCATGCGGAATATACTTATTAATACTTAGAAGGTTTGTTAGTATGTTTGATGAATGAACAAAGTTGTATGAACACAGAATACTTAACTAAACTATTAGCTCCAATATTATTAATGATAATAATACGAGTGATCTAGAATATCACTAGGTTTACAACTTGAAGCTCTATGAATTGATACGTGCATAAACCTAAACCTAGGACCTCTTTTTATAAGACACAAGGAGTCCTTTACAAGATAAGTATAAGCATAGAATAATAGAATATACACAAGATCTTTTCTATACTTATCTATACACACGTTTCCTAACAATTATCCTGTAGCAGTGGTAATGATATGTACTAGCAGTGGTAATGAGTTTCCACTGCTAGTGCATTCTTCAGCAGTTGTAATCTCCATGCTTATCAGTGGTAACTGTTAGTATAATTCCTAACAATCCTCCCCTAAACTTATGATTTCTACACAAATCCATAAGTTTCTTCAAGCAATCAGCATCATTGAGGATATAGGGAATTCTTCCAAACACTTCATTTTCTTCTTAAAGCCTGCATAGCTCTTGAACACTGACCTTGTATCTTCTGTATCAAAACTTTGACTTTCTCAGTGTCTTCATGAACTCTTAATCTTGATGTCAACATTGCAGTAAGGGTTACAGCTCTAAGTGGATATTCCTTCTCAGTAAACATGAATACATCCACTCCAGCTTTTGTAGAAACATGATGAACCTCACATGAATCATAGTATGACCATGTGGTATGCAGATTTGTAGCTTCAAACTTCCAGTAACTGTCATTAGGATCTGGTTCATAAAGTCTCCTTAAATCAACCCATAGCTGCATTTCCTTCATATCTTTGAAGTCATCAGCCTTGAATCTTTCTTGAACTAACTTTCAAAGCATATCAAGATCACTTCTATCACAAGCTTTAATAAGATCTTCAAACTGAATGAAAGATGAAGTTTCACCTCCCAATCTTGTTATCTTCCATGTTGGAGCAAAATTCTTTGATGTATAAATTTCCCAATCAATAATTGGATGTCTAACTTGTAGAGGATCTGGATAGAAATCTTCTTCTTCGATCACTATCATAGCATTCAGCTGATCTTCTGTAAGTTTCTCAGATTGAGATTCTTCTTCTTGAGCAAATCTAGTCTTCTTAGTGATTTTCTGTTTAGAAGATGTAGCTTTCCTTTTAGACTTAGGAAACCTTCTTTCTTCTTCTTCAAAATCTATTGGAATAAAATCACTATCTTGTCTTTTAAGCCTGTAGAAGATCCCTTCAATCCTATCATGAGATATTCCTTTGAATTGAGACATTTTCCAATTTCCAATATGACAGCAATAAGTCTTCATCTCTGCAATAACTTGTGCCTTAGTTGGTTATCTTGGTTTCTTTTAACCTTTTCTGACTTTTCCAATAACTTCTTCCAGTGCTTGTTGATTCTTCATTTGAATAAAATCAGATAATTGAGCTGATCTCTGTTCTTCTGTCAAAGTCTTATCAGCAACAAGCTCAATTGCCTTCTTCTTGACCACTAGATCATTAACAATCATGTATTCAATTTCTTCTTCAGTTGGCATATATGTGACCATTGGAGCTTTTTCCCTGAGAACTGTAGGTGGAACAGTGGAAATTAGATTAGGTGCAGTGGCTTCCAATTTATCCAACCTTTTTGCCTCCATGAAACATGCAATTTCCAACTCATCTTGCCTTTTCTTCTTTGCAGTTTCATCTTCCACTAATTTCCTTGCAACTTCAGCATCATAGTCTATCTGAGCTTGTTTACTTCTGGAAATCTTCCTTGGTTGCTTAGTTTCTTTGTTAGACATAACTGCTTTACCTTTCTCTTTCTAATTCTTTCAGCTTCTTCCTCTGCAGTGGTAAAAGTTTGACCAGCAGTGGGAACCATAAGCTCATCAGTGGAAAGATTTTGAGGAACTCCAACTGATTCATCAATCTTCAAATCTGAAGTGCCATAATCAAAATCATCATCAAATTCAGCATCATCTTCAAAATCAATTCTCCTCCCCTTAGTTTCAGCATCTGTTTTCCTCCTCTGTTTGGAAGAATTTCCCAAATCTTCACTAAAAGCCTCTGAAGCACCATCTTGAGGTGAGGATGGGGATGAGAGCACAAGTTTTGCAGATCTTTGCTTCTTTAACCCCTTGACTTCTTCCTGCAAAGTCTGAATCTCTGCTTTCAATTGAGCAAGCTTTGTGGCATGTTGTTGCTTTGTCTGTGCCAGATCTTTCTCCAGAGCTTGAACCTGTTTGACTAATTTGGTACAAAGTTCCATCAATTCATTAGGTTGCTCACTACCCTCAACACTTCCAACTGTGTGACCTGTTAGGAGAGGTGAATCATAGGGTATTGGTTCAGACTCTTCTCTAGTTAGATTAGATTGAAGCCTAGAACCACCACTGCTTGTTCCTAAACCAAAAGGCTCAGAATCAGGCAATGTTGTGATGGGAGGAGGTGGCTGTTTTTGCCTCCTCTCATAAGTGTGAGTAACTTCAGGGGTGTGTTGGATAGGTGGAACAATAATAGTGGGTGTGTGTTGGGATACAAATGGGATTGTTGCATCTTCACCCTGTACCAGTGAAATCTTTGAAAGCATTTCAGGAAAAAGTGGTTTAAACTCCCCATTCCATCCTTCTGAATCCTTATTCATATTTTGAAAAACTTTTGGCTTGAGACAGGGGGTTTTATAAACTCTTTTGTGGGTTTGCAGTGGAAATTCATTTAGCACTGCTTGCAAAAACCTTGGATACATCAAAAATTTATATGAACTCTTTACATTGCCTTTCATACTATTAAAAATAAACTTTGAAAAATTGAAAGTCCTATCTGTGGCTAAGCAAACCAAAGGGAAAGCCATTGTTGAACTGAATTGTTCGTAAGAAGTTTTCTTAGGACTTAGGCAATGTAAACGAGTATGAATAAAAAATCTCCAATGGGGACAAAAACATCCTTTTTTGAAAGTAATCTTTTTATCTGATGTATCATACCCCACTGTTGACAGATGTTTATGAATGTCTGAATTGGGTAATGTGATAATACCATTGAGATCATCCAATTGGAGAATTCTCCTTAAGGATGATTCAGTAACATCAATAGTTACCCCATCCACTGTGGCTCTAAGAGCATCCACAGATTCAGGTGCGTCTCCTTGTTCAATGGTTATGGACTCCACAGAGTTCCAGAACTGTTTGATTTGAGAGACATAGATTGTGGGATTTAAAGTTAAAGCATACCTAATATGGGTGGTATTGAGAAAGTCCACAATCTGATGAAAAACAGGGCCACTCTTTTCGTTTGACTTCTGCAAGTAGGCCACTTGGTTGTGCTCATCTACAAAGTTAAGTCTTGCCATAGTTTTTGTGAGAAAAGTATGAATGTATGAGTAATCGTGAATGGTGATCAAGCCGTGTGAGAGATAAAATATTTATACTATTAGGGTTTGAGAAGAATGCGTAATGAGAATTATCTTAAGAAAGTATTTATCTTTGAGAAAAGAATAAATTAAAATAGGTAAGAAGATAATTCATAAAAATTAACCCTATTAATATGGAAAACACGGTTACTCTCAACGGCTAGTAAAAAATAAGATTACTGACACAACAGTTGCAACGGCTAGTTCAACAGTGGTAAAAATGTCACTTGCAGTGGTAACTATGAACTAGCAGTGGTAATTTTTCACAAAAATTTTCAAGAGCTGTGGAAAGTAAATCATATAAAAGTTTAACTGCTCTTAACATAGTTTTTACCAAACTATCAGCTATCAACGGATTTGATATGTCTTTACCATGAGCCGTTTGCTATGGACTAGCCAACTCTTCATCACTTGGAATATGGTGAGTTGATAACCATATAGTTTTTGATAAACTATCAACCATAAACGGATTTGTTAAGTCTTTACCAGTAGCAGTCTGCTCTGGACTAGTTGATTCTTATGTGGATTAGACATGGTGAATCAATAACCATTTGTTGTGTGTCTTAGTTACACACCATTTGATCAACTCTTAGCAAGAATATTGGTTATTTACCTGCACATGTTAGTATAAATCATATAATATGAATAACCAAAGTCTTAACTAAAGTTACTTTTTGACCAAGCCACTATTCCTAAAAATATCTTCCCAAAGTCAACCCGATATAGTAAATAATATCCCTATTTACTACTCCAAACTACCAAGACAGATAAGATTTAATACTTTTCTTAAATATCCCTAGGGTTTGACTTTGCCTATAAAAGGGGCTTGAATCAACACAAATTTTCACCAAAACTTTTCTTCAATATCACAAACCTAATAACCATCATGAGCCATATTCCACTGATCTACATCTCTTTAGATGATTCATCTGATGAAGAGATAAGCTATTGTTCTGACTCAGAACAAGAATCTTCAGGATGGGGTGACTACTTTCCTCCATGTGCTTCAAGCTCAACAAACATGAAGCCAAATAAGAAGATTTCTACCCCTGCTCCTGCTCCATCTCTTGAGTTCTACTCTAGCTCTTCTTCTTCTGATGATGATGAGCCATACACCCTTTCCAAGGAGCTACCACAGGCACTGACAAAAGCCTTGGAATCAATGTTGGTGAACATGAAGTGGCCTGCCCCAGAGAAGCCTGCAAGACTCCAAAAGCCTCCAAAACAAGTGCTAGGTCTTGCTTGCCCTAGGAAGCAATCAACCTTTGATAACATGAGGAAGAGTGCTCAGAAGGCAAAGCATGACTACCAGGGGAAGGGCAAGAAGCCAATGGAGTAGCTGGTGTAGGGTGTAGGGTGTTAGGATCTGTGTTTCTAATGTTTGTTTATTGTACTCTCTGGCTATGGAATGTAACTTTTGAATGGTTTCTATGATGAATAAAGTTACTTTTGTTTTTCTTGTTTCCACTGTGAGAGCAAATATTTCCACTATTTGATATATATTTCCACTGTTGTCGTTATCCGCTGCACTAAAGTTAGTGGACAAATATACATGACAAATTAAGTACCAAAAACCTCCCCTCAACACTAAAAGTTATTAGACATCAAAAATTTTATGGGTTAAGCATTCCAATACCTGTTACCAAGTACTGAAACCTCCCCACATCAAGTCCTTTTGTTAATAAATCGGCATAGTTGTCATCAGTATGAATTTTGACAACTTGAATAAGCTTTTTCTCATAACAATCTCTTATAAAGTGATGCCTAATTTCAATATGTTTAGTTTTAGTGTGTTGAACATGATTTTTAATTATGCATATGGTACTGCTATTGTCAATAAAAATGATGGTGTTCATGAAATTGTACCCATAGTCTAAAAGTTGATTTTGAAGCCATAAGACCTGAGCACAACAGCTTGCAGCAACAACATACTCTGCCTCAGTGGTTGAAGTAGCCACCATTGTCTGTTTCTTGCACTGCCATGACACCAATCTACATCCAAGGAATTGACATCCTCCTGTGGTTGACCTTCTATCCAAACTTGCACCAGCATAGTCACTATCTGAGTAGGTAACCAATTCCATAGGAGATTCTCTTGGATACCACAATCCTAGATTAGGATATGTCTTTGTTGGGTTTTGGATTCTGCTGCTGAAGAGTCAAAATGCTGCTAAGGTGAAACTGCTGCCAAGGTTAAAGATTCTGTTGCTATACATTCAAAATGCTGCTATGCGAAAGTACTGCTAGTGGAATCTACTGCTAAAGAGATATACATGTATATGGAATAGATAATTATAGAATAGATTGTGTGTATATTTTATACGTCTAGAATATTCTTATCTTGTGTAGAAAGGTATTGTAAACCTAGTAGGACTCCTTGGCCTATAAAAGGAGGATCCTAGGGTTAGATTGAGTATGTATTGTTTTAGTTTTCGTTTACACTTCAAGGTTGTAAAACCCTAGCATTGTCGAGTGCTCGTATTATTAATATATTGAAGTGTTGATAGTGAATTATTATTCTTCTTAAGTTAAGCTTTAATATTCCGCGTTCTAGCTTAAGTGTTAACTCAAGTCAACTTCTATATAAGATCGTTTGCTCAACTGGGATCAACAAGTGTTATCAGAGCTTGTGATCTAGAAGTTGAAATCAAGAAGAATTTGTTCCTTACAAGTTTGCTGTTCCTAATCAATTGCTGAAGATGGGTGACGACACACATATGGTGACTGCTTCAAAGGTTCCCATGCTCAACCCTGGAGAATATGAGCTGTGGAAGATGAGAATAGGACAGTACATTCGCATGATTGACTTTAACATGTGGAATGTGATCATCAATGGTGACTCTTTACCAAAGAAGGGTCCTGATGGTAAAGAGATACCAATCAAGTCTGCTGGAGAGAACTCAGTGAGGAAGATGGAGATCAAGGCACACAGTATTCTCTTAATGGGATTACCTAATGAATTTCAATTGGACTTTGATGGATGTGAGATTGCAAAAGACTTGATGGATGCTATTGAATTTAGGTTTGGAGGGAATGATGCTACTAAGAAGTCAAGGAAAAACATGTTGAAGCATCAGTTTGAGAACTTTAATGCTGAAAGTGGAGAAAAGATTAATGGCACATACAACAGGCTTAATCAACTTGTTAGTCACTTAAAGCTTGTTGTCTATGTGGTTCCTCAAGAAGATGTAAACCTCAAGTTTCTTAGAAGTCTTGCACTTGAATGGAGTATACATACGGTTGTTCGGAGGAATAAGCCTGACTTTGAAACTATGAAGTTAGAAAGTGTTACACCCGTATCCTGATGAGGTATCATTTATGTAAATATTATGCTATCCAAATATAAGTTATGTGTTATAGATTAAGTAATAACTTAATGTGTTGCCAAAATAGGAAGAATGAGACTTAGACGGACTACAATTGCCAAATGTCCAAAGTTAATCCTACACATGATTAAATATCTAGCTCCTAGAATTGTCTGGAAAGATTGAGTGAGTTCATATGTGTCGACATTTTGAGGAGAAAAAGAAGGGAAGACCAAAATCATCATTTTAACTCATTTTGATTATCTAGGAGTGATCAAGAACCATCAGAGACTCCTTAATTGTAGTCTCTTCATCAAGTAAGTAATTTCCCCAATTGATAAATTAGGGTTCTTGACATGAAATTGGGTATTATTGATAAAGGTTGTAAATTTATGATTCTCTTAGTTAATTAGTTGCTAATTAAGGTTAATTTTGAAATAGGAATCATTATAGAAGCCCAACTCAAGCCAAGTAGGAAGCTAGTAGGAAATTGAGGTAAGTATATGAGTATAACTTGTTAATGTTATGATGTTAATGTTATGATTGTGTTAATGTGATTGTTATGGAGCTTGTGAATGTATGTTAGCTTGGATCCAATGCTAAATGTGTTAATGTTACATAATTACTTGCTTGGTCAAGGTGAGTAATAATCCCATTTTATGCTCCTTGTTAATGTTATGATTGATGTTAATCACCAATCTCATGTAAATGTGATGTTGGTTATATCTTATATACTTACTAAGCGTTTCCGCTTACGGTTATAGTTAATGTCAATTTTGTAGGTACAAGTGGAGGAGCCAAAGGTAAGGAATTAGCCTAGTCGTAGCCTTGGAAGGAAGTATTAGCGTAGTTGTAAAAGGTAACTAGAAGACCGTAATCTTTTGGACCAAGTGTGTTGAAGTTGGAAGCCCCGAAGTGCCCTTTCGTGTTTTGGTATATTTCAATCCATGTGGTCATTTTGCTATTTAACGGTCTTGTTTTCATCCATGGTCTTTAGTCATGATAGGTCATGAGTCAAGTTTATGTAAATGTCAAGAAGTCTTAATGGTATATGTTTATGGTGGTAATTAGGAGGGTGATTGGCAAATAGCCAATCTCACCCATTTTGGAAAGATATAGGTCAAGACTTTGTACCATCAACTTTGCAATATAATTGAAATGTTAAGTAAAGTGTGTTTTAAGTGGTTACATAGTTGTTATGTGTATTGGGTAAAAAGTGGGTATTGTTAATGAGTTTTAAGGGGGTGTTTGGCATAAACGGATTCACACCCATTTTGGAGTGTGAACGGGTCATGAGTTTATGAGTCAAGTTTAGTAGGTTAAGTTATGGATGTTGGTTAAGTAAGGTGGGTAAATGAAGTGTTTTAAGTGATTTGGAGCGTCAATGGGTTGAAATGGGTTTTATGCATAACCCGTCTATTTTTAAAAGTACTATTCCGAAGTGTCTAACGGTGAATGTTTTTACATTAACATATCCCAATGATGTATTAATAAATCCTAAAAGTTTTAGTGTCTTTTCGAGTAATAGAAGTCATTTTACGAAAAACAGGTAAAAAGTGTACAAAAAGGGGATATGCAGAAAAAGGAGTGTTTGGGACAAGGTCGTTTTTAACCCATTTTGGGTCGAGTGAGTCCAGGAATTTGGAAAAACATTTAATATGATATATATTAGTCTAATGTGGATTATATATGTGTAAATTTAGGTCTAAAGTGTCGATTTTATGTTTAAAAGTGTACGGGTCATTTTGAGAAGGTGTAGTGCACTTTAGGGGTCCATAGTGCGTCAGAAGTGTTTCAGTACACCTTAGGGGTCCATAGTGTGTCGGAACTGTTTCAGTGCACCTTAGGGGTCCATAGTGCACTTTAGGGGCCCTCAGCGCATAAGAAGGGTTATTGCAGTTCGGTCGGTTTCGGCCCTGTAAAAAAAAAAAAAAAAAAAATCGTGTCGTTTTTGTGGCGTTACAACTTGGTATCAGAGCTTTGGTCTAAGAGATTTAGGATTTCACTTTAGGATTTCCTAGACTTAGGCCTTGTAGAGACGCGTTTAGCACTAGTGTTTGTTATTTATGTATTGTTTTGGTGATTTTGAGGACACATATGTTAAGTATTTTTATGACTACGCCTGGCCACCGTAGTGATAAAAATATAGTACCTATGTGGAATTGAAATCATTAGAACTATACATGGGTGACAAGCTTTAGGATGATAAGAGTAAGAATATATGATAAATGTCATTCACGCATCAACGATATATATAACTTTGTCTGATAATGTGAATTGTTAAATTTCAGTAAGAAGAAAAGATGGATACCCCTCACCCGAAAGAAGCCACAAAAGCCACGGCTTCCAAACATGCCTAGTCCTCGGCGAGTGATGGGGGTAACGATGGTAAAGGTTATGAGAGTTCTTCTTCCTCTAAATCCGAGGATATTAACTTTAGAGGTTTCTCGGAGGAGGAAATAAAGACCTTGGATGCTATGTTGGCGAAAAGGGTAGGAAAAGCTATTAAACAATCGATGCCTTATTATATCAAGAAAACAACAAAAAATCTTTGTAGGTTAATGCAAATGGAGTTTAAGGAATTCAAGAAAGAATGCGGATTCACAAAAGAACCCAAGGGTGATAAAGCTACTTACCGTGACTTCACGGCTTGTGATGTACCAAAGTTTACGGGGGTTCTTGATCCGATTGTTAGCAATAGATAGCTTACCATGGTTGAAGGTGCTTTCCGTACAAGTGGTTGTGAAGAAAGAAAGAAAGTCATGTACGCTACTAATTTTATTCGCGATAGTGCTAAGACTTGGTGGGAAGGAAAGGTTTATGAAAAGGGTGAAGTTTGGGCCGAGGCATGTACATGGAAGGAGTTCAAGGAGTTGTTTAGTGCGGAATATGCTCCAGTTGAAGAAATTGATAAAATTCAGGAAAGGTTTCAATCTCTTATGCAAACCAATGAGACGGTGAATGAGTTATGGATGAAGATCAATGATATGGTTCCGTATTGTCCTGAATACCATGGTAATGAGAAACTTAAAGTTGACAAATTCCAAAGGATGCTTAAAGATGATATTCGTGATGTAATCTCACCGTTCAAATATACTACTTTGGAAGACCTTTTGAGTAGAGCTCGTGTGAGGGAAGCGGACTTACTAAGGAGAAAGGAGAAAGAGGCTAAGGAGTCAAAGAGGAAGCAAGAGTTTGGAGATAAATATGGGAAGAAAACTAAGTTTGATCATGGCAAGGAAGATGTGGAGACCAAGACTAAGGTGGCATGTCCAAAGTGCCATAAGTTTCATCTTGGAGAGTGTAGGCGTAATATGCTGGGTTGCTACAAGTGCGGAGCTTTAGATCATCAAAGCAAGGATTGTACTAAGCCGATGATAGTGTGCTACGGGTGTAATGAAATAGGGCATAGGTTGAGGGATTGCCCAAAAACAAAGGCAATTGAAGCAAGGCCATTGAGAACCGTCAAAGAAGAAAAAGTTGAAATTCCAAAACCAATGGCTCGAGTTTATCAAATGAGTGCTGAAGAAGCTAGGTCGGAGACCGATATTATTTCAGGTATTATTCTCGTTAATTCCGTAACCACTCGAGTTTTGCATGATTCGAGTACTAGTGTGTTCTTTGTATCCTATAACTTTACCAAGAAACTAACCACCCCACTAGTTAAACGTCCGATACCCCTAGAAGTCGAAATAGCCGATAGTAAAGTTGTTATTGTATTTAATGTTCATTTGGATGTAGAGATAGAGATCGACGATAGTGCCTTTAGGATTGACTTAATTCCCATAATGCTCGAGGAATTTGATATTGTTTGATGAGGCGAAAAATGATCCGTTTTTAGGGGGTCATTTAAGCCCGAATCCGACTTTATTTGATCAAATATTGCCATAAATCGTTCCTTTTGTGATTTTAGGTACTTGGAGAGTGAATTCTGGAAAAGAAGCCATTTTGGACGTTTTTGGAGCATAAAAGTGAAGAAAACGGCAAAGTCTCAATTTTCCATGCTGGAAACAGTGCATGACGGCGTCAAGAGTAATGCCATGACGGCGTCAAACATCAAGAATTAAAATCCGTAGTTCATGAAGGCGTCAAGAGTGTTCATGACGGCGTCAAAAGCCCAAGAATAAAAATCCGTAGTTGATGACGGCGTCACACAGGCCGTCAGAAGTAGATCAAGGCCGTCCGATGAAGTATTTGGCGGCGAGATGACGGCGTCACACCTTTGTTCTTGACGCCGTCACCTCGTTTTTCTTATATATAGTTTTCTAGTTTTTCACATTAAGGAGAGAAGTTTTGGAGAAACCCTAAAGACGATTTTGGTGCAACTTTTACAGGTTTTTCAAGGGTTCCAAACCCTTGATACCTTGCATTGTAATTGAGATAAGTGTTCTTCTAATTCAATCAATATGTCTATGTGTTGGTTGTCTATATCTTGTCCTTGTCTCAATTCCATTATGCTAGGCTAGATCTCTTTTGTGTTTGCTTAGATCTAATGAAACCTAGATATTGATTATGTGTTGATTACTTGTTTATTCTTGTTGTGGATGAATGATTTATATGTTAGGCTTAAGAAAACTGGCAGATCTCCAAATGGTAACATGCTTGAACGTCTTAAGAAACATGAACCGAGGCGTACTAGGTCTTTATTGGTTGTATTTAATGCATGAGCCATTGTTTACAATCCCTATAGTTGTGCTGGGCATGGTGTAGGAGGAGATAAGAGCTCATAGAATTGGGGAGTTATGTATGCCACCCCATGAATGGTATTAAGGAATACAATCCGTCATCCATGCAATTATAACAAGTAATTAACGTGTAAAAGATATCTAGGGAGTAGTGAAATCTAAGTAAACACATTCTCTCCAATTACTGCTCACAACCTTAGTATAAATTAGTTTATTTTCATTTTTAGTATTTTATTTTGATTGTATCTTAGTATTGGGTTAGTTGAATAGCAACTAATTCCGCCCACTCTTTCAAAACCCGAGATTTTACTTGCTTTCATAAAAATATAAAAACACAAAAATAATCATCCCTCACCTTTAGAACTAGTAATTAGGTTTTCTAATCCTAGCGACACTATTCCTAAGCTGAACGATCAATCCCCCGGTACTTGTCACTATACTATACTACAACGATCAGGTACACTGCCTGGTGGGGGTTGTGAGCTTCTCGAGATCCCTCGAGAGGTAAAGCCTGTTGCGATTCCCACGCATCAAGTTTTTGGCGCCGCTGCCGGGGAATAGTTATTGTCTAGGTTAGGATTTCTTTTTATTAGGTCTACTTGCTAGATTCCTTTCTAGTAAGATTTTATTTTTATTTTTTTTAGGTCTTCTTTAGTCTATCTTAATTCTTCGTGCCTTTGTTCGTAACTCTTTACCATCCGACATCATGGAAGGTGTCATCCCACCAGAACAAAACCCACCATTAGAACCCCTTAGGCCCCGAACCTTAGGAGAGTATTCCCGACCTAGCCACCAAGGCTACCGAAACACCATTGAGCTCACCGGAGCCAATGTGACCCCCTTGCAATCCGACACCATCCGGTTGGTGCAAAGCGGATGTGCATTCCATGGACTTCGTTCCGAAGATCCAAACCAACATCTTAAGGACTTTCTCAAAATCGTAGATTCCATAGACCTAGGTGTTGAAACTAGAGAGACTACCCGTTTACGCCTATTCTAATTCTCTCTACGGGATCAAGCTAGTCAATGGCTTGAGCGTTTACCCGCGGGATCCATCACCATATGGGATGATCTCACCACTCGTTTCCTTGCTCAATTTTTCCCACCGGGGAGAACTACTAAGCTTAGGAATGACATCTTGATGTTCCAACAACATCAAAATGATTTTCTTTATGAAGCATGGACTCATTTCAAGGACTTACTCCAAAAAGTCCCTCATCATGGCATAGATCTTTGGCTCCAAGTCCAAATTTTTTATGACCATATCGACATCCTCACGAGGCGAACCATTGACCAATCGGCCGGTGGTAAGCTACGTGATCTTAGTGCGGAACAATCATGGGAACTCATAGAAGATCTTGCTCTCTATGACAACGAAAGTTGGAATGATCCCCGTGATTTGAACAAAACGGTCAAGGCAATATCTTTGCCTTCGAACAATTCTAGCACTCCCGACCGTAGGATCATGGAACTTGAGGACCAAGTCAAGTTTCTCATGAAATCTTACGAAGCTCCGAAGCCTTCAAGCCAAGTGAACAAAATCACTTCTTCATGCGAATTATGTAGTGGTCCCCATGACACTCGTGATTGTGTGGAACTCCCTGGAACAGCTTTTGCGGACTACGCATCCACGCGTACCGACGAAGCGGGAGATAAGTGGTACACTTTCAAGCCCGAGCCGAACCCTTACGGTGATTCATACAACCCCTCATGGAAAAATTACCCAAACCTTAGGTGGAAACAAAATCAACCCAATTCTTCCAATCCGCCTAACCGTTACCAACCAACCGGTCCACCATCTAACCGTACTTTCAACAACAATCCTTCTAACAACTTTGGTAGTACCAACAATCTTGAAGGGTTGATGTCAAAGTTTATGGCATCTCAAGAAGCTCGCATATCCAAGTTTGAAGCCGATTTCAAACAAAAGCAAAGCGAGATGACCACTAGAATTGATGCATTGTTGAAAGTTCTCAATGACCGAGAAATGGGAGCACTCCCAAGCGACACAGTCAAGAATCCGAAACTAACCGTTAATTCCATATCCTCAGTTTCGTCACCCACTTCAAGTCCACAATACTACTCGGTCAAATCAATGAGCACGTGTTTCAAACAAAACCAAGTTCTACCAAAGGACCAATCAAACAAGACACCCAATATAGAACCGGTCAAAAATATAGTTGAAACATCTCTTACGCAAGACCTTGACGATGAATTCAAAGAACTTCACCTTGAACGCCCCGTCATTGATGTCTTAGCGCGTGCTCCTTACTATAGTGCCCTCCTAGAAAAATATGAGAAGTGTAAGCTAGGTAAAAATGGGACCGCCTTCGTTCAAAACAAGTTGCCTAAAAAGCTCGATGATCCGGGTATATTTGTTTTGCCTTGTAAAATAGGAAGATCCAAAGCTTTCGACACACTAGTCGATTTAGGGTCAAGCCTCAACTTGATTCCCTTATCCTTATTCACCACTCTTAAGCTAGGAAAGTTAGAGGAAACGGAGGTATTGATAGGGCTAGCAGATGGGAGTATTGCACACCCGGTTGGAATGATTAAGGATGTAGTTGTTCACGTAGGAAAGTTAACTATATTAGCAGATTTTCACGTCCTAGACATGGTTAGTGACACTACATGCCCATTATTGGTAGGAAGAGGATTTTTAGCAACCGCTAGTGCCATGATAGATTGCAAGGAATCCAAGATAGCGGTAGGTGAATGCGATACTTGGTCGGTGTATGATGTAAAGAAACATAGTTATGATTGTGATGATGAACCGACACCGCATTGGGTAGAGATGAATAGGAGACCGTCTAGATATGGACCTTGGATAGAAAGGAACTTCATAGGACCTCAATGCCCATTTTATCTAGAAAAGGATTTCGTTGAGAAGACACATTCGGTAGAACAACTCATAGCTAGAGATGAGGAGCTAGATCTCTTTGAGGACCCCTTAGTCTTTAGAAAGATGATTGAGTTCTTGAGCGTAATGCCTATTAATATAGAGTTGAATAAATGGAAAAGAGATGGAGATAAGTATAAATGGAGGTGGGACAAGCCACCTAAAGAAGGAGACGGATCATGGCACATGAGAATGACTTTGTATGATCTGGATGGAGAGATGTTCGAAAGGTCGTACCATACTAAGGAAACCGATAGAAAATTGAAACCTAAGTTCGATCCCAAAGATGTCCTCAATGAGGAACTCACCCGAATCACGTAGTAACCCATAGCCTTGAGTCTAGCTACAAGACTCGTAAATAAAGAAAAGTGCTTCTTGGGAGGCAACCCATGTTTTGTGTGATCTTATTTGTTTGATTGTTATTTGCTTCCGTATGCATGCTTTATTTTTATTGTTGGTTGATCATGTTTCTCAATTAAAATATGGAAATACTTTACTATGTTGTTTGGCCTAGTCTTAACTCCAACCTAAAAGTATTTTTGCAAAATATAAGTGTAAGGGGAAACCCCGAATATTTTTTTAAGAAACAAACCGATCATGATTCTCCACAATATTAAATGAGCATGTATATTCGTATTTGTTAGAGTCAAATGCTTGTATTGAGTCATAATGAAGTTTTGCAGGATTTTCCAGGAAGTAGGACCAAGTTTTTCCAAGAATTTTCCGGAAACTTAACAAAAGAATTTCTGCAGGTCTATTCTGACGGCGTCAGAGGATTACTCTTGACGGCGTCAGGAGTTAAAAATCTGGAAATTTTACCGGTTTTGTTTTTCTAACGGAGTCTTATGGTTTTTGTGAATTATTAAGTTTTATAATCTCTAGGAAATCTGCAAACTTCATTCCACAAGCATTATATCTTACTTTGTTTTCTAGGATTTAGTAACTTATATAGGATGCCGCCGATTTTACGCGAGGTTGTCTTGTCTATTTTTGTCAGGATTTACAGGTTATGTTCGACAAGGAGATGATTTATATTCTGGAAGGGAAGCTTTGATTGTTCATTTTCTTGGAGGAAGATTTAACCTGGCCAACCTATAATCCATACCGAGCGAATCAGGGGAGTATTTGATTTCATTCTCTTTACTTTTTCACTTTTACATTCTTTACTTGAACATTGGGGACAATGTTCATCTTAAGTGTAAGGGGAGGGTAAAAAGATGATACCTTACATATGCACTTTCGCTTGAGTTTGTTTTGTTTAATGGTAGATGTGTAATAAAACTATGAGAAATACTTGTTAGTGCAATTTTAGCGCCAAATTTAAAATTTTTTACAACATCTAGGAGTGAAACTTTTGTCATAGCAAGCGTCTCATGGATAGGAGATTGTATGACTAGCACATAACCATATATTCAGAAAAATTTTCCACCCAAATATGTGAGGTTCGCCTTTAGATTTGATAGGAAAAGCATTCATTATTAGTGCTTATGAGTGTACCGGTAGCATTTAGATTCTAGAACTTGCGTTAGTGATGCATCCCGAGACCGCTAGTGAGACCACATTCGTGTAGTAGGATTTACTACATGATAAGAGGCATTAGGATCACCCTTGTGTTAAACCCGTATTATAATTACTTGACCATTTAAGTCATATTACTTGGCTAGTTAAGTCAACTAATTTTTTCCCACACCTTAGCGTTGTACTCATTTTTAGTACACGATACCCCTAGTACACCCCTCTGAGCCTATCTTTTCATTTCTAACTTTAAGCATTTTACTTAAAGGAAGAATTTGTTACACCCCACTTAAATGTACAACCAAATCGCCTTAGCCTTCCGTGTATGCGCTCATTTTTAGTGCATTATTGTTATTTGTTAAACCCTAAGTTAACTTTCTAATTGATTACATGGTTGCTAAGTCGAGTCATATCCTTGTACATATTGTTTTGGGACGATTGAGACTCATGGGTAAGTACTTATTTTATGGAGTAATGGGGAAGAACATAATATTATTACCCCCATATGTGCGTTAATCTTAAAAGTGCTCCAAGTGTTTTGATTTTCTTAATTCGAGTCATTAGATTAGTTTAATGTAAAGTATGTAAAAATTCAAGTGTAAGGGGAATTCTCATCCCCTATGATGTATTATTTTGGATGGTAGGGTAAGAGTGTATGCAAAAAAAAAAATAAAAAAAAAAAAAAAAAAAAAATAGAAAAAGAGAAAAAAAAATAAAAGAAAAAAAGAAAAAAAAAACATACGGACTATCATCCCGTTTCATTCTATGTTTATTTTATGTTTTTGTTATTTTTCATTTATTAGCTTAAGTCGAGTCTAGTCTTGGCTTAGCAACGCCATATTGTACATGTAATTAACCAAGATTGTTAACTCACCACCAGTAAAACTTCCTTTATCCAACAAAACCGTGTAATTCATATCCCTATACCTAACATTACAACCCTTTAAAAGACCTCTTTGATAGTTTATCGTAGGTGCTTACGCCATGTGGTGGAGGTTTGATCCTTTCCCAAGCCTATGGTAATCTATTTTGCTATGACAGGTAGTGAGAGATATCTTCCATTTCCATAATGTTATATTACTTTATTACACCCGAGAGATGTGAGTATCTAAACACTATTTATGAGGTGCTAGTGTATGACCTCCGTGCTTGTTTATTGGTCTTTAGTGGAACGATTATTTGTTGTAATTACTTTTATATTAGTGTTAAATGACCCCTAACTTGTCTTTTGAGTAGAATAAAAGCGCATTTGCTTGAGGACAAGCAAATCTCAAGTGTAAGGGTATATGATGAGGCGAAAAATGATCCGTTTTTAGGGGGTCATTTAAGCCCGAATCCGACTTTATTTGATCAAATATTGCCCTAAATCGTTCCTTTTGTGATTTTAGGTACTTGGAGAGTGAATTCTGGAAAAGAAGCCATTTTGGACGTTTTTGGAGCATAAAAGTGAAGAAAACGGCAAAGTCTCAATTTTCCATGCTGGAAACAGTGCATGACGGCGTCAAGAGTAATGCCATGATGGCGTCAAACATCAAGAATTAAAATCCGTAGTTCATGAAGGCGTCAAGAGTGTTCATGACGGCGTCAAAAGCCCAAGAATAAAAATCCGTAGTTGATGACGGCGTTACACAGGCCGTCAGAAGTAGATCAAGGCCGTCCGAGGAAGTATTTGGCGGCGAGATGACGGCGTCACACCTTTGTTCTTGACGCCGTCACCTCGTTTTTCCAATATATAGTTTTCTAGTTTTTCACATTAAGGAGAGAAGTTTTGGAGAAACCCTAAAGACGAATTTGGTGCAACTTTTACAGGTTTTTCAAGGGTTCCAAACCCTTGATACCTTGCATTGTAATTGAGATAAGTGTTCTTCTAATTCAATCAATATGTCTATGTGTTGGTTGTCTATATCTTGTCCTTGTCTCAATTCCATTATGCTAGGCTAGATCTCTTTTGTGTTTGCTTAGATCTAATGAAACCTAGATATTGATTATGTGTTGATTACTTGTTTATTCTTGTTGTGGATGAATGATTTATATGTTAGGCTTAAGAAAACTGGCAGATCTCCAAATGGTAACATGCTTGAACGTCTTAAGAAACATGAACCGAGGCGTACTAGGTCTTTATTGGTTGTATTTAATGCATGAGCCATTGTTTACAATCCCTATAGTTGTGCTGGGCATGGTGTAGGAGGAGATAAGAGCTCATAGAATTGGGGAGTTATGTATGCCACCCCATGAATGGTATTAAGGAATACAATCCGTCATCCATGCAATTATAACAAGTAATTAACGTGTAAAAGATATCTAGGGAGTAGTGAAATCTAAGTAAACACATTCTCTCCAATTACTGCTCACAACCTTAGTATAAATTAGTTTATTTTCATTTTTAGTATTTTATTTTGATTGTATCTTAGTATTGGGTTAGTTGAATAGCAACTAATTCCGCCCACTCTTTCAAAACCCGAGATTTTACTTGCTTTCATAAAAATATAAAAACACAAAAATAATCATCCCTCACCTTTAGAACAAGTAATTAGGTTTTCTAATCCTAGCTACACTATTCCTAAGCTGAACGATCAATCCCCCGGTACTTGTCACTATACTATACTACAACGATCAGGTACACTGCCTGGTGGGGGTTGTAAGCTTCTCGAGATCCCTCGAGAGGTAAAGCCTGTTGCGATTCCCACACATCATTGTTATTGGCATAGATTGGCTTGACAAATATAAAGCAGTGCAAGATAGGTGGAAAAGCTATGCCGACCATAGAAGAAGACCAAGCAAATTCAAAATAGGTTTATTTTGTTATGTTAAAAGTTTCTCCGTGGAAGGGTGTTTTTAGGTTCAAGGACAAAGGGAAACTAAGTCCGAGGTTTATAGGACCGTTTAAAATTTTGAAACAAGTAGGCGAGGTGGCATATGTATTGGAATTGCCCAAAGAAATGAGAGGTATTCACAATACCTTTCATGTGTCATACTTAAGGAAATGCTTGGCGGACGAAACAAGTGTGGTCACCTTAAACGACATCGAAATTGATCCGGAGTTGCTTTCCCAAAAAGATGAACCGGAAGCAATATTAGGAAGGAAAGTGAGGAAGCTTCGAAACAAAGAGATTCCGTTAGTAAAGGTTCAATAGAGACATTGTAAAGGTACGAGTATTAGGTGGGAAACGGAGGAAAAGATGAAGAGTGAATATCCTCATTTATTTCACGAGTAGATTTCGAGGACGAACTCTCATTTTAAGGAGGGGTGAATTGTTACACCCGTATCCCGATGAGGTATCATTTATGTAAATATTATGCTATCTAAATATAAGTTATGTGTTATAGATTAATTAATAACTTAATGTGTGGCCAAAATAGGAAGAATGAGACTTAGATGGACTACAATTGCCAAATGCCCAAAGTTAATCCTACACATGATTAAATATCTAGCTCCTAGAATTGTCTGGAAATATTGAGTGAGTTCATATGTGTCGACATTTTGAAGAGAAAAAGAAGGGAAGACCAAAATCATCATTTTAACTCATTTTGATTATCTAGGACTGATCAAGAACCATTAGAGACTCCATAATTATAGTCTCTTCATCAAGTAAGTAATTTCCCCAATTGATAAATTAGGGTTCTTGACATGAAATTGGGTATTATTGATAAAGGTTGTAAATTTATGATTCTCTTAGTTAATTAGTTGCTAATTAAGGTTAATTTTGAAATAGGAATCATTATAGAAGCCCAACTCAAGCCAAGTAGGAAGCTAGTAGGAAATTGCGGTAAGTATATGAGAATAACTTGTTAATGTTATGATGTTAATGTTATGATTGTGTTAATGTGATTGTTATGGAGCTTGTGAATGTATGTTAGCTTGGATCCAATGCTAAATGTGTTAATGTTACATAATTACTTGCTTGGTCAAGGTGAGTAATAATCCCATTTTATGCTCCTTGTTAATGTTATGATTGGTGTTAATCACCAATCTCATGTAAATGTGATGTTGGTTATATCTTATATACTTACTAAGCGTTTCCGCTTACGGTTATAGTTAATGTCAATTTTGTAGGTACAAGTGGAGGAGCCAAAGGTAAGGAATTAGCCTAGTCGTAGCCTTGGAAGGAAGTATTAGCGTAGTTGTAAAAGGTAACTAGAAGACCGTAATCTTTTGGACCAAGTGTGTTGAAGTTGGATGCCCCGAAGTGTCCTTTCGTGTTTTGGTATATTTCAATCCATGTGGTCATTTTGCTATTTAACGGTCTTGTTTTCATCCATGGTCTTTAGTCATGATAGGTCATGAGTCAAGTTTATGTAAATGTCAAGAAGTCTTAATGGTATGTGTTTATGGTGGTAATTAGGAGGGTGATTGGCAAATAGCCAATCTCACCCATTTTGGAAAGATATGGGTCAAGACTTTGTACCATCAACTTTACAATATAATTGAAATGTTAAGTAAAGTGTGTTTTAAGTGGTTACATAGTTGTTATGTGTATTGGGTAAAAAGTGGGTATTGTTAATGAGTTTTAAGGGGGTGTTTGGCATAAGCGGGTTCACACCCATTTTGTAGTGTGAACGGGTCACGAGTTTATGAGTCAAGTTTAGTAGGTTAAGTTATGGATGTTGGTTAAGTATGGTGGGTAAATGAAGTGTTTTAAGTGATTTGGAGCGTCAATGGGTTGAAATGGGTTTTATGCATAACCCGTCTATTTTTAAAAGTACTATTCCGAAGTGTCTAACGGTGAATGTTTTTGACATTAACATGAGCCCAATGATGTATTAATAAATCCTGGAAGTTTTAGTGTCTTTTCGAGTAATAGAAGTCATTTTACGAAAAACGGGTAAAAAGTGTACAAAAAGGGGATATGCAGAAAAAGGAGTGTTTGGGACAAGGTCGTTTTTAACGCATTTTGGGTCGAGTGAGTCCAGGAATTTGGAAAAACATTAAATATGATATATATTAGTCTAATGTGGATTATATATGTGTAAATTTAGGTCTAAAGTGTCGATTTTATGTTTAAAAGTGTACGGGTCATTTTGAGAAGGTATAATCCACTTTAGGGGTCCATAGTGCGTCGGAAGTGTTTCAGTGCACCTTAGGGGTCCATAGTGTGTCGGAACTGTTTCAGTGCTCCTTAGGGGTCCATAGTGCACCGAAGGTGTTATAGTGCACTTTAGGGGCCCTCAGCGCATAAGACGGGTTATTGCAGTTCGGTCGGTTTCGGCCCTGTAATAAAAAAAAATTAAAAATAAAATAAAAAAATTAAAAAAAAAAATTGTCTCGTTTTTGGGGAGTTACAGAAAGTCTATATAACAATCTGAGGGTGTATGAACCAGAATTGAATTCTACATCTACTTCATCTTCTGGTACACAAAATCTTGCCTTTATATCTTCAAAGTCAAAAGGATCTCAAGAATCCCACTCTACTGCTTATGGGGTATCTGCTGCTGATGGATCTGCTGCTAGTTCTAATGATAAGATTTCCACCAGTGATATTGCTTTGTGTGCATTCTTGGCTGATCTAACAACCAACATAAGGTCACAGGTCATCAATCAATATATGGATCATATTGATCCTAATGATCTTGAAGAAATTGATCTTAAATGGCAGATGGCCATGTTAACCTTGAGGGCAAGAAAATTCTTGAAGAGGACTGGGTGAGAAGTCAAGTACAGGGCTAAAGAAAATTTGGGTTTTGATAAGTCAAAGATAGAGTGCTACAATTGCAACAGGAAGGGTCCCTTTGCCAGGGAATGTAGAGCTCCAAAGAAGAATGCTGAAGCTCCAAAGAAGACCACTGAAGAATCAAAGAATACCACTACTACATTGGTATCTTGTGATGTTTTGGGAGAGTATGATTGGAGTGATATGGCTGATGAAGAACCAAACTATTCTCTGGTGGCTCAAGTTAAGCCTAAAGTCCATAACTTTGCATTTATGGCCTATGCATCATCATCTTCTGGATCTGACTCTGAGGTATCTAATGATTTTGATCTATATGTGTGTTCTTTTAAATCCTGTGCTGACACTGTAGAAGAACTGAAGTCTAGGAATGAGAGTCTAATTAGAGAAGTTGAACACCTAAAACTTGATAACTTAGGTTACAAAGTAGGTATTCAAAATGTTGAAAGAAGACTAGAATATCTCAAACAGTGTGAGCTAGAGTATGTAGATAGAATTAACCAACAGGATGTTGAGATTTTTAAGAAAAACAGTGAAATTGAATTTCTTAAGAATAAATTAGAAGAAGCAGAAAAAGATAGAGATGCAGCTCTTGCTGATAAGGATAAACATGTAGTAAGATTAAAGAAACAACAATATGCTTCTGACTTGGTTAATAAATCTATTGAGAGTACCTTGATGAGGAAAGGAAGTGGAATAGGCTACAATGAGGTTGCTCCTTCTGTTAAGAGTGCCTATGCTCCACCAAGAAAAGAATTGTCTTTCATTAGTGAGCTAGATATAGAAAAACCTGTAGGTGAATCTAGTACAAGTGTCTTAGAAACACCTAAGGTTGAGGTTAGAAAATTTCCTGAGGCTCCTATTATTGAAGACTGGTATTCAGATAGTGATGAGGAACAGGTTGAACTAGAACAAAGTGTGAAAAAGGAAGAAATTCCTTCAAAAGTTGAACCTAAAATTGAACAGGTTAAGTTTGTGAGACATGTGTTAGGTAAGGGCATCTCTAGGAAAATGGTAGAATATAATGAGATTTCTAGAGGTCAATTAAATGGATTATATAATAAGCCTAGGGGAAATCAGAGAAACTTTAATAACCTAGTTTCAAAAAAATTAGGTAGTGAGTTTCAATTAAAGAAAAAGGCTTGTTATAAGTGTGGTAGTTTTGAACATTTGATTAATAGTTGTACTGACCACAAAAAGCCTGTTTGGAATCAATACTCAAGGGTGAATCATAAATATGTTTCTAAAAATACGCACCCTCATCCTAACAAAAACATGATTCCAAGGGCTGTGTTGTTGAGATCTGGTGTAACTAGATCTATTTATGCTGCTAAATCAAATGGTGCTTTTAAAACCACAACTGGTTCTGCTGCTGGCTCTATTGCTAGTAAGCAATCTGCTGCTAGTATGCACTCTGCTGCTAGTAAGCAATATGCTGCTAGTACAAAACTTTCTACTTCTGGACCAAAAGTTTTATCAAATACAGTTGTTGGAAATCATTTTTATGCTGTTAAGGCCTCAGCTTGCTGGGTTTGGAAACCAAAATCATCTGTTTCACACAATGTTTCCAAAAACAGCAGTGTATCAAGTGATTTAAAGAAATTTAATTATATTGATGCACAAGGAAAATCCAAGTCAGTAATGGCTTGGGTCCCCAAGAGAAACTAATTTCTCTATTTTCATGTGCAGGGTAATCTACAGGATGATCTAAAAGATATGGCTATAGTTGATAGTGGATGCTCTGGACATATGACAGGAGATGAGTCTCAATTAGAAGACTTTGAGGCTTTGGAAGGTGGTTATGTTGCTTTTGGGAATGATCCAAAATGTGGAAAGATTATTGGTAGAGGAACTTTAAGAACAGGAAATTTGAACTTTGAGAAGGTGTTTCTTTTGAAAGGGCTTAAGTTTAACCTCTTTAGTGTCTCACAAATGTGTGACAAAAAGAACTTTGTTCTTTTTACAGACACTGAATGTATGATCCTTTCTCCTGATTTTCAGTTGCCAGATGATAAATTTGTGCTATTGAAGGTCCCTAGAAATGAAAATATATACAGTGACCATATTAAGAACATTGTTCCCAAAAGAGCTTTTACTTGTCTAATTGCAAGGCCACTATTGATGAGTCCAAATTACGGCATAGAAGACTTGGACATCTGAACTACAAGACCATGAATAAGTTGGTGAAAGGAAATCTTGTGAAAGGGATGCCTACAAAGATGTTTGAAAATTGTGAGACTTGTGTTGCTTGTCAAAAGGGTAAACAGCACAGAGTTTCATTCAAGTCCAAGACAATGAACACAATTACTGAGCCCTTACATTTACTTCACATGGACTTATTTGGGCCTGTTTTTGTGAATAGCTTGAACAAGAAGTCATATTTCCTAGTTGTCACAGATGACTTTAGCAGGTTTACTTGGGTGTTCTTCCTAGCTACTAAAGATGAAACTCCAGAGATACTCAAGGCATTCATTACCAGAGTTGAAAACTTGCACAACCACAAAGTGATAATAATCAGATGTGGCAATGGTATTGACTTCAAGAATAGTGTGATGAATCAATTCTGTGTGGGAAAGGGTATTCTAAAATAGTATAGTGTTGCAAGAACTCCACAACAGAATGGTGTAGCAGAGAGAAGAAACAGGACACTGATTGAGGCTACAAGAACAATGTTATCTGACTCTAAACTACCTATACCTTTTTGGGCTGAAGCTGTGAACACTGCATGTTTTGTGCAAAACAGAAGTAAGGTAGTTAAGCCTCACAACAAGACTCCATATGAGTTATTTCATGGAAAGAAAACAATGATTGATTTTCTTAAACCATTTAGATGTCCTGTTACTATTTTGAACACTAAAGATCAGTTAGGCAAATTTGAAGAAAAAGCTGATGAAGGATACTTGGTTGGTTACTCTGTGAATAGTAAAGCTTTCAGGGTATACAATAAGAGAACCAAACATGTAGAGGACAATTTGTACATCAAGTTTAGTGAGAACACATCTAATGTTGAATGGAAAGGACCAGAATGGTTGTTTAATGTTGATATTCTTGCCAAAACAATGAATTATGTACCAGTTATTGCTAGTGTTGACACTAACAAACCACAAGAAGATTTTGTTTTGGTTGAGAAATTGAAGATTGGTCCAACTTTACTACCCTTTCAGAAAGATCAAAGTTCACAAGAAGATGTTGTAACTCAAGAGAAACCTAAGGAAACTGAAGAAGGTATTGAAATACCTGTTGATGCAGAAAAGGTAACTAATGAAGCTCCCAAAGTGGTTGTTGATGTCTCCCCTACAAGGTGTAACACCTCAACCCGATAAGGGTAGAAGTATTACATTACAGTGACATATCAGAACAACCACAAGCATATGATTTATAAATACATAAGAAATTCAGGATTACAAATGAAAAATCTGAAACTACAAGGTTACAAAATAAATACTAAGTCTAATAAACTGAAAACTTCATCTAATCGTCTCTAGTCCAAAGCATAGTCTTCTAAGTCCAGTCACACTCTCTTCCCAAAACCCAGCTTCTTACTAAAACCTGCCGCAGGAAAAGGAAATGCGGCTGAGCTTAAAAAGCCCAGTGAACAGATACATATACAAAGCAATGATAATGAAACAGAACTGAAATATAGTGCATTGGGGAAATAGAATAAGGAATAGATAAAAGGGTAATAGAATAGAAAGAAGAAAGGATAGTCATCTACCACGAGCCCAGAAACATATCATATCATATAAGCCGTCAATACCATAATTCTTCATAATCATATAGAGGGGAGTCCTCTCAGATAATCAGATAATATGAGGGGTGTCCTCATTCTTCCAATGGGTGGAGTAGCGAACTCCCAGAAATTGTGAAAGGCATGTATAGCACACAGTACCAGTCACCAGACATATATCATAATCATAATCTTAGTTAAATCCACTAAACAGAACAGATCTAGGATGCATCCATACGCCCCCGCAGAAATCATAGTGGCCATAACAAATCATATCATAAAGCGCGCATATCATATAACAGAAAGGGGACGGTGTAGCCAAATCACTAGGGCCACACACTAGTCATGCCAGTGGTGCATCACAGACACGCCTATGGTACCTCCATAGGTAGGGAAAACAGAAATGGCTCGGGTATCAAACTAAGAGTCGGGTCTCATATCATACAAAAGGTCATATAGCAAAGGTGTATCTCAGAATCATATCAAAGGTTCATAATAGCAGTTCATAACAAAGGGTTCATATCAGAAATAGTATTCAAGGTCCAATCAGAGTTTATCAGGTCAAGATTCATATTCAAAAATCAATTCATGGTTCAGTTCAAAAGTCCGTTTCAAAAGTTTCTATTAAAAGTCCAATTTAAATAATCTTTTAAAACAGTTTTCATAAAAATGGTCTTTCAAAATATAGTGTTCATGAAAGTTAAATAACCTTTCTTTTAAAAAGAAATTTAGCATCATTTATAAACATCTTTTCAAATCGGTTCTTCTCAAAACATTTCCATGGCATAATTAAAAGGTTTTCATAGCATGGTTTCATAACGGAGGTCATATCAAGTGGGATCAACAGAGAAAGTTCAAGTAAAGGGGATCATAGCAATGGCATCAATTCGGGAACTAACGGATCAGAATATGAAAGAGATCATGAGAAACCTTTTGAGAAAGGTCAGAATATCTGTACCTCAATCGCCATCGAAATCATAACATACGTAAGCATATGGAAACACTCCTTCTTCAACGAATCTACACGAATTAATGATCGGCTTATTATTAATAACTTATTCAATTCAAATTTCTCATCTTAGTCGGCTTTCCAGTTTTAGTAACTTTCCATTTAAAGTGACTTTCCACTTTTAGCAGGTTTCTATAAATAGTAAGTTTCCACATTTAGAAAGTTTCCATATTTAGTAAGTTGAATCATTATTAATGGAGATAAGGTATCTTTTATCATACTTTCACATTTGGTCCTTAGGGTTTCATAACTTTACATTTTATACCCTTTACTTTCCAAAATTACACTTTAAACCTTTTAGTATTCAAAGTTACACATTAAACCCTTAACTTATCCATTTTACATAATGACCACTTATTTTATTAAGTTATTCGAATGAATCCTCAAACTTTCATAATTTACACTTTAAGTCCCTCAAGTTATACAAGTTACATATTTAACCCTTTAATTTACAATTTCAACCTTTAATTATCAATAATTACATATGAACCCATTTAATTACCAAAATGACACAAAACCCCTTGAATACTTTTAATTACTCAAAACAACCTTAAGTTTCCAGAATTTACATGTTTAGTCCCTCTCTTTTAATTATTTTCAAAACAAACCCTAATTAATTATTAAATACATTTTAATCCTTTAATATGCAAAATTTTCACTTGGCACCCTTATCTTACATTTTATTCGAAAAGTACATGATCCAAATTAAGTTTCAAAAATAACCCTTAAGTTTTAAAAGTTACAAAACTCACCCAAAACTTTTTAACCAAATCGCATACACATAAAATCATAAGATTAAAACCCTAATCATAACTAATCCATTTTCAATCATTAAGCAATCATTAAACATCATTAAAGATCACAAATACAAGCCCTAGCCATAAACCCTAATCCCACGATTTCAATTTTTCTTTTTCTTTTAATTTTGCCGATTTAAACATATGATCCAAAATAATTGTTTTAGGCCTTAACAATTCGAAGTAACATTTTCCCCAGTTTATTATGATTATATAGAGTCTAAATAAAATATATTTCAAGCCTCAAAAATTCGGATTCAATTATTTAGGTTTTATACACGTTTTTAGGGTTTGATTCACCAAAATGATATCGAACATGCATGGATTGAATGGAACATTTTATTTGGTGTTCATATGATGTAAGAGACGTAGGAAAAATACCAGAATAATTATTGAATGCCTAGATGACTGGTAACGAATTATTGATCCATGCGATGCCACAAAAATCACCACGAGTACAAGAAGGATCCCACGACCTTGTAGCCATTTTTCACAGGTCATATAACATGTAAGAATCATAGGAAAAATGCTCTATGAATTTATGTGAGTCTTATGAATTGAATGGAATAATTACCTCGTTTTGGACCTATCGACAAAGAAATTCACACCACGATCAAATCACACATGAAACAGCTTCAATTTTATTTTTCTTGGCCTCTTTAGATGATATATAATATGGGAAAAATAGCTGTGAAATTCCAGGAATGGTGTGGAGGTGATGTCGAATCTAATTAGGGTTTAGTGGAGGTTCGGTATTTTTGTGGAGGAAAATATGGAATGAAATCAATATATTATTGAGATTGCCGAGTAGGGGGGGGCCTTGGGCCATAAATTTCGTGATTTTGGTTGGGGAATTAATTTAGATGATTATCTTGTACATTTACCATAATTAGATCCATTTAAATTCAATTTAAATCAAAAATAAACTACATATTAAGTCAATCGGCCCTATAGGGGTATTTTGGTAATTTTGTAGCTTGCATGAATGTTAAATTAAGTTGTTAAAATTATTTGATATCATAACTTGTGCATTGTTTGAAGTTTGGGAATTATTTGGATACTTTATAAGCTTTTAATTAAAATTTAAATATGTAGGGGCATTTTGGTCTTTTCACATGTTCTCGGATTTTAGGTGTTACAATTTCTTCCCCTCTAAAAAGAAAAATTTCGTCCTCGAAATTTGAAGTCGCAAAGTTAGACGAAGTCGTAGTAAACCGCAAAAGGTCATTACAAACATTCTCACGCCCGGGGAGATTCTCCAAAAAGATCTTCAGACCAAATAGTTTCTCATGACTCAGAATAGTTTCAGATTTCCCAGAAAGGCACATCATATTGAATTTGAATCAAAAGGATAATGTACCAAACATAACGGATGATAAACGAATTCTCTAGGAAGAGGTATAAAAATACATAGGATTTCCATCGAATTGATTAGGCGAATCAGATGAGAATACATTGAATTGTAGCAAACATGGGGTGATATAAGGTTTAACTCTTTAGCTTCTCAATTAATCTCGGCTTTCAGATAACCTTCCAAAGGTATTCTCATAAACGAACAGATCTCATTTCCTCAATCACATATCTTACTCATGGCAGATCATAATGAACAACTTCAACGAATGCGAAACGTATACGGGCAGAAAGCATATGGTTAGATATCGTCAACGGCAAAAATTTCATAATGGAACCTAAGATTCTTATCAGAAGTTGCAAAGATCAGCAAAACACGTGTCGAGAGTCCAAACGTTTCGAATCGTATATCAAGGACAGCAGATTAAACGTATAGGTAGAATGAACCTAAAGTCTCACTAAACTCAGATGATCTTGATCAGATGTCAGAATTCTAAAGCTTCTAAGGCACTTCTTAAAATATCATATGCCCACCATAAGTGCACGTTATATGATGTAAGTATTATCACGTTGGCCAGGCGTCATAATACTGGCATCATATACATATGCCCTCACGCTGGTCATACTTTATCTCAAGTCGTGAGTCAAAACCACCTATCTTAATCCACCTAGTACTTCTACAGTCTCAAAGATCGTCAGAAACAAACAACATAACTAAGAGAGCGAAATTACTCGAAGAGTAACGGAAATCCGAGAATGTCATTCAAAATTAAGGTACGTCATCAATAGCGTCAATCCTTTACAGAATCATCTCGTCTAAACACAACGTCCGCTTCAAAATCCGTCCACTAAATTTCAGATTTCCAAATTTCCTCCAAGTTGGGGTAGCCTGTTTACTCTTGTCCATCTTACCTCATGGTTAAAAGAATTTAAAACTCGAGTCTGGTTCCTCCGGTCTTCAGCAGCTCCTCTTGGTAGTGTGGCATCGTAACGGCAGTCTCTGACACGATCACTGTGCATCCCTCCATCCGCAGGTCTGCTTCTGCTCTCAATTCATTTTAGTACAACTAAAATGAATAGAGAAACAAGACTGCGTGTCTTCGACAGGTCTCCTGTCATGGCTCCAGGTTTTAAGGTACATGATGTTGTTGTCGACTCCAGGTTGTGTGTTGAATGGTTCGTCTTCTTTGGTCTGGTTGTCTTGATGCCCAAGCTGAAATCTTCACGTGTTGCATGATATATGATTGAGCATTATCCCAATTCCTCTCTCCTTCTTATATGCTTCTTCCATGGTAATGCTTGTCGCAAGCATCTTCTACTACTCTTCCACCTGGTTTCTAACTCCGATAACGGTCTTCAATCTCACCAATAATCTCTATGTTCTTCTTTCGTTTTAGAACACAACACAATGTCATACTATGACAATTTATCCAAAACACGCGAAAAACATGATTATTCTAGCCAACACCATTGGCATCATTCAAACTCATAAATGTGGTAACGAGTGCAAAGGCAACTTCAGAAATCATCTCAGGGAATTTTCACATCGCCTTCTTTCTCCTTCAAGAACTGAAATACTTCACAAAGGTTACTCTCGGTTAGTTAACCCCATTCTTAGAAGTTCTTGTGGTGGCTTCTTCAGCCTTCAAATCTAAAATGAGGCAATCAGATGCGGGGTTTCAAGGAAGGTCAATTTAATTATTGATACGCGGAAACAGATAATGATTATTGATAGTGGTACGTTTAAGTTCACGATAGTCGATACGGCATCGCATACTTCTCTCGTTCTTCTTCATAAACAAACAAGAGCATCCAAAGAGAATCACCAAGGTTAACAAAAATCATATCCCATCGGCTTCTTCAAACACTCAACTTCTATAGCACCATGGTTTCTTCAACTGAGATCAGTTCAATGCCACTCCACTTCCTAAGCAGGAAGGAGTACCAAAAGGTTCATCAGAGAATACCGGAAAATCTTCGTATGACAAAATATTTCTCAATAGCAGAACTTTCTAAGGGTTGATAATAATGGTTTTCAGGAAAACTTGATAATCACATGAGTTCGGGTTTGGGGTTTTCCATAGTGGTAGAAATTTTAGCAGATGTAGAGAGTCATCATAATGAAATAGGGTGAAGCAGATTTTTAAGGTCACATTTCAGATATGGTAGTCTATGGTATCTTCACGAATAGTCATTCAGTCCAAAAGACCGTACAATCAGACATCTCAAAGTCAAAGGATTCATAGAGTGAATACAGTCGTCAAATCATACAGATAGTTCATATATCAGAGTCAAGTACATGGTTCAACAAAAATGTTGGGATGGATAAACGAACAGTTCAATGTGTGGGAATTTCGTTTAGCTTCTTAGCATAAGTAGCAGGTAGGATGTGTATCATTGGTAATACGAATATCGTATAATCGTCAATTGTGAGAGGTACAGAATCTCAGTTATCAGCATCATCATGCTTAGTTAACAAATCTATATAGAGATAGTATTTACATCATACCCTTCCAAAGGAAACGGTTGGCAGAACAAGGTTCATCATTCAAAGAGAGGAAACAAAACTTCTCATATTCGTGGTTCATAATTACCAGGGTTCTCATAGGGGTAGTAGTGGATCATACAGAGTTAAGTAGTATCGGATGATACATTCATACCTAACATAAGTAATGAATTCACAGAATGTGTCGAACACATTATGGTTGAATGACCTACGATATGGTCGAAAAGGTGTCAAACAGCTTATCAAACAAATCGGAGGCGGAGATCAAAATCTGAAGGTGAAACTTAAATGTGTAAGGTATCCAGGTAGCCTTCCGAGGTATCCCAAACTTACTTGGTTACTAAGCTTAAGTTGCAAAACTTCTAACTTCTGAAATAAAGGTCGTTATAAGGCTTATCTAAGAGCAAAGGCACGATCAGAGTGATACGGAAGCAAATGATACTTACATAAATGTCTTAGTCTACCCATTCCTCACTGGTAATAACTTAGGTTCCTATGGGGAATCCAAATGTAAGTTTCAAAAGTTGTCTTATGAGCGCCTACAGGGAAACTTAGGGGTCCAAACTTCACAGGTCAAGGGTAAATGTATTACGAATCGCAGCCTGCGTCTCTGATACCATAATTGTAACACCTCAACCCGATAAGGGTAGAAGTATTACATTACAGTGACATATCAGAACAACCACAAGCATATGATTTATAAATACATAAGAAATTCAGGATTACAAATGAAAAATCTGAAACTACAAGGTTACAAAATAAATACTAAGTCTAATAAACTGAAAACTTCATCTAATCGTCTCTAGTCCAAAGCATAGTCTTCTAAGTCCAGTCACACTCTCTTCCCAAAACCCAGCTTCTTACTAAAACCTGCCGCAGGAAAAGGAAATGCGGCTGAGCTTAAAAAGCCCAGTGAACAGATACATATACAAAGCAATGATAATGAAACAGAACTGAAATATAGTGCATTGGGGAAATAGAATAAGGAATAGATAAAAGGGTAATAGAATAGAAAGAAGAAAGGATAGTCATCTACCACGAGCCCAGAAACATATCATATCATATAAGCCGTCAATACCATAATTCTTCATAATCATATAGAGGGGAGTCCTCTCAGATAATCAGATAATATGAGGGGTGTCCTCATTCTTCCAATGGGTGGAGTAGCGAACTCCCAGAAATTGTGAAAGGCATGTATAGCACACAGTACCAGTCACCAGACATATATCATAATCATAATCTTAGTTAAATCCACTAAACAGAACAGATCTAGGATGCATCCATACGCCCCCGCAGAAATCATAGTGGCCATAACAAATCATATCATAAAGCGCGCATATCATATAACAGAAAGGGGACGGTGTAGCCAAATCACTAGGGCCACACACTAGTCATGCCAGTGGTGCATCACAGACACGCCTATGGTACCTCCATAGGTAGGGAAAACAGAAATGGCTCGGGTATCAAACTAAGAGTCGGGTCTCATATCATACAAAAGGTCATATAGCAAAGGTGTATCTCAGAATCATATCAAAGGTTCATAATAGCAGTTCATAACAAAGGGTTCATATCAGAAATAGTATTCAAGGTCCAATCAGAGTTTATCAGGTCAAGATTCATATTCAAAAATCAATTCATGGTTCAGTTCAAAAGTCCGTTTCAAAAGTTTCTATTAAAAGTCCAATTTAAATAATCTTTTAAAACAGTTTTCATAAAAATGGTCTTTCAAAATATAGTGTTCATGAAAGTTAAATAACCTTTCTTTT
The DNA here is from genome assembly GCA_030686995.1 of Artemisia argyi. Taxonomy (NCBI): domain Eukaryota; kingdom Viridiplantae; phylum Streptophyta; class Magnoliopsida; order Asterales; family Asteraceae; genus Artemisia; species Artemisia argyi. The sequence goes on from CM060687.1 coordinate 128,306,288, forward strand.
AAAAAGAAATTTAGCATCATTTATAAACATCTTTTCAAATCGGTTCTTCTCAAAACATTTCCATGGCATAATTAAAAGGTTTTCATAGCATGGTTTCATAACGGAGGTCATATCAAGTGGGATCAACAGAGAAAGTTCAAGTAAAGGGGATCATAGCAATGGCATCAATTCGGGAACTAACGGATCAGAATATGAAAGAGATCATGAGAAACCTTTTGAGAAAGGTCAGAATATCTGTACCTCAATCGCCATCGAAATCATAACATACGTAAGCATATGGAAACACTCCTTCTTCAACGAATCTACACGAATTAATGATCGGCTTATTATTAATAACTTATTCAATTCAAATTTCTCATCTTAGTCGGCTTTCCAGTTTTAGTAACTTTCCATTTAAAGTGACTTTCCACTTTTAGCAGGTTTCTATAAATAGTAAGTTTCCACATTTAGAAAGTTTCCATATTTAGTAAGTTGAATCATTATTAATGGAGATAAGGTATCTTTTATCATACTTTCACATTTGGTCCTTAGGGTTTCATAACTTTACATTTTATACCCTTTACTTTCCAAAATTACACTTTAAACCTTTTAGTATTCAAAGTTACACATTAAACCCTTAACTTATCCATTTTACATAATGACCACTTATTTTATTAAGTTATTCGAATGAATCCTCAAACTTTCATAATTTACACTTTAAGTCCCTCAAGTTATACAAGTTACATATTTAACCCTTTAATTTACAATTTCAACCTTTAATTATCAATAATTACATATGAACCCATTTAATTACCAAAATGACACAAAACCCCTTGAATACTTTTAATTACTCAAAACAACCTTAAGTTTCCAGAATTTACATGTTTAGTCCCTCTCTTTTAATTATTTTCAAAACAAACCCTAATTAATTATTAAATACATTTTAATCCTTTAATATGCAAAATTTTCACTTGGCACCCTTATCTTACATTTTATTCGAAAAGTACATGATCCAAATTAAGTTTCAAAAATAACCCTTAAGTTTTAAAAGTTACAAAACTCACCCAAAACTTTTTAACCAAATCGCATACACATAAAATCATAAGATTAAAACCCTAATCATAACTAATCCATTTTCAATCATTAAGCAATCATTAAACATCATTAAAGATCACAAATACAAGCCCTAGCCATAAACCCTAATCCCACGATTTCAATTTTTCTTTTTCTTTTAATTTTGCCGATTTAAACATATGATCCAAAATAATTGTTTTAGGCCTTAACAATTCGAAGTAACATTTTCCCCAGTTTATTATGATTATATAGAGTCTAAATAAAATATATTTCAAGCCTCAAAAATTCGGATTCAATTATTTAGGTTTTATACACGTTTTTAGGGTTTGATTCACCAAAATGATATCGAACATGCATGGATTGAATGGAACATTTTATTTGGTGTTCATATGATGTAAGAGACGTAGGAAAAATACCAGAATAATTATTGAATGCCTAGATGACTGGTAACGAATTATTGATCCATGCGATGCCACAAAAATCACCACGAGTACAAGAAGGATCCCACGACCTTGTAGCCATTTTTCACAGGTCATATAACATGTAAGAATCATAGGAAAAATGCTCTATGAATTTATGTGAGTCTTATGAATTGAATGGAATAATTACCTCGTTTTGGACCTATCGACAAAGAAATTCACACCACGATCAAATCACACATGAAACAGCTTCAATTTTATTTTTCTTGGCCTCTTTAGATGATATATAATATGGGAAAAATAGCTGTGAAATTCCAGGAATGGTGTGGAGGTGATGTCGAATCTAATTAGGGTTTAGTGGAGGTTCGGTATTTTTGTGGAGGAAAATATGGAATGAAATCAATATATTATTGAGATTGCCGAGTAGGGGGGGGCCTTGGGCCATAAATTTCGTGATTTTGGTTGGGGAATTAATTTAGATGATTATCTTGTACATTTACCATAATTAGATCCATTTAAATTCAATTTAAATCAAAAATAAACTACATATTAAGTCAATCGGCCCTATAGGGGTATTTTGGTAATTTTGTAGCTTGCATGAATGTTAAATTAAGTTGTTAAAATTATTTGATATCATAACTTGTGCATTGTTTGAAGTTTGGGAATTATTTGGATACTTTATAAGCTTTTAATTAAAATTTAAATATGTAGGGGCATTTTGGTCTTTTCACATGTTCTCGGATTTTAGGTGTTACACAAGGCCAGAAGACTCTACTGCTAGGCCAAAACAAGCAACTACTGCTTCAACCAATTCTGCTGCCAAGCCTACTAACTCTGCTTCTTCACCAAAGTTTCCTTCTTTGGACACTCAGGGTAGGTCTTTTGCTGATCCAAACTATCCTGATGATCCAAATATGCCTCCTCTAGAAAATATCTACTATGATACAGATGATGAAGCTCTTGATGGTAAACTATTTGAGCTGATGCAGACATTACTAATTTGGAACTCAACATTCCTGTTAGTCCCACTACTACCACAAGAGTTCACAAGGATCATCCCAAAGAACAAATTCTTAGTGATTGATGCGTAGGAATCGCAACAGGCTTTACCTCTCGAGGGATCTCGAGAAGCTTACAACCCCCACCAGGCAGTGTACCTGATCGGTGTAGTATAGTATAGTGACAAGTACCGGGGGATTGATCGTTCAACTTAGGAATAGTGTCACTAGGATTAGAAAACCTAATTACTAGTTCTAAAGGTGAGGGATGATTATTTTTGTATTTTTATATTTTTTAGAAAGCAATTAAAATCTCGGGGTTTTGGAAGAGTGGGCGGAATTAGTTGCTATTCAACTAACCCAATACTAAGATGCAATCAAAATAAAATAACAAAAATGAAAATAAACTAATTAAACTACAGTTGTGAGCAGTAATTGGAGAAAATGTGTTTACTTAGATTTCACTACTCCCTAGATATCTTTTACACGTTAATTACTTGTTATAATTGCATGGATGACGGATCGTATTCCTTAATACCATTCATGGGGTGGCATACATAACTCCCCAATTCTATGAGCTCTTATCTCCTCCTACACCATGCCCAGAACAAATATAGGGATTGTAAACAGTGGCTCATGCATTAAATACAACCAATAAAGACCTAGTACGCCTCGGTTCATGTTTCTTAAGACGTTCAAGCATGTTACCATTTGGAGATCTGCCAGTTTTCTTAAGCCTAACATATAAATCATTCATCCAAGACAAGAATAAACAAGTAATCAACACATAATCAATATCTAGGTTTCATTAGATCTAAGCAAACACAAAAGAGATCTAGCCTAGCATAATGGAATTGAGACAAGAACAAGATATAGACAACCAACACATGGACATATTGATTGAATTAGAAGAACACTTATCTCAATTACAATGCAAGGTATCAAGGGTTTGGAACCCTTGAAAAACCTGTAAAAGTTGCACCAAAATTGTCTTTAGGGTTTCTCCAAAACTTCTCTCTTTTAATGTGAAAAACTAGAAAACTATATATAGGAAAATGGGGATGACGGCGTCACGAACAAAGGTGTGACGCCGTCATCTCGCCGCCAAATACTTCCTCGGATGGCCTTGATCTACTTCTGACGCCGTCAAGGCCTAGGCCGTTACACAAATTACTCTTGACGCCGTCATCAACTACGGATTTTAATTCTTGAGGTTTGACGCCGTCATGAATTTACTCTTGACGCCTTCATGTACTGTTCCCAGCATGGAAAATTGAGACTTTGCCGTTTTCTTCACTTTTATGCTCCAAAAACGTCCAAAATGGCTTCTTTTCCAGAATTCACTCTCCAAGTACCTAAAATCACAAAAGGAACGATTTAGGGCAATATTTGATCAAATAAATTCGGATTCGGGCTTAAATGACCCCCTAAAAACGGATCATTTTTCGCCTCATCAGTGATCCAACATCATCTGTTCAAACAAGAAAATTGACTAAAGAGCTGAAAGATCAACAACATCAAAGTTTCTTTGCAAGATCTCTGCATCAAAGAAACAGTCACAAAGATCTACAGAATTGCTTGTTTGCCTGTTTTCTATCTTAAATTGAACCCAAGAATACTTACAAAGCCTTACAAGAAGCAAGTTGGGTGGAAGCAATGCAAGATGAGCTTCTGCAATTCAAACTACAAGAAGTATGGGCTTTGGTTGATTTGCCAAATGGGAAAAGAGTGATTGGCACTAAATGGGTTTTCAGATGCAAAAGAGATGAAAGAGGCATAGTCATTAGAAATAAGGCAAGGTTAGTAGCACAAGGATACACTTAACAAGAAGGCCTTGACTATGATGAAGTATTTGCACCAGTGGCAAGAATTGAAGCCATTAGACTATTCTTGGCTTATGCTTCATACAAAGATTTTGTGGTGTATCAGATGGATGTAAAGAGTGCTTTTCTGTATGGGACCATTACAGAAGAAGTTTATGTGTCTCAACCACCTGGTTTTGAAGACCCTGATTATCCTGACAAAGTTTACAAGGTGAATAGAGCAATGTATGGTTTACATCAAGCTCCTAGAGCTTGGTATGATACCTTGTCAACATATTTGTTAGATTCTGGGTTTAGTAGAGGAAAGATTGACAAGACTTTGTTTCTCAAAAGACAAAAGGATGATATTTTGCTGGTCCAAATATATGTTGATGACATCATCTTTGGTTCTACAAACAGAGCTATGTGTATTGATTTTGAGAAGCTTATGAAGGATAAGTTTGCTATGAGTTCAATGGGAGAACTCACCTTCTTCTTGGGTCTGCAAGTTGTACAGAAGGAAGATGGCATATTTATTAGTCAGGATAAGTATGTTAATGACATTTTGAAGAAGTTTGGATTTGAAGATGCTAAGCCTGCTAAATACACACAATAAGGATACTCGTCTACAGTAACCTTAGGTTGTATATTAACGTTAATAACTAACGTTGAAAGAAGAGAATAATATAATCAAAGGATAAATGAAAAGAACATCCTATAGCAAGTAGATAACAAATAAGCAAACATCCTAAAAATCAAAGTAGCAACGAGAAAACATATTCGGAGGGTACAAACCACCCTCGGGATAAACCATTGCCAACAAGGCAGTATTTATGCATTCTTTGATGAGGAGGGATCTTCTTGACGAGAGGGAAACTTCACACCGGGGTCCCCTCCTACTTGGCGAAGATGGCCGAATCCTACTAGGCTTCTTCGATAACAGTTTTTCAACGGAAGCTTTCGGATCTTTAGTAACCTTTGAAAGAAAGGGAAAGTCTGCCGAAGCAAATGCATTGCTAGCATCATCATATTCCTTTCCATGTGAAGTACGATAGTAAGGAACCTTCGATAAGATCACAGGCTTCCCAGTTTCAGCAATCTCTTCCAGGGTAGTACATTTCCCATGGAATATGGTAGCATTTACCAAGTTGGCCACCACTTGTCCGACCTCATCACTATGATACAACTCCATAGCCATGTAAGGAATAACCTTGGCCACTATATCTGCCCTATCTTTCTGAATACTTTCACATCGAAGGTTTAGGGCATCTGTCTCCTGTTGCAACAAGGTTTTTTGCTCCATAAGTCTGTTCTTTTCAGATTTAAGACTTGCATACTTTGACTCAAGTACAGATACTCTCTCTTTTAGCCCAATCGCTTTGGCCTCCTCCATTTTGAGCCTACCACACTCAGCTTGGGCTTCCTTTAGTCGAGTGGCAAGTTTCATGATGTTGGATCGAAGATCTTGCACAATGGGATTCTTCTCAATATCCTCCGTAGCCTTGTCACACTTTGACTTCAAGTCAATGATCAACTGCTCTCTATGTTCTTCTCGAGCCAGAACTACATTCAACTCTTCTTTAGCATTTTTAACAGTCTGTATCAACTCTCTTGTTCGACAATTAAGATGGTTGTCTAGCACAGCTTGCCTTGTGTAGCTTTTATCATGAAGATCACATAGCTGCTCCATTGACATGTTGTCAAGGGCTCCCTTCTACTAGCCTAGAATAACACCTTCAACCAATCGGTGGCAAGCTTGAGAGTTGGGGAGTTCCTTAGTATTTGATAAACCTGCACATTATCGAATTAAGAACGGTTTGAAGCTTTCAAATAATTTTGTGGAAGTATATGGGTTATAGTAAGCTCTTACCATGAATGTCTTCATCATTCGAACCTTCGGAGGTTATGGCAGCAACAGCTTTATCTTGGGAGTTCTTCTTCTTTGAAGCTCTAGATAAGAGAGTGGGTATGTCAAGTTTCCTCTTGATTGGGGGCTTCGAAGCCTTCATTTCAGTCCCTTTCCTTTCACGTACCCTGTCAGCTATTCCGGAGGTACCGGCATACGCCTTGGGGACATCATCGGAGGAAAGGATCTCCACGTCAGGAAGGGCCTTGATTGTCAAAGGCACCTCCTCAGCATTAAGGGGAATCACCTCTTCAATTATTGCTGTCGACTCCAGCGCCATAGCATCCACGTCATTATTGTTGACTGATGTTAAAGGAGATCCCACCCCATAGCTGAATTCTCTAGGTTCCCTGGGAATGAATCTAGCTTCCTTTGCACCATCAGATATGATGAAGTTCCTGAACGCCATTACTGCAATATAAACAGATACATAAATATAATCAGATATGTTATTTATTTATGATAAGTTTCATATACATACTCTGGCCATCACAATGGATTTGTGGCGACAAAGGAGATCCTTCCCAATGGTCCACAAGACCATCCATAAAAAGAATGGGTTCTGGAAAGGTCTGCACATCAATGGGATGTCTGGTAAGACGTTGATAAAGTGGTTCATCTTGTACATTGAGGGGAAGTTGATCATTGAATTTCTTGCGGTCGAAATGGAATGCTTCATTCAAGAGTGCTGGATAGCCCGAAGGTATGATGGTATCTTGTACATAAAAGAATTTCCCTTTCCAGTTTGTTATATTTGTGAAAGGTTTGGTGATTAGCATGGGCACATTTTCATCATTCCTCTTCGACAGTGTCAACCAATCTCCCCCGGGACACAGGTTAAGGAAACCTCGAAGCACATTTAGTGTGGGCTCATACCCATATGCCTTACACATTACAATGTAGGTGGTAAGTTTGGCTAATCCAAACGGATTAAACCTTGAAATATGCACCTTATAATGTTGTAGCAACTCTAGAAACAATGGGTGCAGGGGTATTCTTAGATTTGACCGGGTAAAGGCATGAGTATACAGACCCACATACCCTTTAGGGGCGTCATAAATACTCTGATTATTTTTTGGGAGAATAACTTTGTGTTGTTTGGGTATTGGGTAATCATCTAGAAAGATGGCTAGGGCTTCTCTGGAAAGAGTACATTTTTGTTGTCTTATAATACGTTTAGCATCCATGCTCATGGTTACCTGGTAATACCTAAAGGGCCTAATTACAAGATGGGGGAAGAGTTTACCTTTTGATCATTGCAGATAAACAGGTCACAGCTTTGTGAAAGTTGCAGAGGAAAGAGTTATGATTTAGAATTTGCGGTGCACCGGTATTTATATTACACATAATTATATCTACTCAACACTTTAAATTTTGAAAGATGGTTGAACTTACCGATAATTATTCCGTTATATTCTTTTGTTCAACGGATAAGTCCTAAGCATGCGCATTTAATGCACCTTTGTATTTTAAAAATTCATCTTATCTAATTTTCGAGAATATGGTGAAAGCATTGAACTATGATAGAGTTGAAAGCCACATATTCTTGTGTGCATATCTAACTTTCAACTGGGGGGCTTGATGATGTACCCTCCGATTAGCTCGAAGGACACCCCTTCGAGTCTGATCGTAACCTACATAATCGAAGGCTCTGGCTAGCCTCCTAAAACTTTCTTTGGCGTAAAACTAATCATTAATGATCTAGTTACCAAGTGGTAATTTGCCAATCGAAAGATTAAGCCCTTCGGGGTATCTCTCGATAAGTTTTAAGGACGGAACAATGCCAAGTCCAAATACTGGTGAGACCAAGTCTTACCCACGTCTCTTCTTCCTCCTTAGCACCCCCGCTAAACCAGGAGGAGTAGGACACTAAACCCTAGCGGTTACCACAAATCATGGGACGCCCCCATGATCTCTCTCAAATGTGTGACCACTCTCCAGGACCGTTTACTTTACTTATAAATAGTCCTGGACGATGACAAATCTGGTATGCAATCTCTCTCACCTTACTTTACTACGCTTACACTTAAAACTCTCATATTGATCACTTATTCACACGCCGGAGGTGGTTCGCAGGGTTCAACCCCTGCGCAATCACTTAACGTAGTGTTTTAGTATTTCTTATTTCAGGTTATATCCAAGCTTGGCGTAATCACAACATCCCTCATTTCCTTTGATCACCATCGAAGGCCTGGTAGTGCAAATCATTGTACAATCAGAATCCAACAAACCTTTGTTGAAGGATAAAACTGGAAAAGAAGTAGATGTTCACTTGTACAGATCAATGATTGGTTCATTGATGTACCTTACAGCTTCAAGGCCTGATATTATGTTTGCTGTATGTGCCTGTGCAAGATTCCAAGTATGTCCCAAAGAATCATATCTCAATGCAGTGAAGAGAATTTTTAGGAATCTAAGGCATCAACCAAAATTGGGCCTCTGGTATCCTAAGGATTCACCTTTTGATTTGGTAGCATACTCAGATAGTGACTATGCTGGAGCTTGCTTGGATAGAAAGTCTACAACAGGAGGTTGTCAATTTCTTGGAAACAGATTGGTGTCATGGCAATGCAAGAAACAAACAGTGGTTGCAAATTCTACAACTGAAGCTGAGTATGTGGCTGCTTAAAGTTGTTGTGGACAAGTGCTTTGGATGCAAAATCAACTGCTGGACTATGGGTACAATTTCATGAACACCAAAATTCATATTGATAACAACATCACACTTTGCATAATTAAAAATGCTGTTTTTCATTCTAAAACAAAACATATTAAGATAAGACATCATTTTATAAGAGATAGTTATGAAAAGAAGTTAATTCAAATTGTTAAGATTCATACTGATAAAAATGTTGATGATCTACTCACTAAACACTTTGATGTGGGGAGGTTTCAATTTTTAATTGCAAACATTGGTATGATCAATCTTTGAAAAACTTATCTTCTTATGTTTTTGTAAAGTTTTGTAAAAATACTGTGTTGCTTGTTAATCTATTTCTGATGCTTCTTAAGAAGCATGTTGTTAAGTTGGAATGTACTCTGCTGCTATATGATTCTACTGCTACATATTTCTAGTACATTTGCAACATATGTTGGTATGTTTTGTGGTGTTTGGCCTAACATTTTGCAGGAAAAGTCATAAGTGATGCTTGTTGCTGTTAATTCACAAGAATAAAGACATTCAAAATAGAACAAAGTTATTTATCATTCATCATGCCAAAGATTACAAAACCAAGTACTTCCACCACAAATCACTTCCCAAGTAAACAAAAGATTGATACATCAACAGATAAAAACAAAAGACAACAATCTACAACTACATCAATGCCTAGGGCATGAAAGCCCAAGTACCACTTCTGTTTCTTTAGGTAGAGGAGGGTTTGACTTTCTTGTTCTGGATGCTGGCCTTGATGATTGTGGTCTTTTAGGAGTAGCAGGAGGATTGTTCTGAGGCTCATCCTCATATGAAGATGTGCAAAGAAAGGGGGAAACAAGTTCCATTGGAGATGGAGGTCTGATGGGGATCCAGGCTGGGTCTTATGATGATTCTGATGAAGATGGAGATTTGGGGGGGCATAACTTCCTTACCCCAGGATGTGCTTGCGGTCTGATTCAAGTTCAAAAGATCCTTAAACACTAGAAGATCATGTTTTCTCTTCCGTGCTTGCTCCTTTGTCCTACATCCATTGTGGGGAGGACGGAATGGTGGCACATAGGTGGGGAGTGGTGCTTCATCATCGGATGATGAATCAGATGAGATGTTGATTATTTTGGGGGTGGATTTCATTTTAATTATGATTTGATTTGGTTGATTGGCGTTTTTTAAAGCAATTAGGGTTTGCGTGTGCTAATTTAGGGGAAGATTTGTTTCTTTTTATAGGGATCATATAGTATATTGAGCATTTATTGTTAAGGATCGTTTGACTTTTTGACCAAGCTTGACTAGTCAACTCTGCTGCTGGCCAAATCAATCTGCTGCTAGTTGTTTCATTCTGCTGCTAGTTCTGCTGATATTCTGGTTGTGCCGCTATGGTTGGAAATGTGAGGGTGGAATGTGTAACTTCTCCAAACAAGTTTAAAACCTAATTGACATTCACAATTGGTTTTTACGCGCTCCAAATTGAAGTTCTCTCAAACCCTAACATTCTATTACTCTCAAAGTCAAAAATCCCCAATTTCTCAAAACCCTAATTCATGGATTGTACACGTACCTGGGCAGAAAATCACAATAATGTTGCTTTATTGGATGAAGAGTTGGTTCCAGAAGGTTTCACATATATGGCAAAATTCTTGAATGCTATTTCTCTTAGGTATGCATTAACTGTGAATCATACTATATATGTTTCCTACATCAAACAGTTTTGGCTTACTGCTAAAGTTAAAACTAGGAATGGGGAAAAATATGTCAAAGCCATGGTAGATGGTCAACAATTACGTGTAACTGAATCTTCTATAAGAGAAATTCTTCTCTTAGATGATGAAACAGAGACCACGTGTCTTGCTAATTCGGCCATTTTTGACGGGTTAAATGATTTGGGATATGAGGGCCGACATACAAATTTAAAATTTCAAAAAGCGCTCCTCTGTTCTCAATACAAATTTTTGGTACACTATCTCCTTCATTGTTTGAGTTCTAAAACTTCTGGGTGGAATGAGTTTAGTGCTACCATTGCTTTTGCTATGGTATGCCTAGGCAAAGGACATCCATTTAATTTTTCAAATATGATTTTGGAGGGGATTGCAAAAAGCATCAAAGAGTCTGGTTCTTATTTACTTTATCCAAGATTTATACAGCTCTTTGTAGAAAAACAAATTTCCGAAGTAAGATCACATGCTGCCACTTATTATTCTCCTAAGTTGGTTCCAAAAATGTTTACTTTCTTGATTAAAAATGGAAAAGGTTTTTCAGGCACACATAACGCTCTTACGCCTTATATGGTGCAAATTGTGCAAAATATTCAGGGTGAAGAATCAGGAACTCCCACTGATTCCCATCACACACCCAATTTTACAGTATCTGTCACTCAACCCAAAATACTCTACACCCGTAGGAAAGCCACAAAGAACACTCAGCTACCTCAGGCTAATGTTAGTATGTTTGTACCAGATGAGGTTGTCCTAGGTGATGAAGGGGACATGTTGGTGAGGGCTGTCACTACTGCTTCTAGCTTAGCAGCAGAGCAGGACAATGATAACATAACTAAGACCCAAACCAAGGAAACATCTAGAGAAGAGGGTTCTGATGAATCTAATTCCAATGATGGTAACCCTAGCCAAATGGCAAACACAGGGGGCTCAGATGATCAAACTAGGTTTAATACTGGGTTTACGTCCAAAGATTCACCTCTCAGACCAGGTAATACAAGTCAAAGTGATGAGGGCAGATCAGTGACAAATGAATTGATGGATAATACTGTACATGATGACAATGTCAATGATTCACCTCTCGGACCAGGTCACACAGGTCGAAGTGATGAGACTAGTATGCAACTTATTAAGAAATTGACGGTTACTTGTACAAATTTGGAGCTGAAATGTGATACTTTGGAGGAGAAGGTTCTTGGTCTTTCTACTATTGCTGATGCTCAAGCCAGAAAGATAAAAAGATTGCAAAAGAAGATCAAGAACTTAAGAAAATCAAGATCTTCAGCCTCCTTCAGAAGATTAAAGAAAGTGGGCACTTCACAGGTTGTTAGTTCACCTGAACACTCTGTTCCTTTGGAAGAGGATGCTTCCAAACAGGGGAGGAATAAGGAGCAGGAAGATGTAATGGGTTCAGGAGAGGCAAATTTAATGAAGGTTGACAGTGCTCAAGATGTGGATGCTGGAATAGTTTCAGGGGAGGTTCCAGTAATTGATGATATGGAGGTGGAAAGTCCTCAAGATATGGATGGTTTTGTGATTGCTGATAAGCAAGGTAATGAGGTTGTAATGGAAGAAGTGGATGCTACTCAAGAAAAAGTGGTGGAGAAACTCAAGACTTTGGGGCCTGAGCAATTAGTAAAGGCAACAGGGTTGATGGGTGAAGCTTTGATGACATTGGGTGATTCTATGGCAAAAGAAGTGAATGCTGCTGCTGTTACTAACAATACAGATGACTCTACTGCTGCAAATAACTCTACTGCTAAGGATTTTGCTGATCCTGCTGCTAGTGAGAAGGTCAATTCTGCTGATGCACAAGATTCTACTGCTGGATCTAGTGACAAAGCTGCTGCTGAGGCAATGGTATTGTTAAGTAAGAAGACAACAGAGGTTCTATCTAAATCACCTTCACAACAAACATCACAACCAATTCAACCACTACCACAACAACCAACATCCACAATCACATCATCTGCATCAAGAATACCTCAGAAAGGAGTAGTAATCAGAGAACCTACTGCTCGACAAAAGAAGATTGTTTCATCATCTTCTACTGATAAAGGAAAGGGCAAGCTGATTGAAGATCCAAAGCTGATGTATAAGGGGATTGATTACTCTCAGATACCTTTTCATTGGTGGCCTAAAGAATTGCAAATTGAACATGATTCAACTGTTGCAATAAAAGAACAAGAGCTAATTGATATGGAAGAGCAACAGTTGATTCAGGAAGAAAAGGAAAAGGTTGAAAAAGAAACTGAAGATTTGAAGAGGTGTGAGGAGTGGATTGAGGAAAAGATAAGAATAGATGCTGACATAGAACTCTCTAAGTTAGTTAAACTTGAAGAACAAGAAGTTCCAAACTTTGATGTTCAAGCTTGGATGAGAGAGTTCTCAGCAAAGAAAAGAAAAGAGGATCTGCTGCTAGAAGAAAGAAGAAAATTCTCAGGCGTCCAACACCACTGCAACAAAGAAGGGAGCAAGAAAGATACCTAAAGAATATGAAGGGATGGAAATTGGTACAGTTGAAACCTAAGTCTGATCAAGAGGTTTTTAATTTGTATCAACAAGCAAGAAAATAAATGGATACCTTCTATCCTATGGGTTGTGCAGAAGATCTAGAACACTTTGCTCAAATGAAGAAGAAGTTGGTACCTGACAAAGTAGTTGAGGTAGAGCATGTACAAGAGACAAAAGCTGAAATTCCTCCTAGTCAAAAGGTTAAAAGAAAAAGTGTTGGTCACAAGACTTTTACTAGGAAGAAGCAAAAGATCTCTGAAGAAAGCAGTAGTGAGGTGGATAAAGCAGAAGAGGTTGAAAAAGAACAAGAGACAACTTTAGCTGTGTTAGAAGAATCAGAAAAACCTTTAGCTGAAAAACATCCTATCATCTCATATACTTTCAAGATAAGAGGTGGAAGTGAAGGATATTGGGAATTCATGAGATCAAATCATGAAGTTCAAGGTTTTAAGGAAATTTCACAGATTTTTTATAGGATGGATAGAGAAGATGTTATTGCCATATGGGGATTATACAAAGAGAAATATGATGGAAAGAAGATGGATATTGTTCTTGATATTAATCTAACATTTGAAAATGTAATGTATCACTTCTTGAAGAATATGTTTGATCCTCAGCCTGGTGATAAAGAATGGAATGAAATTGGATGCAGCAAGGTACATAAATGGTTTCTGTATCAATCTTGTGGAGTTCATGAATTAAGGACTGGTGCAGTTACTATGTTTTTGTTGGTAGAGAAAGACTATCCTAGTCTAAATAAGTGTCCTGAGATACTTAGGCAGATGGTGAAACTTGGATTTCTTAAGTGTCAACAACAGCATATGTCTGACAATCAAGCTTATACATTGATGCAGAAGTATGAAAAGATTTTGAATCCAACTGTTTGAAGAAGCTTTCAAAGAAATTAGAAGATATAAGTGTTTGAAAGCATCCTTCTGGTGATTAATTGAGCTTTGAAGAAACTTAATGATTTAGAAATAAATATTAAGTTTAGGGGAAGATTGTTGGGTTTTGGATTCTGCTGCTGAAGAGTCAAAATGCTGCTAAGGTTAAAGATTCTGCTGCTATACATTCAAAGTGCTGCTATGGGAAAGTACTGCTAGTGGAATCTACTGCTAAAGAGATATGCATGTATACGGAATAGATAATTATAGAATAGATTGTGTGTATATTTTATACGTCTAGAATATTCTTATCTTGTGTAGAAAGGTATTGGAAACCTAGTAGGACTCCTTGGCCTATAAAAGGAGGATCCTAGGGTTAGATTGAGTATGTATTGTTTTAGTTTTCGTTTACACTTCAAGGTTGTAAAACCCTAGCATTGTCGAGTGCTCGTATTATTAATATATTGAAGTGTTGATACTGAATTATTATTCTTCTTAAGTTAAGCTTTAATATTCCGCGTTCTAGCTTAAGTGTTAACTCAAGTCAACTTCTATATAAGATCGTTTGCTCAACTGGGACCAACAATCTTCAAGTATCTGAAAATCTTCTCAACTGCAGTCAAGTGTGATGTCTTTGGAGTGACTTGATACCTTGTACAAGCACACACAACAAACATAATGTCTGGTCTAGATGATGTAAGATACATCAAAGATCCAATCATTGATCTATAAGTGTGAACATCCACTTCTTCTCCACTATCATCCTTCAAGAGAAGATGTGTAGTCTTATCAGCAGGAGTGCTTGAAGGCTTGGCATCAGTAAAATGGAACTTTTTGATAATTTCAGCCACATATTTATCTTGACTGATAAAGATTCCATCTTGTCTTTGTTGTACTTGAAGTCCCAAAAAGAAAGTGAGTTCCCCCATAGAACTCATTTGAAACTCATCCTTCATCAGCTTCTCAAATTCTTTGCACATCTCTGGCTTTGTGGATCCAAAAATAATATCATCAACATAAAATTGAACCAACAAGATATCATTTTTGTCTTTCTTGATGAACAAAGTCTGATTAATCTTCCCTCTATGAAACCCATTATTCAACAGATAAGAAGCAAGGGTTTCATACCATTTTCTTAGAGCTTGATGTAAGCTATAAAGAGCCTTGACTACTTTATAGACTTTATTAGGATGTTCAGGATCTTCAAAGCCTGGAGGTTGTGAAACATAGACCTCCTCATCAATCTTTCCATAAAGAAAAGCACTCTTGACATCCATTTGATAGACAGTAAAGACCATAAAAGATGCATATGCCAGGAATAATCAAATGGCCTCAATCCTTGCAACAGGAGCAAAAACTTCTTCATAGTCAATGCCCTCTTCTTGAGTGTATCCATGAGCAACTAGTCTAGCTTTATTCCTGATAACAATGCCTCTTTCATCCTTCTTGTTTCTGAAGACCCATTTAGTACCAATAACTTTCATACCATCAGGTAGATCACAAAGAACCCAAACCTTTTGAAGCTTGAATTGAAGCAATTCCTCTTGCATAGCCTCCACCCAGCTTGATTGTTCTAGTGCTTTTTGCACATTCTTAGGTTCCACTTGTGATAGAAAACAGAAAAACAAACATTCATTCTTCTTTGCATGCTTCTTGGACTCATAAGCTTCACTAATGAATCCATGATCATTGGTCATCTTTCTTTGTTTTCTGGTCTTCACTCCTTATTGTAATTCACCAATCACATTATCAAGGGGATGTATTTTGTGAATTGAAGCTTGAGGAGCATGTGAAACATCATATGCAGGAGGCATATTTGTGATTTCCACATCAGTAATGATAGTTTCCTCATTTGGACAATCAGTGGAAACTTCTGGTGTAGCAGTGGGAAGTGGATTACCACTGCTTTCAGGAATGTCCTTGTTTTAAGCTTCCAAATTCACAACTTCTGCATCACCTTCTTTTCCAATAACTGTTGAAGGTTGTGGATCTTCCTTCTTTGAAACATCATCATTTTCTACAAAGTCCCATATTGGCATAATGATTTGATCTTTATCATCCTCAGAATCTTGAGTAGGTTCATCTTCATCAAGAAATTCTTCTGAACCTTCAATGTTGTTATCCCCAGTACCTGAATATAACAACCCACAAACACCCATTACTATCATTCCCATTACAAATACCTATAGTAGGTATTTCACAGGTAAATTTTTGCTTTTTATATACATTATTACTTGTTTGACTCACTAGACATGCTCACGTATCTATACAAGCCAAATAACTCAACACTCACATCCTATAAACCCCAGGTATGTCAAGCATAAACTCATAACAACACCATAATAAGTAATTCACCAATCTAAAACACTAACACAAAACCCTAATAAACCCTAAACTAAAACTTAAGTAGGATTATGTGCTTATCTGAACCTATATGCTTAGTTAAACTAGTATGAATGTGTTCAAGGCTTAAGTAAGAGTTTCTTTAGTAATATTAGGATATATTAGGACTATTAGGCTATAGAATAAAACCCTTAGAACTTAGATACAAACCCCCTAAGTCCTAAACCATAACTAGGTCATAGATAACTAGAACTAGGTCTAAACCCTCCCAAAACTTCCCCATAGGTCACTACCACTTAGTATAAGCCTTTTAGAACTTAGGAATAGTTATTAGATACCCTTAGGACACTAACCTAGGCACAAAACCATAGGATAAACCGTAGTCTCTCGCTAAACCCACTTAGGTCATTTAAGTTACAAAACTAGGTGAAACCTTCCCAAAACTTTCCCATAGGTTACCCACACTTAGAATAAACCCTTTAGGTCTTAGGATTAGTCACTAGACATACTTAGGAACTTAATTTAGGCACTAAACCTTAGGTAAAACCTTAAACACATAATAAGTAGAAACTAGGTCTAAACTTAACTAAAACTTAGTAAAACCTAAACATAAGCACCTTAAACACCTCAACCTAGCACCCTAACACCTTAGTCATACCCAAACACACACCCTAACACCTCTAAGCACACACACAAGTAGGTGCATCACCTACTTGACTAATCCACCACTAATCCACCCAAAACCTCCCCTAATCCACCACTAAACCACCCCTAATCACCCTAAACCACCCTTAAACACCCTAAGCAGCTTACAAGCACCTAAGCAAGGAGGTGCATCACCTACTTGTAAACTACTTATACCAAACCGCCTCCCACGGCTCATCCTCACCACAAACGGCCTAGGCAGCCCCTAGCTACCATGTAGCTCATCCTCATCATCACCTAGCTTCACCACATCACCTCCTAGCCTTCCTTGCTGAGCCCTCCCCCTCCGTGATACCTAAACAGCTCGCACCACCCTAAACCGCCTCATCGAGGCTATAAATACCCCCTCCTCTCTCATTGCTTCTCCACACCTCTCCCCTCCTCTCTACCTCACATTTATGTAGTACTAAGTCATTAGAAGCCATTAGTAATGAGTAGCTAGGCCTTGTTCGTGTTGTGTTGTGGTTTGAAGTCGTACGAGCCCTAGAAAACCCTAACCCTAGTTCTAACCCACATAAACCCCCCTAGCCAAGTAAGACTTACATTTAGTTAATTTAACTTTATTATAGTCTTAGGATAGATTTAGGATGCCTTAGATAGCTTAGATGCCTTTGCATGAGCCTTGAACCATTTTACTTGCTAGTTTATGTATTAAAACCCTAGATCAAGTCATATACTTGCATGCATGCTATAAGTCATTAATTTGGGTCATACACTAGTTAAACATAACTTAGATAAGTTAAAATAAGTAAAACATAGGCTAGAAAACTTAAATACTAGATAAAATATAAGTTACATGCATATTAGGACTACTTTTGCAAAACTTTACATGCATAAGGGTATATATTGTGAATTTCTGAAATTATAAAGTCTTGGGACTGTTTTTGACATTTCCTAGAAGTTATAAGTAGTAAGGACTAAGTTTTGCATAATATTAAAACCCTAGGATAGATAATAACATAAGTATAAACTAAAAAGGACTAAAAATGTAAATAGTATAAAGTTAAAGGTCCAAAATGGTAAATATAGAAAACTTAGGAGTCTTAGGTTAATTACATAAAATATAGAAGTCTAGGGACTAGTTGTGTCAAGTATAGATAGTTATTAGTATAAGTAATATAAGTAATATAAAACTTAGGGTAGAAAACGTAAATATATAAACTATAAGGGTAAAAAGTGAAAATATCATATAAGTATAAAACCTAAATAAAGTTAGAAGCATAACACAATACTAGGGAGCTTCATGCGAGGAGTACTATGTGGATATTTCATTTTTGACGAGTTTGTTGGGTTTACAAATTAAAGTGCCCTGACTCCTCGAACGATTATTGCATATACTTCTGAGATATGATGGCCCGAACGGTGAGATGATTATAACTAAACCCTAATAACAACATAACTCAATAATAGGGAGCTTTGTGTGAGGAGTATTAACTTCTGAATTATGATGGCCCGAACGGTATTATGTTGATAACATAATACAATAGTAGGGAGCTTCATGTGCGGAGTCATATACTTCTGAATTACAATGGCCTGAACGGTGTTATGTTATATCTAAAACATTAACAAACCTAAAAACAATAACTTGAAAAACATAAACATGATAACTAAAGCTTGACATACATATAAAACCAACAACACACTAGGATACGTAAGTAAGGCGGTCTAGTTCCCGAGTCACTATTTGCATCACTTAGATTACTCTACACCCAGGTGAGTTTTCATAGCCTTACATCTTTTTAAACTTTCACTTTAAATGCTTTTATAAACCCTATAAGGGGGTTACATGCTAAATGCTTTACTTAAAACCGAATACAAGTCTTTTTCTTTGGTTGTTTGCACGAGTAAAATAACAGCCACCACTACATAACCAAAATTCATGAATCTAATTGTTTGGGACGTTTTATCCAAACGAACGCGAATATAGTTGCTAGATCTATTGGAGTTTGATAACTCCCATTGTTATTAACACCCCACTAGGTGGTACCAATAAGTACTATATTTGAATCCACTCAAGGTATAACTTTGGCAAGTTATCCTTCTATCCCCTCATGTTGGGTCTGCAACCCACATGACCCGGATCATTAAGGTGTGATTCATGAGCTTAGTGCAACCTACTAAACTCCTGATAATTGTGCATGCATCACAATTATCACAAAAACTTGCATTTTCCTAGATGGGTGTAACAACTGAACCCAGGGAACTTGTATTCACTAACCCCTAAACCTATGATTCTCACTCAACACCTAATGTTGACTTTTTAAGCATGTATCCTAGTTATATTACTTCTATGGACCTATGGCAAAAGGAGGTACTGAACTCGGAGGACTTTTCATGGTTATCATTTAAACACAACCAACCTAACACTTAGATTTTTGGGACCTCAACAAAATAAAAGTATATCTTTTATAATTAAAACTCTGTTAATTATGAATGATAACTAAATTTCCAAAACGTCTCTTTTCGAGTCGTTTTTTATTACTGTATCTGTGATTCTATGAAGTAATACCCCAAACACTTTATCCGCTGCGATCAGTGAAAAATGGGGGTATTATACTGAAGCAACAGGTACATAGTTCATTGTGTTTGAGAGTGTATCAAGATCAAATAACCAATCAGGGCCTGCACCTGCAATGTTAGCTTTATTTTCAAGGAACTCAACATGCAGATTCTCTTCAATCTTCTTTGTTCTTAAATTGTACACTCTAAATGCTTTACTAGCCATTGAGTATCCAACAAAGAAGTCTTCATCTGACTTTTCTTCAAATTTACCCAGATGATCAATGGTATTGAGAATTGTGACATGACATCCAAATGGTTTCATGAAATCCAGGATAGGGGGTCTTCCTCTGAATGACTCATAAGGTGTCTTGTTCTTAGTCTTCACCACCAAAACCCTGTTCTGAATATAACAAGCAGTGTTAACTGCTTCAGCCCAAAATGTCACTGGTAGCTTAGAATCAGCTAACATGGTTCTAGCAGCTTCAATCAGTGTTCTGTTTCTTATTTCAGCTACATCATTTTGCTGAGGGGTTCTTGCATCACTGAATTCTCTCTTAATACCCTTCTCTCTGCAGAAATCATCCATAACTCTGTTCTTGAACTCTGTCCCATTGTCACACCTGATAACCTTGACCTTCTTATCAACTTGGTTTTCAATTTCAGTAATGAAAGTTTTGAGGATGCCTATAGTTTCATCCTTGGTTCCTAGAAAGAAAACCCATGTAAGTCTGCTGAAGTCATCAGTTACAACAAGACAATATTTCTTCAAATTTATGTTGCTAACAGATGTAGGACCAAATAAGTCCATATGCAACATATAGAGAGGATGAGCAATAGAGTTATAAGCCTTGTTCTTGCAAGATGCTCTATGTTGCTTGCCTTTGAGACATGCAACACAGATTTGGTCATTCTGAAATCTCTTCTCTGGTAACCCTCTTACTAAGCCGTCTTTCACAATCTTGTTGATGGTCTTAAAGTTCACATGACCAAGTCTTCTATGCCATAGCATTGATTCATCCAAAGTGGCTTTTGCAATTAAGCAAGTATCAACATCATTAGCCACAATCTTCTTCATGTCAATGCTATAAAGATTGCCTTTTCTAGGGATTTTAAGTAAAACCTCACTTTCATCAGGTAACTTATAATCCTTGGAAAGGACATAACATTCATCTTCTGAGAAAAGAACTCCGTGCTTCTTGTCACACATCTGTGAAACACTGAATAAGTTGTATTTGAGTTCTTTCACATAATACACATTCTCAAAATCCAAGTTTCCAGCTTTGATTGTTCCTTTGCCAGAAACTTTGCCACCAATTCCTCCTCCAAAGCTGACAAATTGCCCATCAAAAGGTTTGAAGTCTGTGAGATAGGACTTATTGCCAGTCATGTGCCTTGAACATCCACTATCTGAATATCCTTGATCTTCTTTAGGCTTTCAATGTCCCTGCACATAAAATAAAGGAATTTGTTCCTTTTGGGGACCCAAGCCACAAATGACTTGAATCTGCCTCGTGTATCAATATAGTTATATCTGTCAAAGGTCATTGATACACCATTGGGATTGACTGAGGTGTTAATTCCTTTAGGTTTCCATTCCCAACGTGCTGAGGCCATCACAACATTTCCCAATTTTACCCCGTTTTTGTTTACATAACCACCAGTGGAAACTTTTGGTCTAGCAGTGGCAACTGCTGTCTTAGCACTGGCAACTGCAGGCAATGAAATTTTTGTTTTTGGCACTTTTGGTTGTAGTAAACCTTCTTTTCATAAAAGGTCTTATTCCCTATTTGTGCAGATTTAACAAAAGTTGTAATGGGTTTAGCACTTTTAACAGGTGACTTTGGGTAAACTCTATTCACTTTTCTGGCAGTGGAAAGAGATTTGATGCCAGATTTTAGTAGAACAGCCCTGGGAATCATTTTACTTAGTGGATTTGGATGAGTATTTTTTTGAACATTCTTTTCATTCACCCTGGTATTCCCAAAAACATCCCTTCTTCCCTTGTGATAGTTACAGTAAGCATGAAGGTGATCAAAACTACCACAAATATGACATGGTTTGTTGTTAAACTCAAAATCACTACCAAATTGTTGAGATTTTATATGATTCCAACTCCTCTTGTTGCCCCTAGGAGTTGATGACCTACTTCTATACATCTCAGCATATTTAGTTGTGGGCCTAGTATGGTTAGCTTGTTTCCTAGGCTTTTCTTTTTCAACCTTAACAACTTCAGGAATACATTTTTTAACTTCCACTTTAACTACCTCAGGAACACTAGCTTTAGTCTCAAATTTCACACATTCATCCTTAAGAGATGAATCACTAGCACTTTCAAATGCATCAGCCTCAACCTTAACCTTTTCATTAGTAACTTCTTTGACAAATTTAGGACCATAGGTCATGGTTGGTTCCTAAAACTCTTATAACCCTGTATGTGCTAAGTCAATACCAGGAGGTGATGGAACACCTCTTAGGGGTGGTGGAACAGACTTGTATCCTACACCTGATTTGACTTTATTAACAACCTGTGCCTCCCAAATTTTGTCAATGCACTTAGATTGATGATCTAGTGTATTACAAGTTATCTGTATGTTTTCATTGGCCTTTTAATATTCTCTAACTATTCGCTAAGAGCCTCATTCACAGCTATCTTATAATCTAAGTCTCTTCTTAAAACAGCAATATCATCACTAAACTTAGATTCATTAGCTCTATAGTGGTCTATTTGTGCTTCTAAAACAGCAAGACCTCTTTTATGATTAGCTAGATTATAACTAGTTTGATTTAGCTCTAACCTCTGTTCATCATATTGCTCTTTTAGATTTTCATATTCTTTTAAAGCTTTACAAGATCTAGAACAACCATTATTTGAATGTACCTCAGAGTCAGAGAAAGCCATAAGAGCAAGTTCAGTTGCAATCATTGCAGATTCCTCAGCTGCCTCTTCTTCATCAGCCATATAGCTCCAGTCATAGCTTACACCATCAATGGCCAATAGAACTTTTGGTTTTTCAACTATAGGCTCCTTCTTCTTATCCTGCTTGTACCAAGTAGACCTTTATCTGGCTTCTTTGGCTTCCTGCATTCCCTGGCAAAGTGTCCCATCTTGTGATAGTTGTAACACTCCACCTTCTTCTTGTCAAAGCCTGCAGTCTCATTACCATTGATAATGATCTTCTTTCAAGTTCTCTTCCAGAATTTCTTTGCCGTTAAACTCAACAATGCAACTTGCCATTTTATATCCATCTCTTCCATGTCATCTTTATCAACTTGATCCAAGTCTTCATGTGTCATAATTGAACCATTGACTTGACTTGAGAGATAGGCATAAAAAGTAGAATCTCCAAGACCAGCAACCTGCTTTTTAGAACTAGCAGTGGTAACACTTCCACTGCCAGTGGAAACAACAATGTGAGCAGCATCCTCTTCATCATCACTATCAGAATCATCAACCACAGATGATGAGATAAGAGCTAAGTTCCCTGAACTTGTACTTAGCTTACCAACCTTCTTCAATCTTTGTTCAATAACTTTAAAGTTATTGTACAGATCATTGAGCTTCATATTTTCTAATTCAGGCTTGTCTTCCCAAACTGCAACATTGGTATGAAACTCAGGAGATAGGCTTCTAAAGAACTTCAAATTGAGGTCTTCCGTTTCCACCTCAATTCCAGACACTGTGAGTTGTGTCACAATCTTCTGAAGCCTAGTGAAGATGCTGTCAATGGATTCATTATTTGTTGAACAAAAAATTTCATAAGTTTGTTCCAACAAGGTCTTCTGTGTCTTCTTGGTAGAGTCATTACCACCAAAAACATTGCAGATCTCTTCAAATAAAGTCTTTGCAGTCTTGTACTTACTGAAGGCTAAGATCTGATCCCTAGGAAGGGTCATAAGCAACAAACTTCTAGCTTTCAGATCATTCTTCTTCTGGAGTCTCTCATCAGATGTAACTGGACCTGTATTCACCTTCTGCACTTCCTTGCCATCAATAGTTTCTGTGGAAGTACTTGGCTTGAAAGAGTCTCCATACAAAATGATTTCCCAAAGTGCATAGTCTTGCACCAAAAAGAACTGTTCAATCATTATCCTCCACATCTCATAATCATTCAGTTTAAGCTTAGGAAGCTTAGCAGCAATGTTAGACTGACTGTTCTCCATCTCCATTGAATCTTGTGAGAATGAGTAAACTTCGGATCTTCTAACTCAAAGTATTAGAAACCTGTCTCTGATACCACTTGATGGATCTAAACACACTACTTGTGTTATAATGATACTTTGAATGATACTAACAAGTATGCGGAATATACTTATTAATACTTAGAAGGTTTGTTAGTATGTTTGATGAATGAACAAAGCTGTATGAACACATAATACTTAACTAAACTATTAGCTTCAATATTATTAATGATATTAATACGAGTGATCTAGAATATCACTAGGTTTACAACTTGAAGCTCTATGAATTGATACGTGCATAAACCTAAACTTAGGACCTCCTTTTATAGGACACAAGGGGTCCTTTACAAGATAAGTATAAGCATTGAATAATAGAATATACACAAGATCTTTTCTATACTTATCTATACACACATTTCCTAACAATTATCTTGTAGCAGTGGTAATGATATGTACTAGCAGTGGTAATGAGTCTCCACTGCTAGTGCATTCTTCAACAGTTGTAATCTCCATGCTTATCAGTGGTAACTGTTAGTATAATTCCCAATATGTTGCCTGATATTCTTATATCTGTTTTCTTTTGATTCAGAAAATGCATTCTCATAAAGAAGGAAACAGTAATGGCATTTAACTTAAAGTTAAAGGCATGAAGTTTCGGCGCTGATAGAAACGGGTAAGCATTTTTGAAGCTTAACTGCCATTTCAGTGTCCTTTTTGCCATTAAATAGTGATAGGTTCTATTTGTTACATTGTTAGATTTAAGATTGATCACCCGGCACACGACCATGTCCGCTTTTCATACTTGTGCTCTATCCCTTCTCACTGTGACCAATAGTTGAAATAGTGCCAACACCGGGCCAGATCATCTAAGATGCTAGTAGCACTGGAACCAGCACATTAAACTCATGATAAAGGGTCGAGTTGTGTATGGAAATCGAGGTTTCCTACATGAGTTTCAATCATACTTCTTCAAAAAAGCATGAAACAGGAAATAATAACCCCTGTTTGCCTGATAACCTATTAGCAAGCAACAATCCAAGATTTAGTTTATAGAATAGGCTCTTATAATTGATGATTTTTTTCCATAAATTGTTTGGTACAGGCGGTGCCTTCTTATTAATATTTGGAATCAGAAAGAGGCGGTCGGATGATCAGGTAACAGGCGATGATCAAAATTAGGCTTGCGCCTCACATCTAGGAGGCAAAAATTTTTAAGATGTGTTCTGTACAATGACATTATGTAATTTAACAATATGTGACATTATATATAGCCGATTTTAATTTAGAAAAAAAAAATATTGCAAGTATTTTATAACAACGCACGAATTGGAATCCTCATTATTAATCTCTTTTTATGGGTCATGTGATTATAAAGGATTTCTTTTTAAATTAAAAATTATTGTTTAAATCAATCATTTTCATTCCACTTTATTATTGTTTATTCACATTTCATCTTGTTGGGATTAGTATATTCTGAAAAGTTGATGCTGTTACGTATACGTTCATGTAGTGACAGAAGTTGTTACCTATAGGTCTCACGTTTGTCATCTTAAATTATAAAGATGGCTATTATTTTTATTTGATCTATTTAACACCATTGCTTTAACGTTTGTATGCATATGAATAGCAAAAAATAAAAATACAAAAAATGAGGCATTTTAGTTTGTATAATATATGTTAGATTGAAATGATTGAATTGGTGGAGGCTATTTTTAAGAATGATCTATCAACAATCACAATCATAATTTATATTATTTTAATGAAAGAGAATAAGAATAAGAACAAACATAAATGAAAGGCATGCATATAAATACCACCCATATTATGTGTCTTTGTTTCATGGAAACAAAAATTAATAATAATAACACTAATGTTTCAAACACGACTAACTTTGAGATCACTCTTGAACTTTCACTCTTAGAGTATGAGGAGTCATAACTCAAGTTTTGAAATAACTCAGCGCTACGTCAGCGCTACATCATCTCAACATCAAATAACATAATATCAAAAAACACCATTTTACAAATTTACAAATTCTACCCTCAACAAATTCATTTATTAAACATTCAAACATTTCATTAACAAAACTAAACATTACAATACGAAATAAAAACATAAAATAAAAAAAATAATAATAAAAAAAAAAACCGAAAAAATGAAAAAACTACGAAATAAAATACGATAAGTAGGTAATTTAAACTAGTCAGTTGGCGGATGTTGCAAATTATATTTTTTGTTTGATTCTCTGTTTTTCCATTTTGATCCAAGGCACTTCCTCCGGATCGATTTAACTCATTTTCATATCGAGAAATCTAAATTCCTCCAAACGCGTAGTCGTCTCGTCTTTTATTCTAGCCGCGTCGTACGCCGCTTGGGCCGCTTCCCGTCTAAGTCGAAGCTTGTTTGTCATAGATTCCAAGTCGCTTGACGCACTTCCCTCGGTGCTAGTCGATGTATCGGACTTTTGTTTTTTGGAATTTCTTGGTTTCCCGACAGGACATGGACGTACATCATCACCAAATAGCTCTTGGTTGCTTTGACCGGGGACATCTCCAGTTAAGTCAATCGGTGCCGGTGCATCCCATTTTGGACACTTCTTCAAAATTAACCATGCTTCCTCTTGAGCAAACGCAACACCTTTATGCTAGTCACGATACATTTGTCTAGTGATTGGTTCTGAAGTCAGACAATATTGACCAAGGTAAATGGTCAACAAAGTCGAAAGCCTAAGACCAACTAACCAAGGAGTACAGTGTATCCCCGGGTCGTTATATCCTGACGAGGTTTGCAATTGTATTTGTGAACGTTTTAGGTGATCAGGTGATTTAACAGAAAGATCGGGAATTTGATTATTGTGATTACACTAAAAGACTAGGGATTAGAATATCTTAAAAACACTATAAGAACAATTACTGATGATCAGATACACTAGAAACGTGATCTAAACCAAAAAACGCGCGTTTGAATTTAAAATAAACGCGAAAGCGCAAAATAAAAAGTAAAACGGGAGTAAATAAAATCCTACGGTTATGAAAATTACTTTTCTACGATCCTAATGACAAAAGAAAATTTTTAGAAAAAGAAAAATAATTTTTACACCATTTAATTAATTACTAATTACTAATTATATTTTTATTATTTAAATTATACTAAATTATAACTAATTATGAATTTTAACTAGAAAAATGAAAATTAAATGTAGAAAAATCTAAAATATTATAAAACTAATTTTAAAACAGAAAACATATTTTTCCTACATTTTAATTAATTATTACTAATTAAAAACTAATTATTTAATTAATTTAAACTAAATTAAATTATAAAAAATACTAAATGACAAAAGAAATATCTGAAAAAAATTACTAAAAATCCGACAGGTTATAAGAAGCCTAAGAAAAAATTAAAATTAAAGTTTGCTTATAAATAAGCAGAAAAATAAGCCAAAATGGCTTAAATAGAAGCTATCACTTTCTTAAAAGTGATGATTTTTTGATTTTTCTTATACCACACTATTTTAACACTAAAAATAAAAGACTTTTGCAAAAGCAAACTTCCTAGAACTCAAAAATGAGCTTTGTGCAAACTAATAAGCTTAACAGTGAGCTTTTTGAGCTTAGATTGATCTGAAAAGCTATTTAAAGAGCTACACAATGAGAACCAGATGTGAGACAAGCTTACAACAAGTTGAGTGGACTCAAAATAAGCTTAAACTACTGAAATAACACATTAGGAAAGCTAAGAACAAGAAATAAGCAGGTCCAAATCAAACTAACCTAAACAGGCCTTAATGGCTTGTTTGCAGGGCAAAGATAAGCAAGGGGCCTAAGCTCTTAAGCCCAAGATGAGCCTGGAATTGGAAAGCTAGTACTACTAGCTTCCCAAGAAACCAAATTCCATATCAAAAGACCAAGTAATCAACTCACAGTGGGCATGGGAATCCTACTGAGTGGCCAGGCTAAGTACAAAGGTGAGATTTTGAAATTAGTAGTTTGAACAAAAGGTCACACAACCCAATTCTAAGACAAACTCAAGCTCATACACATCCACTTTGACACAAACAAACTGGTTACAACAATTACACAAACTTAAATCAAGCAGAACCAATAATCAAATAAGCCTTGTGCATACTTATGGCCTTAACAGTTATGAGTTATGAGTGCAAGTGAGATTTTGAAGTGTAGCAACTAACCAACTCTAGCTTATGAGCAAAAGCCAAGGTAAGTACAAGCAAACTCAAATCTCAAGCAATCAATACAACCACTAACAACAATTAACAACAAGAATCAAGCAAGTTCCCATGTATACTGATGTGAATCAGCAGCTGGGGGTCCAAAATGGGGCACTTTGAGAGGAAAAATAAGCTAGAAGATAAGCAAATCAGGTCAAACAAAGAGCAAAATCAAAAAGCCAGTACTGTGGCTACTCAGGAAACCAAAATTCAAGTCATAAGCTCAAATAACAAGCTCAAAATGGGCTTGTGAAACCCACTGTTTGGCCAGAACCATGTGGCAGGGGAATATTCATGAAATCAGGCAACAAAAAGGACCAAATAAGCAGTTAAAGAAAAATCTAAAAAATATTATAAAAATAGTCCAACACAGATGAGCTTCTAAATATTATTATTCCAAAGATTCAGATCCAATGGATCAAAAACTAAATCATGAAAAATCCCACAACTTTTGCAAAAATAGCCCAAGTGTGCAATTTGACTTTTTTGTTAAGAACACTAAGTTGACCTTTATGAACTTTGTCTGATTATTGCTGACTTAATATATTGTTATAAGCTATAATACAACTAAATTAAGCTATATCTAACAATTATACAATGATATTATGAAATCTAGAACTTAAAATCCTCACAGTGAAGTAAGAATTGAAATTAAACAAGAGTTGACTTTTATATGAACTAACACTAGTTTTTATGATTGCTCTGTGCTAATGTGACCTTCCCTAACAGGTTTCAACAACAAACCATAACAGCAAACCACTAGAACACTTTGAATTACTCTGATCCAAACACCCCTTTAAATCACTGTCTTGGTAATTTTTGAAACAAAAAATAACAATGGCTGATGAGACTTTTTCAAAACAACTTTTTTATGAAGTATGAAGCTTATATGAGCCCAGAAACAAAGGTTTATACCACCACTACTACTTATGCTACCTTACTCTAAATAACAGTTAATTCAAGGATTTGGATTGCAAAAGATTTAAGTGAACAAGTATTACTTAACAAACTATAATTTGACTTAAATAACACCAATAAACATAAACAAGCATGAATGGACAAATCATAAGCAAGAAACAGTAATTAGGAAAAATCAAGAGAATTTCTTACAAAGAGCTTTCCTGCCAAATCAAATGAACAAGAAACCAAAGCACCAATCCTAATGCTTCCCAAGAAGCCCTAAACCACAGCCATCCCTTATACACTGTGCTCCAGCCATCTCTTCATTCTTCTTGATTTTTTTTATTTTTACTAATTTTTTTGTATTTTTGATTATTTTTGAATGAAAATCTATTTAGATGATTTCTGGGCTTCTGAAAACTTATAACTTACCTAAATAAGCCTCAATGAACTTGGAAATAACACTTTCACACCTTTTTAACCAAGGTGAGAAATTTACTTAAAAATTGCAAACTTGGATATAAACTGAGAACCTTGAAATTTTTATTATATGAACTGATGAGTGCTCAAACACTCATCATTTTTTGTCAAATCTGAGCTGCAAAACATTTAAAAACACTCAAAAACTTATCAAAATACTGAAAATATCCCAGGGATTGTGTTTTATATGTTTTAGATGCAAAAAGAGTAAATACAGATAAAAAACGATCAAAGTTTGCATAATTGGCAGTTTTAGTCCCCCAGGTTTCAAAACTTGTCAAAATTAGTCCCTAGGCATTTTTTTGAAAGATAAGTCAACCCAAGTCTTTTGAAAGTCAAATATTACAAAATATGATACTTGGGTCTAAAGTTTCAAAAGTTTACATTTTCGGTCCCTCAAGTTTCAAAGATTGGCAAAATTGGTCCCTGGAAATTTTAAAATGGAAATTTCAAATTTTGGTCCGAGGAATAATAAGCTTTGCATAATTGGTCCTTGTGAACACTTTGGAAAAATGGCATATCAAGTCCCTCCATTTTCAGAAAATTACAAAAAAGGTCCTTGTGATACTAAAAACCAACCAGACCCTTTTTTTATCATTACCCAAACCAAAAATCCAAATCCAACAAAAGCCTGATCCACCCTAAGCCCAAAACCAGCCCAACCCTTTACTAATAAACCCTGGGGTCAAACAATCAAACACCATGGTCAAAGGCCAGTCAACTCCATCCCCTTCACCATTTTTCCCCCGTTTCCGGCAAACTTGTCTCCCCCCTCCTCCCTCACCTTTTCACCAACACTACCAACCCTCATTAATACACCTCACCAACCCCCCCCCCCCCTCCTCATTTAATAAACTCACCAGCTCCACTAACACCTGCCTCAAAAGATATTTGGCGCCAAATCTCAATTTAAAGGTCAAGATTTGCCTAGAGTGATCCAACGGCTTCAAATGTTGGTGGGATATATTCAGAAGCTTACACAAACCCTAGAGACCTATATAATATAAAAGAGAAGCATAGAGCAGGAGAGTAGTTTTTTTTACTTAGCTAATTTTAAATCGTTTTTATGTATCTTTCATTTCCAGTGTAATTTAAGCTTTCAACTTGTAACCTTAACATTCCTAGTTGTATTTTGAACTTGTTTGCATCAATCAAATTCAGTTTTCTTTTGAAATTCAAATTAGGATTAATTTTGTCAAAACCTAAATTTAGTTTGAATGTTGGTATAAGTTGTTGTTATGAACTGAATAGATCATCTCGGTTCCTTATATAGCTTATGTAAGCTATTAGAGACAATAAAATTCAGTATTAGTCATAAAAAATTAAATATATAAAAAATCAAGAAAATAGGTTGAAAAATAAAAAATTCAGTGTGAAGAAGAAGATTGAAGCTTGGAGCAGGGTACATAAAGGATGGCCCTGGGTTAGTTGCTTCATGGGAAGCTTAGGATAATGGTTTGAGTACATGGTACCTTATTTCTCAGTTGAATCAGTTGTGAGTCCACTTTTTCATATTATTGCTTTTAACTGTTCATCAGCTTAATATCTGCTTATTTTTGTGTTTTCAGGCTTCTATATTGTATATTAGTTCTAATAGCACTTAATATCTCATGTTTGCTCATTAGAATTATTGTTTACCTATTAGTTGGATTTCATGGTCAAAATAGCATTTAGTCATTTAAGAGTCCTTGCTGTTATTGTTGATGTTT
This sequence comes from Artemisia argyi, assembly GCA_030686995.1. Classification (NCBI taxonomy): domain Eukaryota; kingdom Viridiplantae; phylum Streptophyta; class Magnoliopsida; order Asterales; family Asteraceae; genus Artemisia; species Artemisia argyi. The sequence goes on from CM060687.1 coordinate 128,337,275, forward strand.
TCATGCTCAAATAAGTTCATACCATCATTATAAGTCTTATTGCATCAGTCTCATGGCTTAAATCAGTGTTTATTTTAAAATTTTCACAATCACTCTTTTAAAGGGGTGTTTGGATCAGCTCTGCATCTAGTTTGCTTGTTGTTGTTTTGGTTTGTGCAAACCACAATTGGCCATTACCTGACATTCCAAGTTTAAAACCTAGGTCCCCTTCATCAAAAAGTCAAAATCTCATAAACATCTCATTTGAGGTACACTGTGAGAGTTTTAAGATCTAGGATTCAACAAATCAATTCATAAATAGGTGAGATAGCTTAATTTAGTCTTTGGTTACCTTAAAACAACATAATCAGTCATTAGATTCAGTCACAACTTCATAAAAGTAAAAATTAGGTGTTAATATACAAAAGTCAAAAGTGCAAGTTTCAGAAAAAACTACTTTTTGCAAGAATTATTGTGAATTTTGTGTGCATATTCAAGGCCTGAGACTTTCACATGTTATTTTACACCACCTTAGCTTTAGGAATCCACAGTTGGTTATTTTTAGGATTTTCTTGTAGCTTGTCTGATAGCTCAAAGTGAGCTGCAGGGGAAGCTGCTCCCCTATACACTGCTTAGCAGTCTTACACACCCAACTTAAGTGGACCCCACAGGCCTGACCAGTGGGCCCCATAGGGTGAATCTTGGCTTTTTGAGAAGCTTTCCTAGCTGTCTATCTATTCGTTGGCTTATTTTGAGCTTGTGAGGTCTTGCCCCTCCTTAATTTGACCTGCAAGTTTGTCCCATAGTAGTGTCTGTGTGACAGTTTTTGTAGTTTGCTTATTTTCTTATTTGGGCTTATTCGGGGGTTTCAGTTGGTTGTTTTGGCTTATTTTCCATTCATTAAACCTGTATCTACCTTAAACCTCCCCTGGTTCTATCTTAGCAGCTTATTTTAAGCTTTTCCTAAGCTTGTTTGACCAAAGTCTACTACCAAGGCTAATAAGCCACCCAATTGCTTATTTCTGGTTTTCAAACAAACTTGCTTCACAAAAGTTGCTTAAAATCAGTTAATAAACAGTTGTGAAAAAGAAAATTCCAAAAAAGACAAATTTAATAGAAGTGATAGCTTCTATTTAAGCCCTTTGGCTTATTTTTCAGCTTATTTATAAGCTATTTTCATTTTTAAATTTTTCCTAGGTTTCTTATAGCTTAAAATAATTTTGGTAATTTTTCAGATTTTTCCCTTATCATTTAGTATTTGTCATAATTTAATTTAGTTTTTAATAATTAATAATTAGTTAAATAATTAATAATAATTAATTAAAAAATAAGAAAAATACAAATTTAGTTTTAAAATTAGTTTTTAGTTATTTTAAATTTTTCCAAATTTTATTTCAATTTTCTAGTGTAATTTTATAATTAATTATAATTTAGGGTATTTTAAATAATTAAAAAGTAATTAGAAAATAGTTTTTAATTAATAATAATTATATAATTAGTGTAAAAATTAATTTTCTTTTTCCAAAAATTTTCTTTAATCATTAGGTTTGTAAACATATCATTTCATATCCGTAGCCTTTTTATTTTATCAGATTCATTTTTTTCACGTACGTCAGTAACCGTTTGTAATTTAAACGTATGTTTTTAGGTTTTAGCTCGTTTCTTCTTAATCTAAATTCACGTAATCAATCATATATCTTTCCTAAGCTATTTCATTTCATAATTCTCAAATAATTCTCATCATAACCCTTTCCTATGAAAATCACCCGATCACAAGCACGCTTAAGTACAATTCACACCTCGTCGGGACATAACGACCTGGTGATACCCTATATTACCCGGAAGCATTGACTCTAAGTTATTTGACTTTATTGACCATTTACTTGGTCAATTTAGGTTGACTATTTAGAGCCAATCAAATTTTGGCGCCGCTGCCGGGGAGGTGTGCGCGTATCTGCAACGTCTTAGAGATTAGTGTTATTTCACGTTTGTCACTGTAAAAATCCCATCACTTTTGTAAATTTTAAATCAAAACACAAAAAAGTCATTAACACTTTTCCTAAAGTGTTAAAACACAAAAAAAAAAATTAAAAAACAAACAAAACAGATCGTTACGTTTTCTATATCGGATTTCTTTTAAGGTGATTCTTAAAGAGATACGATTTTGGATAACGGGACGATACCAAAAATAATTCCCAAAAGTTTTTCTTCACATACACACAAAAACCCAAAAACATCCGTCTTTTTCTTGTGAATAATAATACATAAAAATAAATCGTCGCAAACCAAGACAGAACACCTACCAACTGGGGTGTCAACATAATAAGTTCCCAAACATAAGATTAAAACTTGCCATTGTATTCCTGTGAGTGGTGTACCTTTCTTAAAGAAGCCACTTACTTGTGATTATTGGTTTAAGTTCACTGTGGTTTTGCCTCGACTTTGTTTTGATTGATTTTTGCTCCTAGTGCATGCGCACTCACTCTTCTAGGTCTACTAGCCCATTACGTGAGCTTGTAAGAATACCTAGAAGACATCGTAGACGTTCAGCACCAGCAGTCGGATCTGAGATCCGTACTGTTGCCACATCTGCTGTCACCATGGCGGACGACCGCCCCATGTGTGAGCTTCTCCAAGCACCCATCGAGGGTTACGGAGATGCCATTGTTGTTCCAGCCATCGTGGCTGATAATTTTGAGCTCAAAACCGGGTTACTCAATCTAGTAACCTCAAGTCAATTCTACGGTTTTGAGAGGGACGATCCTCATGCTCACATTCGATGGTTTAACAAAATCACGTCAACCATCAAGTATAAGAATGTCCCATCTGAAGCAATCAAACTTCTTCTCTTCCCATTCTCTCTCGAGGGGCAAGCCCGGATTTGGCTTGAAAAACAGCCTCCTCGATCTATTGAGACATGGGAAGATCTTGTCAAAAAGTTTGTGAATGAATTCTTCCCACCTTCCAAGACCACGAGTCTTAAAAACGAAATCACCAAGTTCACTCAGAAATATGATGAATCATTTGGTGAAGCGTGGGATCGTTTCAAAGAATTACTTCGCAAGTGTCCACATCATGGTTTCTCAGAGTTGATGCAACTCGATACTTTCTATAATGGTGTGAGCCAAGTTGATCAGGATTCTCTCAATGCCTCCGCGGGAGGTAACTTCTTGAGTAGAACCACTAAAGAAGCTTTAGCAATCATATAAAACAAGTCCAAGGTCCGCTCTACACGAAGCAAGCCGGTTGTTTCCCAAATCAATGCGGGTCCTTCTACTTCATCTTTTGTAAGTCAGTCTAGCACGGATGCTAAGATTGACAAGCTAGCTCACTGAAGCTATTCAAGCTTTGGTTCTCGCCCAACAAAAGAAAGTCTATTTTCCATACACACCTCCACCTGCTGAGGTTAAAAAAGTGGAAGTCTGTGTGACTTGTGATGGGCCGCATGCCTACTACAATTGCACAGCTACTGATGGTACTCCATATGAAGCTCATGCTGTTGCCGGGTCCCAAAATCAAGGAGGCAATCAATACCGCCCTCCTATGGACCTGAACTATCGTCCTCACCACTACCCTGGACCTCCCGGTTTTAATCAAAACCAAAATGTCCAAAACCGTAACCAAAATCAAAATAGAGTGAACCAAGGTTTTCAAAACCAAGGTAACTTCAATCAGGGTCACAGTTTTCAAAATCAAAATCAAGGTTTCCAAAATCAAAGAAACTTTAATCGAAACCAAGGTCAGGGTAATTTCAATCCCGGGTATTTTCATGAAAATAACAACCAAAATCAAGGAAATTCAACCAAGGTCCTAACCAAAACAATTGTTCTCAAAATTTTAATAATCCACCTCAAGCTATTGTTCCAACTGGGCCTTCATCTGACGAGTTGTTAAAACAATTCATGAAATCCCAAGAAGAGATGAACAAGTTGTTGGTTAGCCAGATTTCTGAAATCAAGAAGTCTTTAAATGATCGACCCTCGGGCTCAGGAACTCTTCCGAGCAACACTGTGGAAAACTAGAAGGGGGGGGGGGTTGAATAGTTTTACGTCTTTTTCATTTTATTTGTTTTATAAAAGTTTGCTTCTAAAGAATAGACGTAAATTTCAAAACTCTTTAATGCAAAAATATAAATACTAGTTTATTTACGGTTTTCGTATAAACACTACTTATATATATATATATATATATATATATATATATATATATATATATATATATATATATATATATATATATATATATATATATATATATATATATATATATATATATATATATATATATATATATATATATATATATATATATATGATGTTAGGAAAGAATTTACAATTTCATATATCATATATATATAAGCATATATATGTATAAGTGTTTTAATAAAAGTTTATGTACTTGGTTTGTTTTTGTAAAATTAAGGTTATGAATGAATCCTAGTTTGATCTTTATATGAAATCAATATATACACAACACAAGCAATTATAATTATGTATGAAATGCTAACAAGTAAATAATCAAAGAGTGAGAGATGGAAAGATCAAACCGAGAGACAAAGGATTTATAGTGGTTCAGCTACAAGGACACCTTTCTTGCCCTACTCCACTCCCCGAGTCACCTACTCGAGAGTTTTCTTCACTAGATCAAAAACCTCCCTTATGGCGGAGAAAACCTTACACACCAAATTACACACCACAACTTTGTCACAATATAATCACAACTTCTACACAACTTCTTCACACCAATTCTTCTTCACACCATTCTACTTCACACCTATCTTCTTCACACCTTTCTACTTCCTAACTATTCTTCTTCACGTCACTTGTTTCTTCACACCTTCACTACTTAGTTCTATCCACTACTCCAAGATATATACTACTTCACAACTTCTAGGCTTCAAGGTCTTCTCAACTTCAAGGCTTCAACTTCTTTGTCTTCACAACTATCTCTACTTCAATATACTACCACTTCTTATTTCTTCTATCACTAATCCTATTCACCTCTACTTCTTCACTTCTAGTACTACTTCACACCTTCAAAAATCTAGATCCTATATCTAAATCTAGCTAACCAATGTATACACTATATTCACCAAAGAATGAATGATATACAAGATGAAATGATCAAACAACTTAGATAGCAAGATGATACTAAGTTGTAATACTCCTAGTTTTGATAAATAGAAGTATTCTTCTATTTGCACTTGAATGAATGGGGCTTTGGATCACTTGGAAACAAAGGCTTATGAATTATATGATCAAAGGATTTTTAAGATGGAAATGGAGGTTTGAATCAGAAAGTTTTTAGTTCAAAAAGGTGAGAAAAATTCCAGATTTAAGGTGGTATTTATAGGCAACAAATTCTGACAACTGGAGCGTGCCGGTCCCCTTAAATCATGGCCGGCCCCCTTAAAATTAAGGGGGCCGCCCAACTGTAACGGCCAAAAGATTTGTCCTTTAGTGGGGAAAGTTTATTTGGTGAAAAACTAACTGATTTTGGTTAAAAATTTGAATTCATATATTAAGTATGATTAAAACATTTTTCTTTATTACCAAAAGTGTTTTTCAAAAATATATAATAAGTTTATATATTAAAATAAACTTTGTAGTAATTAATTAAATACCCCTTTGATCTTATAATGCATTAAACATAATGTTTATTCATACTTTAAGTGATTAGATGGTGAAAGTGATTATTTACTACTAAATACTTGTTTACATCATGATCTTTGGTTTGATGAGTTTTCGTTTTGTGATTATCAAAACATAGAGAACTTGAAAGATATGAATAACGTTTTTAGTCAATTATTTATATCAACAATCTCCCCCTTTTTGATGATTACAAAACCTAAACTCATTAAATCCAAAAATTAATTTTTAGACAAGTATTTAGTGAGTTTATATTCACTTCTCCCCCTTTTTGTAGGATCAAAAAGGTTTAAGCCGTAAAGATGAAAGCTCCCACTTGATGTATGCTCCCCCTCGTTTGAGGGCACCAAGGGTTCGAGTTATGGAATTCTTGCAAGAAAAATATTAGAGGCACAAGCATGGCACAAGCAAATATATATAGCATAATAACAACTAATAATAAGCATGGCAAAAGAGAATTTGAAACACATATTAAAACATTCATTAATAGAAAATGATTATGTCAACCCATAATCATTGTTACATAAGCCATAATGATAGAATTCTAAACTAAGTAGAATATCCTATTGTGCCAACAAAGAGTGTCACCAAACTTTCTTGCATCCCAAAATGGTTGAGGTGTTTTATTTGAAAATGAGAAACATAAGCATATAAAATGCTTGGTGGTTTAATGGAGGTAAACTTTTGGTTGCATGGATGTTGGTGAGTTTGGAGATGTGGAGCTTGGAGGTGGTGGATTTGAAGTTGGGTTTGTTGATTGAGGGTTTTGGTGTTGTTCAAGTGATGGTGTTTGTTGAGATCTAGTAAGAAGATACTCAATCCAAGTAAAGTGCTCATTTAACGCAATGGTTTGTTGTTGGAGGAAGATGCAACAAGGGCAATTGTTAACATGCTTCTCAATTTGGTTAATGTTGTGTGGTGATGATGGTGAGCTTGATTGAGGTGGATCTAAATTGCGTTGAGCAAGATGTAATGCTAAAAGAGCGCTAAGCTCATGAGCCTCTTTTAGCTCCTCAATGAACTTCAAATGTTCGGAGGAAGGTGATGGTGGTGGAACATGATAGTTGTCTTGGGTGAAGGTTTGAACATGCAACATAGGAATGGCATGTGAACTTGTAGGATGTGGTGGTGGTACTCTTGGTGGTGGAGACATGGTTGAGCTTGGGTAGTCATGAAAACATGATATGGGTGGAAGAGGTTCTTCATGAGTGGGTGGTGTTTTTGTTGAATGAGCAACATGTGAAGTATTGATTGAGAGATTGGGATTGTTGTTTTGGGATTGAGCATGCTCATCATAAGATGAAGCATTAATGAGGGCATGAGTGGATGATTGGTTGTGAGATGAGTCATTAGTGTGGGTTTGAGGTTTAGTTGTTGGTTGACTTGGAACAACATCATTTGAGTTATGACAAGAATCAAGTTTTCTCCTCCAAACGGGTTTGACGGAGATCCTTGCGGTTCTTGAAATCTTGGGTTTTTGGTTGTTGGGAGATGACATGTTTGGGTGTGATGGCATTAATGATGGGAAGAGGGTATTTATAGTGTATGAAAAATGTGGTTCTTCATGAGTGGGTGTGATGGCAAAATTCCAGATTTAAGGTGGTATTTATAGGCAACAAATTCTGACAACTGGAGCGTGCCGGTCCCCTTAAATCATGGCCGGCCCCCTTAAAATTAAGGGGACCGCCCCTTATAATTAAGGGGGCCGCCCAGCTGTAACGGACAAAAGATTTGTCCTTTAGTGGGGAAAGTTTATTTGGTGAAAAACTAACTGATTTTGGTTAAAAATTTGAATTCATATATTAAGTATGATTAAAACATTTTTCTTTATTACCAAAAGTGTTTTTCAAAAATATATAATAAGTTCATATATTAAAATAAACTTTGTAGTAATTAATTAAATACCCCTTTGATCTTATAATGCATTAAACACAATGTTTATTCATACCTTAAGTGATTAGATGGTGAAAGTGATTATTTACTACTAAATACTTGTTTACATCATGATCTTTGGTTTGATGAGTTTTCGTTTTGTGATTATCAAAACATAGAGAACTTGAAAGATATGAATAACGTTTTTAGTCAATTATTTATATCAACAAACACGATCGCTAACCCGAGGGGCGATGCTAAGGCGATCACAACAAGAAGTGGTGCTTCATATGATGAACCCGCGATTCCTACTACCTCTTCTTCCTCTCCTCCAAAGGTAGTGGAACGTGAACCTGAGGTGACAACGGACAAGGTGCAATCTCCTAGCTCACGAAGTACCGCACACGTCCAACCTCAGGTTATTCCAGAAACCAGATGTAAGCCTGGAGTTGTCTTTGAACCACCAGAAACTCCAGTGGACAACCCTAATTCCAAAACTTTTATTCCTTACCCATCACGTCTCAATGAACAAAAGCTCCGCGAAAAGGCTAGTCACCAAATGGATAAGTTTTTCCAAATCTTCCAAGATTTGCACTTTGACATCAGCTTCGCGGATGCTATTCTCTTGATGCCCAAGTTTGCATCAACAATCAAAAATCTGTTAAGTAATAAGGAAAAACTCTTCGAAATGGCTAGAACTCCGTTGAATGAAAAATGCTCAGCAGTTCTCTTGAAAAAGCTTCCCGAGAAGCTTGGAGACCCCGGAAAATTTATCATTCCTTGTGTTTTTCCGGGTATGGTTGAATGCTTTGCCTTGGCCGATCTGAATGCTAGCATTAACCTGATGCCATATTCTGTGTGGAAGAAACTCTCTCTTCCCGAACTTACTCCCACGTGCATGACTCTTGAGCTTGCCGATCGATCGATTTCTCGTCCACTTGGCATTGCTGAGGACGTATTCGTTAAAGTGGGAAAGTTCTATTTTCCGGCAGATTTTGTGATTGTTGACTTTGATGCCGATTCAAGGGTCCCTTTAATTCTTGAAAGGGGATTCCTTAGAACTGGGCATGCTCTCATCGATGTATTTGAGCAAGAGATCACATTGCGTGTTAGAACGGAAGCCATCACCTTCAACCTCGATCAAACTTCGAGGTACTCCTCTAATTATGACTCTGAATCGGTAAACCAAATAGATGTCATCGATGTTGCTGCTGAGGAGTACGCTCAAAAGGTTTTAGGTTTCACCGATAATTCTTCGAGTGGAAATTCCACTCCATCTTCTCATTCCATCATTGCCAATTCTTCTCCTTCCCTCACTCCGTTTGAGGGAAGTGACTTCGTCTTAGAAGAAATTGAGGCCTTTCTCAAGAGTGATTCGATTCCTGATGGAATCGATAACCAAGAGATTGACCCCGAGAGGGATATTCTCTTACTTGAAAAATTATTAAACGAAGATCCCTCTCCTCTTCCTGTTCTACCACAAACACTTCATAAAGAGGAAGTCAAAAATGTTGAAAAAACTGATGACTTTCCGGAGGTCGAACTTAAGGACTTACCGCCTCATCTTAAGTATGCATTTTTGGAGGGTGATGAAAAATTACCCGTCATAATTGCTAAAGATTTAAGTGTTGAGGAAAAGGCTGCTCTAATAAAGGTTTTGAAGTCACACAAGCAAGCAATTGCTTGGAGACTCTTCGACATCAAGGGCATTGACCCCGAATTTTGTACCCACAAAATTTTAATGGAGGATGATCTCAAACCAGCAGTCCAACAACAAAGAAGGGTGAATCCAAAAATTCATGAGGTCATCAAACAAGAAGTTTTAAAACTTCTTGATGCCGGTCTGATTTACCCTATCTTGGACAGTCCTTGGGTTAGTCCCATACATTGCGTTCCAAAAAAAGGGTGGCATTACTGTTGTCACTAACGAAGAAAAAGAGTTGATTCCAACTCGATTGGTTACGGGTTGGCGTGTCTGCATTGACTATCGCAAGTTAAATGACGCTACCCGCAAAGACCATTTTCCTCTACCCTTTATGGATCAGATGCTCGAGAGATTAGCGGGGAATGAGTACTATTGCTTCCTCGATGGTTTCTCGGGTTACTTTCATATTCCCATTGATCCGCTGGATCAAGAAAAGACCGCTTTCACATGCCCCTATTGAACTTTTGCCTATAAACGTATGCCATTTGGTTTATGTAATGCTCAGGGCACGTTTCAAATATGTATGATGGCCATATTTTCCGACATAATCGGGAAAACTATGGAGGTCTTTATGGATGATTTCTCGGTCATTGGGGATTCATTTCAATCATGTCTCTCCCATTTAGACAACATGCTCAAACGTTTTGAAGACACAAGGTTATGTCTAAATTGGGAGAAGAGTCGCTTTATGGTCAAAGAGGGCATTGTCCTCGGCCATAAAATTTCAAAGAACGGGATTGAGGTTGACAAAGCCAAAGTGGATGTCATTGTAAAATTACCTCATCCCACTACCGTCAAAGGTGTTAGGAGCTTTTTGGGTCATGCCGGTTTCTATCGTAGGTTTATTCAAGATTTTTCTAAAATCGCCCGGCCTATGACCCATCTCCTCGAGAAGGATGCTCCTTTTATCTTCTCCCCCGAGTGCATTGAAGCTTTTGAAACATTGAAGAAAAAGCTTACTGAGGCACCGATTCTTGTTGCCCCCGATTGGGACTTGCCCTTCGAACTCATGTGTGATGCTAGTGATTATGCAATAGGGGCAGTCTTGGGGCAACGCAAATTAAAACACTTTCAGCCTATACACTATGCGAGCAAAACTATGACCGCGGCTCAAAGTCATTACACCACCACTGAAAAAGAACTATTAGCAGTGGTGTATGCCTTTGAAAAATTTCGGCCATATTTGATATTGACTAAGTGCATAGTGTATACGGATCACTCGGCTTTGAAGTACTGATATGTGTCTTTTTGCACATATCTTTTCGTCCAAATTTCGAGTCAAAACGATAAAAAACACTTCAAAATGGTCAAATAACATCACAAATACCCTTAGAGTGTGTTTTTGCGTATTTCAGATGCAATAGGATTGAAAAACAATAATGTTTGCATAAATGGCAAGTCTAGTCCCTCAAGTTTCAAAAAGTGACATATTTGGTCCCTGAAAGTTTAAATTTTGGAAAATAATAATTTTGGTCCTTACACTTTTTGAACTTTGCAAAGTTGGTCCTTATAATAAATTTTGGAAAGTTACATGACAGGTCCTTGAAATTTGCAAGTTTTACATTTTTGGTCCTTATGGCTACATTTACTAAACCAAACGGACACCATTTTGTTATCCCAAGTCCAATTTACCAAACCAAAACAAATTTTTAAAAAACCCAAATCCAATCCCAAACCTTGGCCCAATTCTCCCACATCCCAAAATAAAATTACCCAAAACCTAATTCACGTTTTAATAAAAACGCATCCCTCACCCTTGACCTAGTCAAAATTCCCAGTACACCTTCTTCCCCCCTAAACCCTTTTACCCGCCAGTATCCTTCCCCTCCCCTATCACTTTCTCACTTTCCAGCTCACCTCAGATATAAACAACCCATTGTCACATGAAGCTCCCTCACACCTTCTCCAAGACCTCACAAGCCATACCTACCCACTCCAAATTGGGTGCCAAACATGAATCAAAGGCTGAGATAAATTCTACCTTAATCCAATGGTTGAGATTGATGTCACGAGATTGCAACTCAAGAAACACAACAAGGCATCCAAAGCTATTGAGAAGATCTATTATTTATTTTTAGTATAAATAGTGAATGATGTTGTAGCCTTAAAGGGCAGTAGGATCTAGTAGGATTTTAGTTTACAATTGATAGTTTATAGTTTTAGTCTCTGTTGTACTCCTTATTTTTAATCAATGTTAATTTAAGCTTTCCACTCTTCCTAGTTTTTTACATAACTGCTCATCTGAATTGCTTATTATCTGTTTATGCTTATAATTTTAAGTACTACTGCTTTTTATCTCTTTATATAGTTAAACAACTCATTTACTTACAAGTTCAGGATTCAAGAAGTCGTTTCTTATTCGAAAATCTCAACTGTGGACTCCATTAGGGGTGTTTGGCACAAGTTCCTCCGTGTTCCTAAAAAGAATTATGACCTCATTTTAAACTTTGTTAAGCTTTATTTTAGGAGTTGTAGGTATTTCTCAAACGAAATTTTACAATTTCATTCAGTTTTCAAGAACTTAAGCTTCATTTCCGCAAGTACTTCATGATCACTGTTTTCATAGTTACTAGCATAAGAATCTGTTTGCAGCCATATATATATTGTATTCACGAGTCTTTACAAGTCTTCCTTTTCCTAAAGGTTGATCGGTAAATTCCACTCACGTCTACATTGTATTTGTTTGATACGCACTCAAAACCTCAATATCAAGTACCTCTTTGCAAAACAAGATGCAAAGCCGAGACTACTCCATTGGGTTCTCCTCTTGCAAGAATTTGATATCATAATTCGTGATAAAAAAAAGGAGCTGAGAACCTAGCTGCTGATCATCTCTCCCGTTTGGAAAACCCCCATCAAGATGTCTTCGAAAAGAAGGAAATTAATGAAACCTTCCCTCTCGAGACACTCAATGCGGTTACCTTTCGTGGAGATTCGACTACCCCATGGTTTGCCGATTTTGCAAACTACCATACGGGTAACTTTGTTGTGAAAGGGATGTCGTCCCAACAAAAAAATAAATTATTTAAAGATGTAAAACACTACTTCTAGGACGACCCCTTCTTGTTCAAAATCTGCTCGGATCAAGTCATCCGGCGGTGTGTTTATGGTCAGGAAGCCGCTGAAATTCTGAAGGCTTGCCATGCTGGTCCCACGGGGGCCACCACAATCCAAACTACACCGCCAAAAAGGTGTTTGATTCCGGTTTTTACTGGCCCACGATCTATAAGGATGCTCAGGAATTAGTCAAATCCTGTGACGCTTGTCAGCGTCACGGGAATCTTTCACAAAAGAATGAAATGCCACAAAACGCAATTCAAGTTTGTGAAATCTTTGACGTGTGGGGCATTGACTTTATGGGGCCATTTCCGTCATCTTATGGAAATAAGTACATACTCGTGGCTGTTGACTATTTGTCAAAATGGGTTGAAGCGAAAGCTTTACCCACGAATGATGCCCGAGTTGTTGTGAAATTCTTGAAAGCTCTTTTTGCTCGATTTGGAACTCCACATGCTATTATCAGTGATCGTGGTACGCATTTCTGCAATGAAAAATTTGATAAAGTCATGCAAAAGTATGGTGTAACTCGCCGTCTTTCTACTGCGTACCACCCACAAACAAGTGGACAAGTAGAAGTTTCCAATCGAGGCATTAAAAGAATCTTGGAAAGAACCGTTGGTGAAAATCGTGCATCGTGGTCGGATAAATTAGATGATGCACTCTGGGCTTTCCGTACGGCTTACAAAATACCCATTGGGTTTACGCCTTACAAGCTTCTGTACGGGAAAGCGTGCCATCTTCCGATCGAGCTTGAGCACAAAGCCTATTGGGCTCTCAAGCATGCAAATTTTGACCTCCAAACTACGGGTGCTCGTCGCAAAGTTCAACTGAATGAATAAATGAACTTCATGATCAAGCTTACGAGAACTCTTTGATCTACAAGGAAAAGACAAAGAAGATTCATGACTCAAAAATCAAGAACCGTGTTTTCAACGTTGGTGACCGAGTCCTTCTTTTCGACTCTAGACTCAAGATCTTCTCGGGAAAACTCAAAACCCTTTGTACTGGCCCATTCACTATTGCCAAAGTTTATCCTTATGGCACCGTCGAATTATCTCAAAATGACGAACCAGATTTCAAAGTGAATGGGCATTGTTTGAAACATTACTTTGGAGAGGACATACCATCCATGGTTGTCCCTGATCTCCAAACTTTCCCCAAGAACCAATGAATTCGGGGATCGAGTCAAGCTAGCGACTCGATGAACAAAAACAGTAGCACAACATGGGTTTTCACCCATGTCTCTGACTTCTTTCTATTTTCTAACACCCAAGTGTGGGGGAGTGGCCGTCCCCTACTGTTTGCAATGTATATATGTATATTCCAAAAAAAAAGTGTATTTGTATGTATATATAAATAAAGTGAAAAATGATGTTCCCACAGTTAGCTTAGAATATTGCCTTTTTCCGTTCAAAGAGTCGGCATAATAGCCGGGACTTTGAATATTGAGGACAATATTCAATTCTAAGTGTGGGGGGGGGGGGGGATTCTAGCGAATTTTATCACATTATATCTTCTAATACCCCCGTTTTTGGCCTAAAATTTAAAAAAAAAATCACTTTATTTCAAAATTTTTATGGTTATCAGTCCGCCATGTCTAACCGATACAGGGATTGGCTAATCCAGGAGCAAACGGCTCTTGGTAAAGATAACTCAAATCCGTTAATGGCTGACAATTTGCCGAAAATTGTATGGTATTCAACTCACCATATCCTAAAAAGTAAAAGAGTTGGCTAGCCCGCAAGGTTATGGCTTGTGATAAAGGCAGTGGAAAGCCATAATTGGTAATCAACTCACCAAGATGTTGACTGTGTTCCATTAAGAGTTGGCTAGTCCAGAAGCAAACGGCTTCTGGTAAACACAAATCAAAACCGTTGAAAGCTGGTGGTTTGCTCAAAATCATATGGTTATCGGTGTACCATGGTTCTTACTTGAACTGAAACATTTGGCTACTCCAGAAGTAATGGCTTTTGGTAAAGAGATTCAAATCCATTAAGTTTTCTCAAAAGATTGCTAGGGACTAACAATAGTTTAGTGTGAGGGATTGATGAGTGCTCAAACACTCATCATTTTTGGTCAAATCTGAGCTGGAAAACATTTCAAAACACTCAAAAACGCATCAAAATACTGAAAATATCCCAGGGATTGTGTTTTATATGTTTTAGATGCAAAATCAGTAAAAACAGATAAAAAAAACGATCAAAGTTTGCATAATTGGCAGTTTCAGTCTCCCAAGTTTCAAAACTTGTCAAAATTAGTCCCTAGGCATTTATTTTGAAAGATAAGTCAACCCAAGTCTTTTGAAAGTCAAATATTACAAAATATGATACTTGGGTCTAAAGTTTCAAAAGTTTACATTTTTGGTCCCTCAAGTTTCAAAGATTGGCAAAATTGGTCCTTGGGAATTTTAAATTGGAAATTTCAAATTTTGGTCCGAGGAATAATAAGCTTTGCATAGTTGGTCCTTGTGAACACTTTGGAAAAATGGCATATCAAGTCCCCCCATTTTCAGAAAATTACAAAAAAGGTCCTTGTGATACTAAAAACCAACCGGACCCTTTTTTTATCATTACCCAAACTAAAAATCCAAATCCAACAAAAGCCTGATCCACCCTAAGCCCAAAACCAGCCCAACCCTTTACTAATAAACCCTGGGGGTCAAACAGTCAAACCCCATGGTCAAAGGCCAGTCAACTCCATCCCCTTCACCACTTTTCCCCCGTTTCCTGCAAACTTGTCTCCCCCCTTCCTCCCTCACCTTTTCATCAACACTACCAACCCTCATTAATACCCCTCACCAAACCCCCCCTCCTCATTTAATGAACTCACCAGCTCCACTGACACCTGCCTCAAAAGACATTTGGTGCCAAATCTCAATTTAAAGGTCAAGATTTGCCTAGAGTGATCCAACGGCTTCAAATGTTGTTGGGATTTATTCAGAAGCTTACACAAACCCTAGAGACCTATATAAAAGAAAAGAGAAGCATGGAGCAGGAGAGTAGTTTTTTTTACTTAGCTAATTTTAAATCGTTTTTATGTATCTTTCATTTCCAGTGTAATTTTAGCTTTCAACTTGTAACCTTAACATTCCTAGTTGTATTTTGAACTTGTTTGCATCAATCAAATTCAGTTTTCTTTTGAAATTCAAATTAGGCTTAATTTTGTCAAAAATCTAAATTTAGTTTGAATGTTGGTATAAGTTTTTGTTATGAACTGAATAGATCATCTAGGTTCCTTATATAGCTTATGTAAGCTATTAGAGACAATAAAATTCAGTATTAGTCATAAAAATTAAATGTATAAAAAAATCAAGAAAATAGGTTGAAAAATAAAAAATTCAGTGTGAAGAAGAAGATTGAAGCTTGGAGCAGGGTACATAAAGGATAGCCCTGGGTTAGTTGCTTCATGGGAAGCTTAGGATAATGGTTTAAGTACATGGTACCTTATTTCTCAGTTGAATCAGTTGTGAGTCCACTTTTTCATATTATTGCTTTTAACTGTTCATTAGCTTAATATCTGCTTATTTCTGTGTTTTCAGGCTTCTATATTGTATATTAGTTCTAATAGTACTTAATATCTCATGTTTGCACATTAGAATTATTGTTTACCTATTAGTTGGATTTCATGGTCAAAATAACATTTTAGTCATTTAAGAGTCCTTGCTGTTATTGTTGATGTTTTCATGCTCAAATAAGTTCATACCATCATTATAAGTCTTATTGCATCAGTCTCATGGCTTAAATCAGTGTTTAGTTTTAAAAATCTCACTATCACTCTTTTAAAGGGGTGTTTGGATCAGTTCTGCATCTAGTTTGCTTGTTGTTGTTTTGGTTTGTGCAAACCACAATTGGCCATTACCTAAAATTCCAAGTTTAAAACCTAGGTCCCCTTCATCAAAAAGTCAAAATCTCATAAACATCTCATTTGAGGTACACTGTGAGAGTTTTAAGATCTAGGATTCAACAAATCAATTCATAAATAGGTGAGATAGCTTAATTTAGTCTTTGGTTACCTTAAAACAACATAATCAGTCATTAGATTCGGTTACATTTTCATAAAAGTCAAAATTAGGTGTTAATATACAAAAATCAAAAGTGCAAGTTTCACAAAAAACCACTTTTTGCAAGAATTATTGTGAATTTTGTGTGCATATTCAAGGCCTGAGACTTTCAAAAGTTATTTTACACCACCTTAGCTTTCGGAATCCACAGTTGGATTATTTTTAGGATTTTTCTTGTAGCTTGTGTGATAGCTCAAAGTGAGCTGCAGGGGAAGCTGCTCCCCTGTACACTGCTTAGCAGTCTTACACACCCAACTTAAGTGGACCCCACAGGCCTGACCAGTGGGCCCCACAGGGTGAATCTTGGCTTTTTGAGAAGCTTTCCTAGCTGTCTATCTATTCCTTGGCTTATTTTGAGCTTGTGAGGTCTTGCCCCCTCCTTAATTTGACCTGCAAGTTTGTCCCATAGTAGTGTCTGTGTGACAGTTTTGTAGTTTGCTTATTTGCTTATTTGGGCTTATTCAGGGGTTTCAGTTGGTTGTTTTGGCTTATTTTCCATTCATTAAACCTGTATCTACCTTAAACCACCCCTGGTTCTGTCTTGGCAACTTATTTTAAGCTTTTCCTAAGCTTGTTTGACCAAAGTCAACTGTCAAGGCTAATAACCCACCCAATTGCTTATTTCTGGTTTCCAAACAAACTTGCTTCACAAAAGTTGCTTAAAATCAGTTAATAAACAGTTGTAAAAAAGAAAATTCCAAAAAAAAACAAATTTAATAGAAGTGATAGCTTCTATTTAACCCCTTTGGCTTATTTTTCAGCTTATTTATAAGCTATTTCCATTTTTTAATTTTTCCTAGGTTTCTTATAGCTTGAAATAATTTTGGTAATTTTTTCAGATTCTCATCATAACCCTTTCCTATGAAAATCACCCGATCACAAGCACACTTAAGTACAATTCATACCTCGTCGGGACATAACGACCTGGTGATACCCTATATTACCCGGAAGCATTGACTCTAAGTTATTTGACTTTATTGACTATTTACTTGGTCAATTTAGGTTGACTATTTAGAGCCAATCAGTAACTTTGAATTACACTAAGAAAGCTCAGATTACAACTTTAATACTAAAAATAACACTTAGAAACTTAAATAACATTAATTCGACATTAACTGAAAATAAGCTAAAACTACACACAGTCTTCTTAGCATCCATGGTCCTTTTATAGCCTCTAATTAGGGTTTTGGTGCCCTCTCTGTCTTTTCCCAGCAGAAATATGGACCACAGGATGAAGGAAATTTAATCTTAACCCTTCCTTTGATTTTGGGGCCCAAAATTAGTACTATGGTGCATGCTTCTGATAACTTGTTTAGGGGTGATATAATTGGGGTTTAGGTGACTGTTTGGGGGCTTGGCAGTGTGTAGGGTGATGATGAAGGGGGGGGGGGGGAACACGTGATGGTGTTATAGCAGGGGGTGGTATGTGGTATTGGTGAAGGAGGGAAGTGGTATTGGGGGTGGTCAAAGGGTCAGTTTGACCCTGTTAATATTAAAAAGAGGTTGTGGATTAGGCCAAGAGGAGATGGGCTGGTGTTTTTGTATTTGGAGTGGATTTGGATTTTTGGGATTATATAAAGGGTGGTCCGTTTGGTTTGTAATATTATTAAGCCCAAGGACCACTTTTGCACATGCTGAAAATTCAGGAACCATTCATGCCATCATTCCAAAGTTACTTCAAGGACCTTTCTGCCATGTTCCAAAAATCCAGGGACCATACATGATATTTCCAAAAACAAAATTTCCCAGGGACCATATTTGCCAATTTGAAACTTCAGGGGCCAAATGTGTAATTTCTTCAAAACTTTCACCAAAGGACTAAATATGACAACTTATGATTTCAAAAGGACCTTTCGTGACTTTTCTTACAAAACAAATGCCTAGGGACTAAATTTGACAAGTTTTGATAGTTGGGGGACTGGAACTGCCAATTGTGCAAACTTTGTTCGTTTTTTATTTGTTTTTACTCATTTTGCATCTGAAACATATAAAACACAATCCCTGGGATATTTTCAGTATTTTGATGCATTTTTTAGTGTTTTTAAATGTTTTGCAGCTCAGATTTGACCAAAAATGATGAGTGTTTGAGCACTCATCATCTAGCGTGCCTCATATCATCCACTTCACGTTCACTACTTTTTGTCAAACGTTTAGCACGTTTGTAAGCCGCTAGAAACTTTTGGCAATTTGCATTCAACGTATGTCACTTGCTTGTTAGCATATCTTTGTTACGAACTTGAAAATTTTTCCGGTTGAACTCGTTCATAACCTTATACCAAAAAGTGATGCCCTTTTGAGAAACTCCAACATTCTTATCCTCGGAAATGGCCACCCAACACACGGCAAGTAAAACTTCCTCTTCCGGTGTCCAACGCAACGTAGTCTCGCTCACGTCGGGATTTTTTTCATCATACACCTCGTCGGTTAGTTTTTTTGCCTTTTTTTGCGATACGTTTACCTCCATGTTTGGATTTTCATGGAGACGTAGCTTCGGGTTCCACAGACGCCGCTTGTGAGGATTGAGTTTGTGGTGTTGGCGGTGTTTGTTGCTCTACGTTATTTTGTTGCCACATATACATCAATTGTTGTTGTTGTTCGAATGTCAAGTTAGCAAATGGGTTAGGATTTGAAGAAGACCCGACGTTCGGGTTAGCGTTAGCATTTACAAAACCCATCAAGTTTTAAAAACTTGGATCGTCTAGTCCCGACATGGTTTTATTTTTGTGAGAATATGAGTATGAGTTGTTTATTTATTTATTTATTTATTTATTTATTTATTTTTTGTGAGAATATGTTGTATAGAGTTCTAGTTGTTGTTGTTTAAAAAGGTTGAAAAAAAAATTGAAAAATACTAGCCGTTGAATCAAACGGTAACTTTTTTTTTTCTTTTTTTGGTTTCCCCCACAAACTAGCCGTTATTCACTTGTTACAAGGCAGGAGGTTTGTTTTGCAAAGTCATGAAATGTGAAGACTTGTTTTACAACGCAAGTTACTACCTCAACGTGGGACTCAACGGTGTTATAACGCCAAGGGCTAGGAAATGGTATTAACGTGCGTTGTTGCGTTGTTTCGATGCCACATAGGAATAACGCAGCCCCTGTGTTATTGTTAGGAATACGTTTATTCATATGAAGACTCGGTCACCCCGAGTATAGCATAGCATGTTGTAGCTCGTATTAGTTATCATATTAGTTACTACGTAGTTTAGAGTTAGTTAGTATTTGTGGAGTCGGGTCGGGTCTTTACCCACTGTCAGCCTACTCCACAGCCCGTTTCAGGGGGTGTTTTATTGTAACTATAAATCCCCCTTCCCTAGCTTGGAAGGGGTTGGACCTTCATTTACAATCTAATAGATTACAAATTTTCTCTCAAGGTTCCATCTATTTCTCTCTCTAACTTCTCACTAGAAATCCTTACATTTAATCATCCTAAACACAAAACCATATATGTTCTTACATTAGAGTATACTACAATTGGTATCAAGAGCCATGGTTCTATCCTAGGATTCGTGGTATGCTCAATTTTTAGTGTGGTTTTTGTGTTCTTGGATGGTTCGAACTTGTTTAGTAGTTTTCTCACTTGATTGATCTCGTTAGGAGTTGTTATTGGTATTTTTCTTGTACCTTCTTGCTTAGAAGTGTTGTAGACATATTGTATTGTAGTTGGTTTAGTCATTTCATCATTTGTGTGAACTTTGGTGGGATTTCGTGGCTTATTTCATGGCAGCGAGTTGACAATTCCTTATAGAGAGTTGACAGCAGTTGTAGCGAGTTGGAGTAGAGGTTTGGCGCTTTGCTATTTTGGGATATAAAGCCAAATCGCTAGATAGTGAAGTTTTTGTCATACTGTTCCCGCGAGTTGAGGTTCATGTTTCTAGCGAGTTGCTAAACTTTAGCGAGTTGAGATTTCTGTTTCTAGCATGTTGATGATACTAGCGAGTTGGTGTGGTTAGCGGTTTGATCAGACTAGCGAGTTACTTATGCTAGCGAGTTGGTGTGACAGAGGGTTGATCCATTATAGCGTGTTGATCTTTTCTAGCGAGTTGGTCTATTTTGTGGTGAGTTGATCTATTTCAGAGAGTTGATCTGGTCCAGCGAGTTGGTCAGTTTTCAGCATGTTAATGTTCCAACAAGTTGCTTAGTGCGTTGTTGTGTAGTGTTAGTAACTTGGTTCAGTGTCAATCGTGTGAATTACGTGCTATTGCGACTTAAGTTGTTATGACTAACTCAACTGTAACTTGACGTTGTGAGATAACTCTTACGACTTGACTTATTACGTGTTGAGCGGTTATAACTTGACTTGTTGCGATCATTCGCTAATTGCATTTTTGATTAAAACCTGGTTCTAAGACTAGTTCACTCAGCTCAACATGACAAGCAATCAATCAAACGATGTTCTGAACTCAACTGGGCTACCACTAATACCAGAAGGATGTGCTGAATGCTTCAAGCTACTTCACACCCACATTGAAAGACTTTTTGAAAAATCAGGCTACTCTGGAGGATATAGACGTGCATTCGTGACACTCTTTGGACATGACATTGAGTCATTCACCGTCACAATGACCCTGTACTTGGATCAACTGCAACAACAAATGGACAAAGCAGATTTCTCTGAAAACTGTTGTACTGCAGCATACGGGGTGATTCTCAAACAACTCCAAGCATTCATTGACTCAAGATTCACAATGGACTATGACTATGACTCTCATATGACGAGTAAATGGTTTGCCGATCATACTAGATTAGATGTGGATGCCTTCAGAGTCACTTTACTCCAGATCACTGGGAATTTTAAGGAGTTCATTAAGGCACATGCACATTTCCAACAAACAAGTGTCGCAGTCTCAGGTGAAAGGACTACTAATGAATCTTCTGCAGGATTCTCTACTCATGAGATGGATGCTTCACACCAACATGTCATAAGGCAACACCAAACTCCTGACGTTCATGTTACTGATTATGACAAGCATCCTGATCAGGATCTTCCCATCTATGATTCATGTTCATTGGAAGAGACTAATAGTGATGTCAAGTCTAATTCAATCTACATGAATCCCATTTGGGAGAAATGTGACCAGGATGCTACAACTAGTGATGTGTCAGTCTCTCTGGTTTCAAACAAACTCACAAAATTAAATGAAACGGTTGACATACGTATTTTTAAAGAACTTTCTAACAGATTTTCTCAATTGGAAAAGCACTGCATTTCTCTTGAAATTGCAATGCAACAAAATGAAGAACAGTTTCTAATCAACCAACCACGCAAGAACTCGTAACTTCCTGAGCTCCGCGAATATTTCATGATTAATGAGTTAAAAGCTCAAATTTAAACCAAAGATCTGACAATCAACCGCCTTAAGCACCATAATAATCTGATGAATGATATGTGTAGTAACCTTAAGGTCAAAGCCACACAAGATAACAATATTGACTCTAAAACCTTTACTGAGTTAGTGCACAAGGTAACTGTGTTGCATAATGAAAATGAAACTTTGAAAAGACACAAAAAAACCCTAAATGAATTTATCAAAGAAGAGAGATCTAAAATTGTCCTACACACAAAGTCTTTGATTGCACACAATGATGAGTTCAAAACTAAACTTCAGAAGAAAGACTTCGAGATCACGACATTAAAGAATGAATTGTTAAAATTGACCAAGAAAGATGTGAACACTAAGTTTGATAAATCTTCTATTTTGGGAGCACCTCCGTCCCTGCCACATAGAAAACCTAGGTCTACTAGACAACTATCTGCCTTTTGTACGAATCAATCAAAGTTTTCTAAATCAAGGTGTGCCCCCCAAGTAGATACTAAGCAGGAATTATCAAAACCAGTCACTTCACAATGTCATCATAAGGTTGTGCCGTATCTCGAGAACCTCTTCAGGAAAGACTGTGTAGTTAATGTAGGTATCCCAACCGTGGCTAGAATTCCATCACTTAAGAACAATTTTCCCATAAGGCTCAGTTCACCACCTATAAGGCAGTCCTCCAGTGGACTAGGAAGGTCTGACTATAAGCTCTCCAAAACCTGCCTTAAGTGGGTTCCTACGGGTAGAATCTTTAAGTTGATTGGTCTTAAGTGGACGTCAATGAGGTCTACTGGAAACACCAAAGTTACCTGTATGACCCCCACAGTACGGGACTCTAATACCACTAACTTATATCAAGACAAGCAAAATCTTCATGTTGGTGCAGGGTCTTCCATATTATGTGCAGGATTTCCTACAGAGTATCGTAAAGATTGGCGACCAAAAGGATCGTGTTCTCCCTTGTTTGGGACTTAAGAGAATAGATAGTGTTGTATGTTGCATGAAGACTCCTGGTTACTCTCCTATCAGGACTCGGACTTCAGTGATGGTGATGTGTATGAGTGTCTGCACTCATTCATCCAGTATCCTTAGTACATATATACGTATATATTTTACATATAGCATTTGTTTATTCTCAAATTCTTGGTTATCACTATTTTTTTGCTTTGGCAATTCTTCTGGCATCGATAACATTTACGGTCCTAGAAATGTCATTCAATAATGGCACGGGTCTTTAAATGAAGTTCGAACAAAAGTTTAACACTTGCCATTATGGCTTGCTATTATCTCTAATAGCAACCCGTTTTTCTCTCTTCTTCATTCATCTCTGTCAATCAATTACCTTTATTCTCGGCTCTCGAACTCAGGTCCTTGATTAAGGGGGAGAGTGAACTTTGATATATGCTCCTGTGGTATTTCTATGGGATTCTTTTGTGTGGGATACTGAAATACTGAATATGTCCGTCTTAAATGCTAAATGTGTAAAACTCTGATATATGCTTTTGTGGTGTTTGTATGTGCCTCTATTGTGTGGGATACTGGAATGGTGAATAGGTCAGTCTTAAATGCTAATTGTGTAATTATACCATTTGAACTTAAATAGAGGGTCTGTTTGGTCGTTTGTTGAAAGCGTAAAAGTGAGTATATATATATATATATGTTAGATAGCGAGTTGGTCAATTCATCAAATAGAGGGTCTGTTTGGTCATTTGTTGAAAGTGTAAAAGTGAGTATATATGTTAGATAGCGAGTTGGTCAATTCACTTGGTTATCTAATCCCTCTCCAACTCGCTGCTCCAATTTTTGATTTTTTGTGTGCTCAATCGCTTCATCCTAACATGTCTTGATCTAATCTTTGGACTATGATGATTACTTGGTCATAATTATCTCTTGTAACACTTGACTAAGTCATTGTCTTATTTGTACCTAGGTCGCTCCATTCTTTCGATTGTGATTAAGCGGTTAGTGCTTATTCTTGAGTTATACTTGTTGGAGTACGATCGGTGGGCTGTTATTGTGATATCCCTTGCGCACTAGTCTTTGCTTGTATTTTCTCTAGGATTTTTGCGCATCTTGTGATTTCTTGCGTTTGTATCTTGGGTTCTACAAGGTATTTTATATCTTGTGTTATGTTAAGGGGTTGTAACGTTTTGAATTATTTGTATATTGAATGGTTTGTATAAATCTTGGGTTTTTCCAATTGATTACTGGGGTGTTAGGGTGTGTTCCTTGTAACGAGTTGACATATTCTTATCAGCGAGTTGATTAAAACTCTTGATAGCAAGTAGTTGTGATTCTTATTAGCGTATTGATAACGTTCAAGTTGGCGAGTTGTTGAAACTCTTGATAGCAAGTTGTCGCTGTTTCTTGGTAGCGAGTTGTCAGTATGATTGGTAGCGTGTTGACATGTGTTTCCTGCTAGCGAGTTATCAGATCTCTTTTTAGCGAGTTGTCTTATTTCATTATAGCGGGTTGTCCTACTTTTGCCAGCGGGTTGTCATGGATGTTAGTTAGCGAGTTGCCATAACCCAGGCTAGCGAATTGACATGGCTATCTAATTTAGCGTGTTGGCATACCCTCTTAGCGAGTTGTCCATGATTATTGTTAGGGGGTTGTTTCGGTTATATGTGGGTTTTGATCACGCGTAGTTTTACTTGTATATATTCCATTGTTGTGTGCCTCTCCATAGTATGTTTGCTTTCTATGGCTTGTCATGTGATGTTGCTTGGTATGTATGTGGTGTGTGGATAGTTTGATTTCAGTCTTGATCTTATGTTTACATTCATCACTATTAAGTATACACTTGCATATCATGTTACTTAAATCTCGTGTGTTCAAGTTGTAATACGTGGCGCATTCGTGTATGTTAATCTAATGATCTAACTTTCCGCTAACCATACATATATACCTCTTGTGGTGTGTTATTGTGATCATGCAGTTAAATGGCAGACGTTAATGTTCCAGCTGAACTGGGTCCAGTGTTAGCATCACCCACATGATCTGATGATGAAATCTTACCGTACAACGAATGGGTCACCATTGGGAAAAGTAACCTCTACATAGACGCGGATAAACCTCAGAATAATCCCACATACAAGGTTGTTGTGGATATTTTGAGGAACACATCTTTCTTCAGGGCCTTCACAGTATCATCATCAATTCCGTCTATTTACATCCAGCAATTTTGGAACACTATGACCTATAACAAGGACAACAACACTTATCGGTGTCAACTCGACAAGCAATGGTTTGTGATCTCTAAAGAAACACTCAGGAATGCACTCTAGATCAACCCGATGCTTCCTGACAAACCATTTTCATCCCCTCCAAATCCCGATGCCTTATTGAAGTTTGTCAATGATCTTGGGTATCCTAAGGAGGTCACCACACTATCCTCTATGTCCACAAATGAAATGCACCAACCCTGGAGAGTGCTCATCACACTCATCAACCTATGTCTCACTGGGAAGACATCTGGTCATGAAAGACTACGTGCTCCTGCACTACAGATTCTGTGGGGTATAGTCAAAAGGAAAAATATTGATTTTGCTGAACGAATCTGGGAAGAATTTGCTCCCTTAATTAACACGTTCTTAGAAGACAAAATGAAGCTGGAGACTCACAAAGAAAGCAAGAAGTGGAAGTCCAAGTCTCTAATTCCCAGTGTCAGATTCACTAAGCTCATGATACTTCATCTTCAACAAACCCATAATCTACATCCTAGAACCGGATCCTCTGTTCACTTGACATCCGATGAACAATGTGTGGGTAATCTCAAGTTTGTTGCTAAGGGTACGGATCAGGAAGTATTTGGAATGGATATTCCCGAAGCCCTTATCTCCAGTAATATTCTTGATGCACCTTACTACAAGAGTTATCTGAATAAGGTTGCTGCTTTTCGCAAACAATCAACCGTCAAGTCCACAACAACCAAAACAGCATCAAAGAAACGCAAAGATGTCTCAACTACTGAGGTGACGTCAAGTGGAACTAAGAAACACAAAATAAGCAAAATTGCCAGTAAACCCGGGTCCAAGAAAAGCAAGAAAGCACAAGCTACAGATGCTGATGCCAATCCACATGAGATACTGTCACCAGCAAAAGCAGCTGACATCCAGAAGGCCGTGGAAGAAAGCCTCAAACCCAGTGTGACACATTTTGGTCATCCTATGACAGGGGTTAGCATTAAAGAGCCGGAGTCTAGAAAACTGAAGCAATTACCAGAGACTATTGGGAAAGGTCAGAGTGTTGCTACCGAGGAACAAGCTGCACATACACTCCTCCACATCTCATCACCTGCCTTAAAAACAAAAGATCTTCAGTACGAATTCAAGAAAAGATCTCCAGAATCATCGAAGCCTAATGTTGTACTCACTGAAGATACACAGGAGCAGTCACAAAGTCAAGAACTCTTCATTGAGTCAAGTGACTCAGTGTCTGAGTTAAAAGCATCCAATGATGAAGAAAAGACTCCCGTCATAGTCGTGTCAGATACTATCCTAGATAAGTCTACTAGGGACTCACCCCCACATGACTTAGCCAATACCACTGAACACCATACTTCCTTGCAAGATAATTTTGTAGCATCCATCTATCTAGGTGTTCAAGTGAACCTTAAACTTAAATCTGACGAACAAGAGCTGACCATTGAACCTGATTCCTCAACGGGAACACTTTCCTCATTCAAGCAACTAGATCATGAGTTTACCTTTGGGGATCTTGATATTGATGACAAACATGACGGGAAAGAAACAGAGAAACCAAGCAATGAGCCTGAAGTTATCTCAATGGTAAGCGTTCCCATCGAGAAAGACATGTCTACCATCTCCATAATGACCATACCTATCCCTGCCACCACATCACCAAGTGTTACCACCACCACGGCTATTGTTACTACTACCACACATACTCCCACTTCGCTAAGCACCCATGAAAGTCTTACCTCTCGTGTCGAAAAGGCCCTCACTACAGCTGAAAGAGCAATACATGATAACCAGGACATCAGGATCACGCTTGACAAGCACAGGGATGTACTTAAAGATCTACAGAAACTCGATCTACGCCAAGTCATCAAACATCATGGGTCTAGAATTACTAAGCTTGAAAACCTCAACATCGATTCATTGGTGCATGATTCCATTGACGAACAAGTGTTTGTTGCAGTGAAATTTGCCATGGAGGCACCGCTCAAAGCTCGCTTTAGAGACCTGTCCACCTTTGATATGAAAGACCTACTGCATCAATGAATGTTTGAAATTGACCAACACAAAGCACATGAGGCACATCAACAGCTGTATGAGTCTTTGGAACGATCTATGAAGGTTGACAATGCCGATGAGCTTGAGAAAGATTTGGCTGAAGAACGAAGAAGAAAGAAACGTAAAGTGAACATCCCGAAACCACCATCAGGTGCACCTCCTCAACCACCTCCTCCTCCACCACCTTCAGGATCAGCTGGAACTCCCGGATTGTCTGATGCAGCTGGTACTAGTCAATCTCAGCCACCACCTCACGCTCCTCAGTCATCCTCTCAGAAGGATCAGCCTGACCCTACGGTTGAATCCAGTCATCCCAAGTCTTCCCAACATGTCACATACGAAGCATGGACGACAACCGAAACCCGAAGTATGCCATCAGTTTCTGTAGAACATGAGTTGGGTTATGATACTGGATTACCGGATGAAGACCCTTCATCTGCTGATGATGAAGATGATGATGATGATAACACAGCTCCTCTCAAACCAAAACGGGATCAGTGGTGGAAATCGTGCACAAGAAGTGATTGCTCTCCCACTACTACAGTCTCTATCACTGAGGAAACAATGAGCACATGGTGGAAACCCGACGAAGCCGAAAAGGGATCCGTTACACCTGACCCGGAATGGATGATCACCTCTATGGATCAGTTTGCCCCTGACAATAACTGGGTAAATGCTGTTGCTGATAATTATGTTCCTCCTCCTGCCAACTCCTTACTTGCTCAGACAGGAGACATGGGAGCATTCATCCAATTGTACTGTAAGAAAAGAGGACTACCGAAACTCACCAAAAAGGACTTGGAAGGACCAGCTTACGAAATCGTCAAAGCCTTCCATCCTGACGTGGTGCATCTACAGTATCAAATGGAGGAATGTCACAAGATGATGACTAACCATGTCGATGAAGATATCAGCGACTACAATCTCGGGAAACCACTTCCTCTTGGAGGATCTCCAGGTCGAATCACGATTCAAGCTGACTTCTTCTTCAACAAAGACCTTGAGTACCTTCGTTCCGGCAACAAACATGCACTATCCATCACTAAGATGAAGGCTGCCCGCTACACAAATGTCGGACTGGAACAGATGGTACCGGATCAAATGTGGAGTCATGAAGAGTGCAAGTATGATATTGCTGCATCATTTGGCATCTCACACTGGTGGTTCAAGAAACGTGAGTTCTATATTGCTCGACACACTGCACCTGGTGATCCCAAAGCTGCCTACTCAAAGAAAAGAATTCTGAGTGTAATCCGAGTTAAACTCTTTCCTACCTGTGGCTACAATTACATGAAAAAGATTGTTCTTCGACGCTCACGCTATTGGGAGCATGTCATATCTGAAGGTGATTTTAAGCATCTACATCCTAACGATTTTGAAGATCTCTACCTGTTACATCTCCAAGGAAAGCTGGATCATCTTCCTGTACTTGAAAGAAAAACTCTAGTCTCTGTTGTCACTCAGTGGATCCGTGGGCTTGTTATCAGACAAAGGGTAAAGGACTTTCAGCCTGGAATCGAAAGCTATTAGACTCAACTTAATCTCACAAGACCTCAATGGGAAGCAAGAGACATGGAATTCAGGAAAGATTACACAGTCATTGAGACTCCTAGAGCTGTGGTCTTCACTGATAGTTTCAACACTCGGATGCTAATGAGAATTGAAGAGATTCACCATTTCAGTGATGGAATGCTCGAACAGGTGGAAGCTGCTCTGGATCTAAGGATCAAGGAATACCGCTAAGGATGGGAAGTACACAGCATTCTGGACTACAGAGGCGTTCCAAAGAAACAAGCAATTTCTTCAAGCCATCAGAAAACTCTTGCTGGAAAGACGAATTTTCCGAAGTCTGGAATGTTTTGTCGGTGGTAGAATTCGTGAAGGGGACTACAGGCTTATGGAGCGCACCATCTGAGCTGTGCTGCATTATGTTACGTAATAGTTGAATGTAATTTTTTGATGACTTGTAACTATGTAATCATGTGAACTTGTCCTGCAATGGGGTTACATTCTTGATTATGTATCTTTCATGATGGTTTGCTATTACTTCAGATAGCAACCCGGTCTTATTATTTTGGAAAGTTCATCGCCAAAAAGACGACTGTTCCTAACAAAAGCATGAATTACTGTATATTCGTGCCTTTCCTATCTGATGTACGCTTAAGTGCATCATTTTTGGTAAAAGAAAAAGAAGTCTTTTTTACATCTCAAATACTTTTCCTTCAAAGATTCTTCGGGAAAGTATTTGCTCCAAACTTGGTGGTACCATGGTTTTTTGAAGATCAAACAAAACTTGAAACTTTGTTTAAAAACTTTGCCACTCAATCGATGATAACGGATTAATCCTTTTTTCAAAATGATAAATTAAACATGCGTCATCGATTGAAGGGGAGAATGATTTCAAAAACCATATATCATCAAAACAAGATCTTTGTGCATATATACTGTGTATTAAGTGTGATTGTTATGTGTTAGTATATGAATTTTTCATGAGTTTCTCGTTAAACTCTAAATCATTTATAAACTCATCATTTCTAACACATAACACCCTCCATCAAGGATTGAGGGGGAGCTAATGTATCATCTCAAAATCAGTCATTCTTAAATCTGACACATCTTTCCCCCAAAAAATCTTTAAACTCATTTAAATCACTTGGGATCACAAATCTCAATTGGTTTAAAATTTTTGATCGGGGGAGAAAATGTGATTTAAATATGAAAATTTGATTAAAATGTAATGTTTTGAATCTAAATGCATGCTCTCCCATATGTGCCAAACTCTTTTATACATCAATGCACATATTGAGGGGGAGCAAATGCTTTGTGAAAATGGATCCTTGCATCTTATGAGATCGAGACTCAGACTTAACCTATGAATTGACGAAACAGAAACCGTCATCAATCGAAAGGACTTGTCCTGGCCGGGTAATAATTTCAAGCTGGTCTAACCAGTGATGTAAGCGTGTCACAAAAAGGACTTGTCTGAGTAGAATGTACCGTTTCGAGAAACCTTTGGTGAATCTGATCGGGCCGGGTAATAACTTCAAGCTAGTCTAACTAGTGATGTAAGCGTGTCTCGAATGCCCGTTCATTTTCACTTAAGGAAGATCAATTCAAAAAGTGCAACTCTTCCCGACATGTGCAAATTTTCAAATCAAAACATATAAGCACATGTTAAGGGGGAGCATTTGAAAATGACAAAACTCTCAACGCGTTAACAAAATGTGTTTCTCAATCATAAATACGTTGAGAGAATTTTCAATGATTTGGTAAATGGCAACATAGGATAGTCATGAAGTTATAAGGTGGCTAA
Source organism: Artemisia argyi (assembly GCA_030686995.1). Classification (NCBI taxonomy): domain Eukaryota; kingdom Viridiplantae; phylum Streptophyta; class Magnoliopsida; order Asterales; family Asteraceae; genus Artemisia; species Artemisia argyi. Next base: position 128,367,484 of record CM060687.1, read on the forward strand.
GGTTAGGAAAACCATCCTATGATCCGCCAGAGCCGGAGGGATCTACCCATGGACAATGCCAAATAGATAGTATTAGAAAGTCCGTAGGTATGATTATGAAAAAGGAGAAATGTGAGAATGGAGAAAGTAGGGGTTGAAGAATTAAAAAGAAATGAAATGAGAAAGGGTGATAAGAAATAGCCCTCCAATTATTCAACCTTAGGGCAGAAACCGGGTTCATTTCATAATCTACTGATGGTTGCTAAGGCGACATCGGTATTGAAGACAAGACGTCATGGACCCAGTGACGCACTGCACTAAACCTTCTAGCCACTCAAGTTCCCTTAAAAGAACTTGTTTCATTCTCACGGGGAACCGGTGTAATCTATCAACTTGTCTCTTAGAGATGGTTGATATTGAAGCAGGAGACCTCTCCCTAATCTCCGCATAGGAAAACCAAATGCACTCATTGAGTCTAGAGCCTCGAGATGCATAAAAAGATCTCATAGGAACACGTGCTACTTCTACCCTGGTTGTTCAACATTAAGGATACCAGTGGTAAACTTTTGAGTCCTACGCAAATCTTAGCAATCTGCCAGAACATTTATGAGGGATGTTGCTTTTGTAACTCCTAGTGATTGAATGGAAATTCCTGCCAGGGTCAACATCAAGCAGCCCTGAAAGCAGGTCACTTAGGTAATTCCTTATGGATTACGCTTAGTGGTCGCGGTGGTTACAAACGGTCAACAGTCATGGAGTGATCTCCTGCGACTCACCCAATCGTTGATCTACTTAGGTAGTTCGTGTAAATCCTCTCAGGGTTTGCCGATTGGGAACGGTCTTGGTAAGGATTAGAAGGAGTCTTCACACTATGCTTTTGACGATCTCTAATTCCAAACCTATAAGTACCGGATGATTTGTTGCTAACTGTCTGCTTGCAGGAATTTCTGACGGTTGCAGTTGATTGCTGAAAAGATGCTGATCCATCACCACATGCTCACACTTCGACATCACAATGTATGAAATCATGATCATTGAATGGGCCAAATCTATGCTTCCACAACTCTGATGCAGAAGATCATGATCTTGAAAAGTGTGAGCATGCCAACACTAAGATGTCCAAATCACATGGAGACGATACTACTCAAAGATGAGTTTTAGACACTCATTTGGATGACAAACTTGAAGTAATTTCCAAAGATCATCCATCACATTGAACAAGTTATCTAGAGTCTACCGCTTAATGCACAAAGATCACAACAATGAAGAATCAAAAGGCTACGAGCTACAAAGATGTCGTCAAAGACTTGAATGCTATGATTCAAATATGTATTTTCCGGGGTGACCTCCCTTAGGAGGAGATTGTTAGGAATATGTTTATTCATATGAAGACTCGGTCACCCTGAGTATAGCTTAGCATGTTGTAGCTCGTAGTAGTTATCATATTAGTTACTACGTAGTTTAGAGTTAGTTAGTATTTGTGGAGTCGGGTCGAGTCTTTACCCACTGTCAGCCTGCTCCACAGCCCATTTCAGGGGGCGTTTTATTGTAACTATAAATCCCCCTTCCCAAGCTTGGAAGGGGTTGGACCTTCATTTACAATCTAATATATTACAAGTTTTCTCTCAAGGTTCCATCTATTTCTCTCTCTAACTTCTCACTATAAATCCTTACATTTAATCATCCTAAACACAAAACCATACATGTTCTTACATTATAGTATACTACAATTGGTATCAAGAGCCATGGTTCGATCCTAGGATTCGTGGTGTGCTCGATTTTTAGTGTGGTTTTTGTGTTCTTGGATGGTTTGAACTTGTTTAGTAGTTTTCTCACTTGATTGATCTCGTTAGGAGTTGTTATTGGCATTTTTCTTGTATCTTCTTTCTTAGAAGTGTTGTAGACATATTGTATTGTAGTTGGTTTAGTCATTTCATCATTTGTGTGAACTTTGGTGGGATTTCGTGGCTTATTTCATGGCAGTGAGTTGACAATTCCTTATAGAGAGTTGACAGCAGTTGTAGCGAGTTGGAGTAGAGGTTTGGCGAAAAAATCACATGTGATATACCACATGTGATTTTTTCGGCCACGAAAAAAAAACGTGAAAAAAACAAAAAAAAATTGTCAAAAATATATCAAAGTGCCTATCTATAGAAAGATAATTAAATGCTCATCGTTATGGTATATTTTTTTTCGTTTAACGATTAACGGTTTGAAAGATATTAATATTTGGAAAAAAGGATGAAAATGGGTTTTTTAAATTATTGTGATTAATCTCATCCATTAGATCAAATAAAGATGGAAGAAAAATGGAGGGTGAAGATTAGTCCCTTGATATGTAAAAAATTTTGGTCCTCAAATAATCTTAAATCATACATATATATACATACCCTCTATTGGTGTATGTTTGCTGCCTGTTTATGCTACAACATCTACTAGTTATAATACCCGTGCACGCACGGGGTTTTTCCATAAAAAAATTATTATATAGTATTATCGTATAAAAACAGAAAATCTTATGTATATTTTAAAAAGTTAGAGCATCAATATGTGCGAAAGTAAGAGAAATAGTTAGCAGAAATTGTAAATATAACCGCGGCATCGACCTTGTATTAGATTCTTGAGTGTGTCTCTTTATAATGTTATTGGGTCAAAGGTTCTTTGATCACATGAGTTTACACATAAATCAAATTTATTTTATAATTTTTGCTTACTATATGGACATATAATTTAACCGTGAAAATTGTGATATAACTACAACTAATAAGTATGCATGAGTTTTTCATTATGTATTAATATCAACTAATATTTTATAAAAATTTTATTGGATGAAAGATTTAACTTTGTTTGGCTGACATATATGTTAATGTTGAGGTTGATGTTGTTGTTTAACTTTAACTATTGATATCATGTTGTACAAAATGTGCGAGTTTAGTAACACATAATTAGCGTTGATGAAGTTAAAATATACTCCGTAAAGCTTTTTAAAAATGTTTTTCTGGATATCCGTATATAAACTTTAAATAATAATTACATGAGTCGTTATAAATACAATCGCGTATATTTTTTTTCATATTACAGTAACTCGTACTTACCATTTGATATTTTTATTACCGTTAATAATAATTTAACTGTATTTAATATTCAAACCCGTGTATGTATAGATTAAACTTTTAAATAGGATAACATGAGTTCTTATTTATATTTAACGTACATAGTAAAAAGATATTTTAATAGATAAAAGTTTAAAACTAATATTTATTTTAAAAGTATTTAACGTATATTAAAACTAATTTGTACATTTATAAAATTTTGTAAGTTTAATAGATGAAAGTCTCAAACTAATACTCATGTAATTGCAAACAAAGTTCATATTATAAAGTGTAAGGGTTTATTGTTTATTATTTAAAGTTATCAAAAAACATAGAGATTTATAATTTTACACTTAACTCCATATAATATATTTAAAATTCAACCACTAATGTTTTATTAATTACCTCATCTTTTTTTAAGTTTTTATTTTCATAAATTTGATACCTATATTTTTATGTGTTTTTTTTTCTTCCTCAATCAAATTCTCCAACAAATTTATCAAAGTTTGACCAAAACCAATTCAATTTTGACTTTTTATTGGCCAATCATATTGCTCGATTTTGCCTATGTGTCAAAATCGAACTTTTTCTATTGGCTCAATTTTCTTTCCACTAAAATTGTTTTGTCAAAAAAATTTCAAAATGATGTAATTCCTTTATTATATAAATAAAAGATTTGGTGTAGCTTCTATTTTGGCTATTTTATATCTTTTTCACGTTTCCATACTCATCATATATGTTATGTATAATAAATACATGCTACACAGTTAAGTTAAAGATGCATGCTCGCGAAACGAAGGTAAGATTACTATAAGAAATGCTGTGCATCTTAAGAAATGTGCTCCTGATTTCGACCAAAGGGCCTGCAGCAGACCAGTGTAAGACGTGTGTACTTATGTACTGGGTTGTTAATCAGTTTGGTTTTTGGGTCGAGTTATTCGGGTTGAAATTTTTTTAGCCAAAAATGAAAACTAATTCGAATCGAAAACTGAATTTGAATTTAGTTCAGTTTTCAGCTTAGACTTGAAGAACCCGAATTTTAGAAAATTGTGTAGTGGAAGAGATACATTAACAAAAAAAAAGATTTACAAACTTAAATTTTTTTAAGAATTAATTACATAAATCGTCCTTGTGGTTTACGCACTTTTTCACCTTTCGTCATTAACTCTTAAAAAGTAAACTGGTCATCCCTGTGGTTGTCCATTTTGCAAGGACCGGTCTAGTAAAGTCCTGGAACGTGAGTGCCATGTGAGGGGCAAAATAGACATTTTAACCATAAAAATCCAAAGGGACGATCTATGTAGCAATTACATAAACTTTTTGATATGAACCGAGTCGATAATGAGGTAAAAGATCAATAAAGATAGATGATCAACTTTCGAGAGGCCGATCTCTCTCCCAATAATGAAATCAAATAACTAAACCATTAATAATCTTCTGCATATTCCGGTTACAATCCTAATGACCACTTAAATACTTGATTATTCCTATACTTACCATAATACTTTAACTTGTTCACTAAGACAATATAATAAAGGCAACTAAATAAACTAATTAAATAATTAATCGTATCAATACTCCTGCCCCCAAAAACACCTTGTCCTCAAGGTGTTGCAAAGTCGCCTCGAATGATTCCGGGATCCCATAGTTTTCTTATAGATACACTCTTTAATCCATAATTGTTGAGCCTGTCCAATCTTGAGTGGTAAAACCCTCCCAATTCAATAGAAGCAAGGCTTACGTCTGGTAAATCATCAAAACTCACCGGATAGTGGTGATGAAGGGCTTCATGTATCATTCCATCACCGTGTCTATGTTTTACCCCAACGAGCACAAAAGAATTCAGCCATTGGTTTTCATCATAGGCTGCAATCACCTCGTCCCTCTTGTTTCTAATTTCTTCTATGCTTGATTTTTTGCTTTGTGATGAGTGGGAATCGCACCAGGCTTTACCTCTCAAGGGATCTTGAGAAGCTTACAACCCCCACCAGGCAGTGTACCTCCACCAGGCAGTGTACCTAATCGTTGTAGTATAGTATAGCGACAAGTACCGGGGGATTGATCGTTCAGCTAGTAATAGTGTCGCTAGGATTAGAAAACCTAAATACTAGTTCTAAAGGTGAGAGATGATTCTTTTTGTATTTTTATATTTTTTTGAAAGCAAGTAAAAATCTCAGGTTTGAAGGATTTGGGCGGAATTAGTTGCTAGTCAACTAACCCAATACTAAAGATGCAATCAAAATAAAATATTAAAAATGAAAATAAACTAAATTATACTAAGGTTGTGAGCAATAAGTGGAGAAAATGTGTTTACCCAGATTTCACTACTCCCTAGACATCTTTTACACGTTAATTACTTGTTATAGTTGTATGGATGACGGATTGTATTCCTTAATACCATTCATGGGGTGACGCACTTAACTCCCCAATTCTATGAGCTCTTATCTCCTCCTATGCCATGCCTAGCACAACCATAGGGATTATAAACAGTGGCTCATGCATTAAATACAACCAATAATGTTAGGTCACCATTTTGTAAACACAAGTATGATTTAGAAAGAAATAAGATGAGAAAAGAGATTGGTTGATTATGAGACAATATGAAAGGTGAAAGTGCAAGAGTTTCCTTAAGACAATCAAATAACCAACAAATGAAATGTTTACATAAGCTCTCTATTTATAAGGAAGGAGTTAGGGCAACACTCCCTTCCTTCCTTATCTCTTAATTCGTGGGCTTTAAGGCCCATAGGGCTTTAACACATAAGCCTTGTAACATAAACTAAATGAAATAAATACTAGAGCAACCTATTACAAAATGTAATGACCGAGACTTGACTAAATACAAAAGTATGATCCCAACAATCTCCCCCTAAGGGTCGGTCATCACGGTTGCTTGACGTCTTCATCTTTGTCGTTGACTTGTGACATGTAAAACTCTAGACGTCTTCAAAATGGTTGAATGATAATGAATATACTTTGCTCTTTGTCTTTGTTCTTTGGTGATGATGTAGTGATGGTGTTATGAAGTAATCTGCCGTTCGTCACTCCTGCGTCTGTGGTGGTTGTCCGCCATTCCAACATACTCATACATCTTTGGACTTAGACTTTCACGTGCAAGAAGTTCCTTTTGATACATTGGGATCTTTGTCTTTTTACTTTGTAGATTCTTCTTATTGTCGTAGAATCTTTCTTGGAACTTTGTGTTGCTAAGATCTTCGGGGGAGCTTTCTTTGACTTCAAGATGTATGTATGAGCATGTTGGAATCTACCATCATGGAAGTGAGGTACCTGCGAGTAAACAGTTAGCAATAAAACAACCGGTACTTACAGATAAGGAATTAGAGTTAATCAACAGCATATTGTGAAGACTCTCTCTAATCCTTATCCAGGCCGTTCCCATATCAGATACTCCCGAAGGAGCTTACAAGACCTACTGAGTAGCTCAATGACTGGGTGAGTCGCTGGGGATCACTCCACGAATGTAGACCGTAATGAAACCACCGCAAATACTAAGCGTAACCCTTGTGGGGTTACCGAAGTGACCTGCTGTCAGGGCTGTTTGATGATGACCCTGGCAGGATTTCCGTTCAATCATTGAGAAATACACAAGTAATCCTCTCATAAACGTTCTCGGCAGATTGCTAAGATCTGCGAAGGACTCGATAATTTACAACTGGTGTCCATTGATGTAGAACACCAGTTGTAGAAATACTAAGTGTTCCTAAGAGATCTTTGATGTATCTCAGGGCTCTAGACTCTATAAGTGCACACTTAGGTTTCCTATGCGGAGACTAGGGAGGGGTCTCCTTCTTCAATATCAACTGTCTCTAAGAGATAGGTCGATAGATTACACAGGTTCCTCGTGAGAATGAAACAAGCTCTTTTAAGAGAACTTGAGTGGTTAAGAAGGTTTAGTGCATTGCGTCACTGGGTCCATGACGACTTAATCTTCAATACCGGTGTTGTCTTATGCAACAACCAGTAGCATACGTATTGAACCCGGTGTCTGCCCTAAGGTTGAATCATATGGAGGGCTATTTCTTTTCACCCTTTACTTTACATTTCTTTTTAATTCTTCAACTCCTTCTTTCCCTTACATTCTTTTCTCCTTTTTTTTCGTATCATACCTAAGGACTTCTAATTCTAACTATGGGAGATGTCCTTGGGTAGATCCCTCCGGCTCTGGCGGATCATAGGACGGATATTCCTATCTTATTCACCTTATAACTCCGACAGTAGCCAAGAAACCTTTGATTGAAAATCTCTCAAAGTGTTTGTGATAATCAAATATTTTGGTTAACACTTTGAGAGTTTTGAGTACACTTTTGAAGTGCTCCCCCTGCACATGTACTCATAAGTGTTTAATAAATTTGTACATGCGGGAGGAGCAAGTACTTTTGAATTGATCCACTTTCAGTGAACAAGACCGATTCGAGACACGCTTACATCACTAGTTAAACTAGCTTGAAGTTATTACCCGGCCTGGTCAAGTCCACAGAAAGTTTCTCGAGACGGTACATTTCTACTAAGACTAATCCTTTTCGAGACACGCTTACGTGGTTAGTTAAAGAGATACATTGTCAGCTTTTAGGTGACAACTAGCTGTAGTAACTAACTTGATATTATTACCCGTCGAGGATAAGTCCTTTCGATTTTACTAACTTTTTATTGTCTAGTCAATTCCTGGGTGAATCTGAGTCTAGCTCGTACAAGATACAACTTTCAGCTTTAACTTCATATATTTTAATCACTTTTTCATTTTCTCCCCCTCAAAAATAGCATATGAGATGTTGTTTTTGTTAAACTTTTGATTAAAATATGCTTTTTGAGTCTTATGGGGAGATTCACCAAGAACTTTTGATTTTGAACAAAGTATTTTGTTTTGACAAGTGCTCCCCCTCAACAAGTTATTAGGTCTTATTGAGGTGAAATACTTGTCCTTTTGAGCAGAATTATGAAAAATCATAAATGTTTGATTAATTCTACTCAAAAGTAAGAAGCCTTCGCTCCTTATATTTAGGATTGAGGCACTGATGCGTACCTCAGGGTCCTTTCTTTACAAGTTCGGGTTGTGCACTGTAATGCGTACACAAACCATTATGAAGTAAATTATTGACAAATCAAATCAAATTCTTACAATTTTACTACTAATCAGGTCTCTGAAATGTCAACACCGGAAACTTCTGTCTGCCTCCCACATAACTTTCCAACCTTCGAAACTGATCCCTGCGCTTCAATCTATTCTCAATCCTTAAGATGAATCTGCGAGCATCCCTGGCTTCATTGGTGTTCCACCTTTTGGATTTCCCCAGTTCTATGTCATTGATTCTGCCTTTGATCCCATCTCTGACGAACTTCAGGGTTTCATCACAGAACTTATGAATTTCTTCATAACCCATAAAGCAGTTGCGACCGTTAATACTGCGGTAGGTGAACCCAAATGGACGTCTGATCAAGGAGTATTGAGGTAGATGTTGAAGGTCGGGAATGTCAAACAAGTTTGGTTTGGTGAGATAGAGCTTCTTCTGATAACTTTCTACTCCTAATTGAAGATCTTCAACTCTTTCTCTTATGACAATTTGCCTGATAAAGATTAGAAGAGCTTGGATAAAGGCAAGCTGCATCTCTTTAGGCAAGCCACAGAGTTTTCCTTGAACTTTGAGCAGGTACATGTCTTCGATGTCGTTGAGACGTAGTCGTGGAAAGTCAGACTCGGAAATATCGTACTCCTTTTCATCAAGTCTTTTAAGTGTGATTTTGCTGAGGAAGGGGTACCCAAAGAAATTGACAGTCGAGATGAATTGAATGGAGACTATCTTCAGATCACTAGCTACATCACCCATCATCTGATTAAGTCTGCTGCTTCGATAGTACTGTGTCCGGTTGTTTGGCCAATGATGTATGCCGTAAAGAGCATTCCGGTCATATTCAACAATTTTGTCAACGAATAATGCTGAAGCTTCCTCTTCGATGGCATTGTTGAGATATCGAGCTGCAGGTAGAAAGGCGAGTGAGGTAACGTACTTCTTCTCAATCTTGCTGCCAAGTTTCAGAAATTCCAAGTCTGTGTTGTAGAAGAACTTGTATGGGATCTTTGGTTCCTTAGGATTCCCAATCATCGGTAGTGGTTTGGACCAGTCAGTAATGTAAGGTGCGGTTTTCTTTGTGACCGGATCAACATATGATTCAGGATTGATCCAGTCAATATTGCTTGACATAGCTCGAGCAATATTTTCCAGATGGTATTCAAGCTCAATTGAGTTAGCAGACCTATCTTTCAGAAGATTGAAAACATCATTCTTGATTCTTCGCAGCTCTTTCTTATTCATCTTTTTCATCTTAAACCTTTGCTGAATCATTTAAGCATATTCCACCGTTCGACCATCTTGAGGTTCATGATTGTCTTCCAGTGGTGGTTGCGAATTGATCATCTTCTCAAACCAGGAGTATTCAGCACTATTGTCTTGATCTAGCCAGCTAAGGACTGTTTTAGGTTTCTTTGGTTCGGTGCCTTTAGATGAGGTGTCCGGTTTGGGTTGATGATGCTTTCCTTTCTTATCTTTCTTCTTCTTCTTAGGAGACGGTTCTGGAACTTCATCGGGTTGAGGTATGTCATCACCACCAGTGTATTCGAAGTGGTCGTGTGCCTTGGGAGCAGAACCTGATGCCTTCGGTTGTTGTGAGGAAGTTGTTGTGGTTGGGGGGATGACCGGTGTATGAGATGAGGGTCCTTCGGCTTGTTTTTGTTTCTTTGCCTGAGAATTCGGATCCCTGTCTTCATCATCTCTTTGACGTTTCAGCTTATCGGCCTCTGTGCTGCAAGTCTCTTTGTTCATCTTGTCTTTCAGTGCTTCCAGGACTTTTGCTTCTGCAGGAGTCAAGGTGAACTTGTTTGCCAGCTTTTCTAAGAGTTGAGCTTCCAAATCATCCAGAGATAGCCCTGGTAGAGGAGCAGTAGACTTGTCGGCACGAAGAGTAAAGGTTGTTGATCGGATTACTTTCTTGACTGCTTGCTCTGCGAACTTGGTGAGTTCCTCTCTCATGGGTGCTAGCAGATCTTTCAACTCAGCAACTAAGTGTTGTGCCATGTATTCTTGTGCTTGAGCTGCTAGAGTGGCTTCCAAGTTCTCTTGAACGTCTTTAGCTAAGAAAGTATCAACTTTGTCTTGTAGCTCTTGGACGTTCGAGTTCAGCTTCGTCAGTTCAGCAACTTGGGTCACAAGTGTTGCAACCTGATCTTCCAGTCTGTTTCTCTTCTTCTCATGTACTCTCTTAAAAGCTGACTTGAGTAACTTTGCTGCAGCAGAGGCTTTGGTGCTCGGTTTCTTGATTGATTTGTCATGTGTTGATTCAGATGCAGGAGGAGATGACTGTGATGATTCAATGATGGTGGTAGAGTCTTTGTCATCTCCTTTCTTAGGTTCGGGTTGTTCAACTTTCTTATCTTTGGCTGCTGCTTCTTCTATCACCCTTTGTTCTTCAGCCCGTTTCTCAGCTTCGGCCTTAAGCCTTAGTTCTTCAGCAAGCCTGGCTTCTTCTTCCTTCTTTAACTTTTCTTCAGCCAGCTTGGCTACCTCTTCTGCTTTTCTGCTATCTTCCATTCGGATAGTTTCTTCAAGTTTAGCTTGGGCAATCTCTTCAAGCCTAGCCTCTTCAGCTTCCTGTTTCTTCTTCAACTCCTCTTCCTGAGCTCTTTCTCTGAGCTCCATTTCTTCTACAGTCATTAATCGTGGAGCATCAGTGTCCATGGGATCTTCCTCTTCTCCCTCTCCCATTGTCATTTCAATGTCGGTGGGAGATACTGAGGGATTGTCATAAGCAACTAAATCTGTGGTGATCCCTGTGGTAGGCTCAGGAATGCTGCTTGATCCGCCAGCTTCGGTGGTCTGAGAGAACACTGGAGGTGGAGGTAAATCAGCATTGAATGCATCAATACGGCTGTGGAGGAGACCCAGATTGAGAGCCCTTTCATTTTCTTCTTCGACTGAAGGGCCTCCAGTCTCATGTTCAGCAGTCACTTGTTCTTTCATCTTCTTTCTCCTGATCATTTCTTCTTCCAAAATAGTCTGAGCTTTGGTGAATGGTCTTTGAGTGAGGTATGATGGATATACGGCATTGTCAGCAAATTCATCAATGTCATTATTCCAATCATCGAAGGTCAAGTCTTTGTCATCTATGTCATCAAGGTTGACATCCTTGTCGATGTTAGCAAAGGCTTCCCTGTATACTGGACCTTTGTCGGATTCGGTTTGCTCAGAGTCAGATGGTTTAGGAGAGGTTTGTGGTGAGGGAAACCACCCAGGTTCTGTAGTAGATGCAGGCTTCTCGGTGGGAATCCTTCTCTTAAGAGTACCCTTTTTCTTCTTAGACTGAGTGGAACTGCCGGAGCATCCAGTCTTAGGGCCTTTCTTACCCTTCTTTTGCATGAAGGAGGGTAGAACAACTTCGTCAAAGAATCCAACTTTTTCAGCTTCAAGAGCTTGCTCATAATACTTGTAGTTCTTGCAAGCCTTGACTTTGGCATTCAGGAGACAATCAGGAAGTTTCTTTCCCTGCTTGCGTATGCTGGTGTCCATTCTCTTGATGACTCTGAGAGTATGTTCATTTCTGAACGTGTTCTTTTCTTGGTCATCGAGTCTCTGTGGGATATCATCGTACTCACGAAGGAAGCTTTCGATGAGCAGTTTTGTGAATCGGACAAACGGAATGAAGGTTGTCTTGTGTTGAATGTGCCATACTATGTCTTCCCAAATGATGCTGGCATAATCAACTTTCTTCACATTAGCCACAGCCCAGAAGAGCTTGAGGTGTTGGAGCTTTGGGTGTTCGTGGCCTGTATCTCTGCCAGATAAGAACTTGGCAATCAGAATGTATAGGGTTCTCCATGGTTGTGTAAGATATCTAATGTTGACCCTAGAATGTCTGGTGATAACCTCTTCTGATTCGTCATACCCAATATCCCTTAACCACATTATCAACTCTTCTTCAGTGGGGACTGGAACATACTCTTCATTAGGGCCGAGTTCTGGTAACCCAAGTACATTCCTGAGCACATCAATGTCCACAGAGACTTGACGGTTATGAAGTGTGCAGGTGAAAGAAGCCTCCCCAAGATCTAGCTGTAGTGTGTGCCAGAATTGGTGGATGTAGAAACAGGAAACCGAGGCAGACTTGGTGAACAATAGCTTATTCGGGTGGTAAAGAAGAGCATCTATAGCCACAATACAAGAGGACTCGTTGCAGGTCATCTTGTTGAAGTTGATACGGAGGTTGTTCTTTCCAATCTTCCTGTTGTAGTCTTCTGGGAATGTCTCTTCCCAAGAAAGCTTAGGTTCGGGTTCTGGTCCGTATGGAACGTCATTGGGTTCTGCCATCTGAATTAACATAAACAAATACAAACATGGCAATTGTTGACTTGGTTAGCAAAAGACATTCAAGTATGATGAATACTTATAGATTTGCATGTTATACATTGATCAGTGGGGGTTTGTGTGTTGTGAAAACTTTTGTTATATGACAAACTTGAGTTATATTTCTTGGTAGAAACTTAAAACAATTCAGTTACAACATAAGTTTATCATTACAAGGAGTTACACTTTGGAAAATTTCCCAACACTTAGAAAAAAAATTTGAATTTTGACAAGTTTACACGTAAGTGGGTAACTTTACGTGTAACCTGACTTAGGCGTAAGAGAAGAAGTTATGCGTAAGTGCAAAAGCTACGCGTAAGTTGGACTATTATGCGTAAGGTGAATCTTATGCGTAAGATCAATTTTATGCGTAAGATAAATCTTAGGCGTAGAAATTGAAGTTACGCGTAGGATTACCCTTAAGCGTAAAGTGTAACTTATGCGTAGGTAATGACTTATGCGTAAGTTCAGAACTTATGCGTAAGGTCAGAACTTATACGTAAGAGTTACATTAATGCGTAAACTATGTCTTATCCAAGACACAGTTTGTCCACGTGTCGAATCTTACGCGTAAGATTCAATCTTACGCGTAGGATGAACAATTAACGCGTAGGATGAACTATTAACGCGTAAAGTTGCCTTTTCTAGAAAATTCACCTTTCGTAACAAGATTGTTTTGATTCCTGAAAGTTTAACACACAATACCACTGATCAATATCCATATTAACGCACTTAACTACCCAGTATTACGCGTAAACATGCATGATACTAAGATACGCGTAAACCCGTATGAACATTCAATCACAATCACAATCAAACATGAATCTGGGTATGTCTAAGCATGGGGCAAATGTTTCTAACAACATAAGGATCATATGGTTCAATTATTAACACAAATCATCCACAGAATCTCAAGATTAAATCTGCTAGTGTCATACGAACCCTAAACCTTTGATTCAAGAACTAAACATGATTAAGATGCAATTAAACCATATACAAATGATCCTAGGCATACAAGAACACTATCCCCATCACTAATTTCAATCCTAATGCTCAAACTCAAGAACCCCCAATAGACTCGTATGAACCCTAATATCATATCAATCGATTACGTGTTTCTGGGTGCAATTTGAGTGTGAAAACATGTTACTAATCAACCATAGACCATTTCCCAACAATCAAATCAATCATAACATAACAAATTTCTGGGTTTAAAATCTACGCACAATCCTAAGACTAAATAATCGATTATGATAATTTTAACCGTTGGATTGTTAAGAAAATTAAAAACCCTTGTTTAAAAACATGATCAACAACGTTTGACACTTACAGATTCGAAGATTGATGCACGGATTAGATGAATGATTGAGGATCGTTGATATTGGTTGGTGGAAAAAGTTATTACTTTAGCAGTTAGAGTAAATGCATGGTCAAGGTGTGTTTTGACCGAGTGTAAAACAAGTTACAAGTAATGACACAATTGGTCCCTTAACCTAATAAAACATTTACTACTAATGCCTAAACACATTATCACATATAACACTCGTTAATTTCACCAAGACATGATAAGAACAACTTGTGTTACTCCCCCTTGACCTCAGATCATAGTAAAATACTGAAAAATTAATTATGTAGGTCAAGGAGAGTAACCCGAAACACTTATTGAATCAACACATATGATAAAAAAAAACGTATTAATTTTTGGTAAAATGCAAGTATAAAAGATAAAATATTTTTGAAAAATTTGAAAAACATTACTTTTCCTCCCCCTCAACACTTGTTTTGAATGATTGAAGACATTTATAAAATAATGTTGAAAGAGGTGGTTTATACTTGCATTTTTTTTTTAAATGAAAAATCTTTTTGAGTTTTTGATTGGTTTTATATTTTTGTATTTTGTTTTTGAAGAAAATATTTACAAAGATAGTTTTGATGTTTGACGATCAATTGTATTTTAAAAACTTTTCCAGATCCTCTGGAGTCAAACATCGCATACCAATTTGGTGAACTAGACTAGCAAACCTTGATGGTGCTAAGGATTTGGTAAGTAAGTCCGCCAATTGGTACTCAGTCCCAACAAAATAAAGTTCAACGGTACCCTTTTCCACATGCTCTTTGATGAAGTGATATCGGAGATCGATGTGTTTGGATTTGCAATGATGTACGGTGTTGCAGGAGATAGCAATTGCACTTTTGGAATCACAGTAGATGGGAATCTTGTTGAATAGGTAGCCATAATCCTTAAGTTGTGATCTCATCCAAATGACTTGAGCACAACAGGCGGACATGGCTACATATTCAGATTCTGTTGATGACAGTGATGTGCAGTCCTGCTTCTTTGATTGCCATGACACAAGTTTGTCTCCGAGAAATTGTAATCCACCAGATGTACTTTTGCGTGTGTCTAAACATCCTGCATGGTCAGCATCTGAAAAAGCAATTAGTTCAAAGCCAGAATCCTTCGGATACCAGATTCCCAAGTTAATGGTTCCCTTTATGTATCGAAGGATTCTCTTAACCTCACTGAGGTGTTTTTCAGTTGGTTTGGACTGATAACGAGAGCACATGTAGACAGCAAATACTATATCAGGTCTACTAGCTGTGAGATACATGAGGGACCCAATCATACTTCGGTATTTGGTAGGGTCAACGGGAGTCCCATGTAAGTCAGCATCTAGTTTTGTGGTATAGCCCATCGGTGTATTATAAGTATCACAACTCATCATCCCATGTTTCTTTAAAATTTCAAGAGCATATTTGGACTGATTTATAAAAATTCCACGGGGTGATTGATGAACTTGTAGTCCTAGAAAGAACGAAAGTTCACCCATCATGGACATTTCAAAATTATCTTTCATTAATTTTGCAAAATCATTAGAGTAATTTCTTTTTGTTGAGGCAAAAATGATGTCATCGACATATATTTGAACAACAAGTAAGTCCTCCCCGTAGGTTTTTGTAAATAGTGTGGGATCCACTGATCCTTTAGAAAATTTATTGGCCAGCAAGAAAGTGGACAGTTTGTCATACCACGCCCGTGGGGCTTGCTTGAGTCTGTAGAGTGCCTTTTTGAGTCGGTAAACGTGATCAGGACGCTCAGGATCAACGAAGCCTTCAGGTTGGCTAACATAAACTTCTTCACGGAGTTCTCCATTAAGAAATGCTGTTTTGACATCCATTTGGTAAACTACCATGTTCCTGTGTGCAGCATAGGCCAAAAAGATCCGAACAGCTTCATGTCTAGCCACTGGAGCAAAGGATTCAGCAAAATCAAGTCCTTCCAGTTGAGAGTATCCTTTCGCTACCAGGCGTGAATTGTTACGTATGACAGTTCCTTCAGCATCAAGCTTATTCTTCCAAATCCATTTTAACCCGATGACAAAGACTCCATCAGGTCTTTCAACTAATTCCCAGACTTCCAATCTTATGAATTGCTGAAATTCCTCTTGCATAGATTCAATCCAGTTGTCATAAGTCATTGCATCTTTAATGTTCTTAGGTTCTTCGTGACAAACTGTGAGTGCATAGATACAAGTTTCTCCATCAGTGTGAAGTCGTTGTCTTGTCATGACAGGTGCATCTGGATGGCCAATAATATGAACTAGTGGATGGTCTCGAGTCCATTTATGTGTGGAAGGGTGTAGTTGATAGGTATCTCGCATGTTAGCAGGATCCAAATTGCGTGTTGACGACTCAGCTATGTCAAGAACAATAGGAGCCGGTGCAAACGGATTAAAGAACGCATCAGGATCTTGCTCTGCTGATTGGGGAACTGATTGTGGTGTGGGATCTTCAGCTGAATGGTGGGAGTTAGAAACAGTTTGTTCTACTGTAGATGGTGATGCAATTGGAGGACCGTTTCTCTCAACACTTGTAGTAGTTTGTTGAGGTGAGTCTGGTACTGGAATATTTTCAGGTTGAGCAGCGGAATTAGGTGAGACCTCAGTAGAACGGTATACAATTGTATCATCAAATAGTGGAGCAAACAAGGTTTCCAATTCTTTGCGGTTGAGTGGCAACGGTTCAGCCGAAGATTCCGGAGAGTTAAGACGGTTGAATTCGGGTCCTAAGCTGTGTTGCTCAGAAGCCATTTGTGTGAGTTCATCAAAATTAGCGTGAATGGTTTCTTGAATTTCTCTTGTTCGACGATTCCAGATTCGAAAACCTTTAGAATTTTCACAGTATCCAACGAACACTCCTATGTCAGCCTTTGCTTTAAGTTTACCTAAATCATCACGATCATTTTTCGGATAACAAAGTGCTCCAAATACATGAAAGTAATCGATATTCGGTTTTCTTTTGTAAACAATTTGATAAGGTGTTTTGCGATGGCGTCTTGTTATCATGGAACGGTTTTGGGTATAACATGCGGTTGAAACAGATTCCGCCCATAAGTAATCTGGTAATTGAGCATTAATCAACATAGTTCTAGCAGCTTCCACTAACGTCCTGTTGCATCTTTCAACAACTCCATTCTGTTCTGGGCTTCTAGGAATAGATGTTTGATGTTCAATTCCCACTTTCTCAAAATATGACCGAAGTGTCTGATTCTTAAATTCAGTTCCATTGTCAGTTCTAACTATTCGTACCGTATTGCGTAACTGAACTTGTATTTTAGTGAGAAAGGTGATGATCATCGAAGGAGCCTGATCTTTACTTCGTAAGAAATAAACCCAAGTCCATCTGGAGAAGTCATCCACAATTACTAGTATGTAGCATTTACCGTTGATACTTTGAACACACATCGGTCCACACAAATCCATATGAAGCAGTTGTAAAACATGATTCGTACTTTGCTCAGGTTTTGAAGGAAAATGAGCTCGAGTACTTTTTCCTTGTTCACAGGCTGGGCATAAGTGATCTTTGGTAAAGCGGAATCTTGGAAATCCATCAACAAGTTTGTTTTGAAATTCAAGTGCGAAAGACGTTTGTGCCATAACCAAGATTTAGTCGATTCTGCTTTGGAGAGAAGACATATCGGAGATGTAGCAATCATATCTGACATTGATATAGTATAAAGATTGGAGCTACGTAAGCCAGACATAAGATCGTTTCCTTGTAAGTCACGAACAAAGCAAGTGTAACAACCCGCATTTTCGGGACATTTCTCCTATTCACTATTCATCAGTTACTATTCACCGGTTACTATTCACCGGTCACTATTCATCATTTTACTATTCATCGTTTTCGGAGTCAGTTTGTGATTCCGAGAAACGTTCAAAAAAATTTTACTATTCATGTGACACTATTCATTTCCGGAAGGAAATCACTATTCACGATTACCGTTCATTTCATCGTAAACTGAGTTTACGAGTCTTCAAATTCGCGTAACCAATGTGGTTTCCCTGTGAATTCATGCATCCTTCATTTATGACATTTCATATAGACTAGAGTAGTCTATATATATCATCAGTAACATCATCAGTACTTTAGGCCCTACACGGATATGCATTATTTCTATATACGTATGCTTAATTTGTAATTAACGTTACCACTCAGTTTTTACTACGAACGTATACCCAATACTCCCGACTATGATCCTAATATATTTTCATACTCATTATAATAATATAAAAATTATATTATTATTTTACCCGGTGTTTTGAAATCAATGGCTATACCTTACGGTCGGAGCTTATAACTCCGTCGGTTTGCGCTATTTCAATTCAATAATTATCTTAACACTCGATTCTTGCAAGGAATAATATTTTACAATTTTTACAACTTCGTCGTATTTTATTTCATCGCGTCATGATTTATTTTTAGATAACTCGGTACCCGATAACACCCAATACACAACTAAAAATTAAACAAACACATGTGTTATTAGACAACAACATTTATTAGCCACCAAGCCCCAATTTTTCTTCCCTAAAACATGCCCCATGTTTCCCCCCCCTTGGACCAACTTTTTGACCAAGACCTTGACTAGTCCATATATATATTTCATCCTATCACACCATTTTCATCATTTACACTACAAAACACCTAGCAAAAACACTTTCTCCTCTTCCTTCCTTTGTGCATAATCGGCCAAGGCAAAGACCAAAGGGGAATCCATAGTTTTTCAAGATCCAAGTGTGTAATCAAATTCTAATCATGATTTAGTTGGGGTTTTGTGGTAAAAACCCTAGGTTTCTTAACATAATCATCTTCAAATCACTCCAATATTTCAAGTAAGCTTCAAGAATACTTTTGATCTTTTCATACTTTCATTTACTTTATATTTTTATGAATTTTCAAGATATATTGGTAAAACATGCAAGTATGTAAGATCCATACCACTTATTACTCATTTTGTTTTTATAAACACTAGATCTATAACTTTTATTAGAAATCTCATGAGATCCACCAAGATTGGTGATGTTTAGGAACCCATGACACCCTAAGAAGGTGTATGGTAGGATTGAGTACTTGTGGAGTTGATTTGAGATAGTTTGGGTAAGATCTAAACAAGTCTTGAACTAGAAAAATTGATTTTTACAAACTAAATAAAGGTTCTGTCCAAAAACGTAAGATCTGGAAAGATCAGTGGGTTTTGGGTAACTTTGGACCAAAGATTTAGAAAATACATTCCGAAACGAAGCCGTGGCCGAAAACGGGGATAAAATCCGAGTTACGACGAAGAAGTTATGCTATTTTCAATTTTAACGACGAAAACTATTTTCTGAAAAATACTTTGCTGTCCCACGATTTTCATGGACTGTTTCGAGGCCTAAAACTTGATCTAGCCTTCCCGACGTATCAAAAATATATTAGTATACTTGATTACCTTCGCGGGGATATAAAGAACATAGAAAACGGGCTTATAACGAAAAAGATACAAGTGTTTGAAATCCGACGATACATATACTTTTCCATCAGCTTTTGTATTACCATTTTTGCCGCAAAACTGTCTTTGCGAGACACCACTTTCACGGCTGTTTTTCCTTATGATCGGATTAGTTTGAGTCCGAACCGTAGTTAAGTAAAATCAAGTACTCCTCGCCTACTTTTCAAATCATTTGGCCGTTCGTTGAATAGACTTATAACGAATAAACTACGACCTCATCTATTTACCCGATAAACTACATATTTTGACAGCTTTTGCTATAATGAAATTTTCTAAGTGTTGAACATTAAACTTTCAAGTAACAACAATAAGAGTCGATTTTCTCATCGATCGAGACCCGTATCGCCAAAAGTTAAATGACACGACTTCTAGATATTGTTACAAGGTTTTCGAAAACGCCGAGTTTCATCACTAACCCTTAACGTACAATATTTCGCGACATGTTTTGCGAGGCCATTTTGGGCATATTTTCAAGTAATAAAAGGTTATTTTTGCGACGAAAACCTTATATTTGCCGATAGATCACCAAACAAGGATCGTGGAGTACCGTTTCAACATATTTACATGAAAAGTGGTTATTAACCTAACGAGACGTCAAAAACGTATTTGTCGACGAAAAACGTTATTTTCAAAACTAATGAGTGGTATCGATAACATATGTATTTGCATGTGTAGCGATATTTCATTTCTTACATTAGACTATCATTCATATTAGGTTGCGATTAGAGATCGTGCCTCATTTCTGTGTGTTCATTGTTGTCATCGTAGCTATCGCACCAGGTGAGTTCATAACCCCTACTTTTACTTGTTTTACAACTGTTTTGGGGGAAGATACATGCTCCTTACTATTTGAATTCAATGCTCGTTTTACTAAAACGCATTACTCGCTTTACATAGTTGATTACTCAAATATTTTCAGCTTTATCTAAATACTTGTTGATTATCCGAGTACAATATTATTCACTTGCTACCTACTTGCTATTTACTCATGGACATGAGTGCATAAATTTAAACTATTTACTGATTGCCAAATATTGCCTAAGTTAAGGACCGGTAGCTACAATATCCTAGGTATGTTTGATAACCTAGAAGTTCTTGGGTATGTTTGATTACCTACAATATCCTAGGTATGTTTGATTACCTAGAAGTTCTTGGGTATGTTTGATTACCTACAATATCCTAGGTATGTTTGATTACCTAGAAGTTCTTGGGTATGTTTGATTACCTACAATATCCTAGGTATGTTTGATTACCTAGAAGTTCTTGGGTATGTTTGATTACCTACAATATCCTAGGTATGTTTGATTACCTAGAAGTTCTTGGGAGCGTAACCTCCTGCATATAGCTAGAAAACCTTTTCGGTGCCTTGAACTTAGTACAATCAATATTCTTTCCTAAACTGGTGCTATGAAACTTTGTTTGTTAAACTATTTATGCGTTTTGCTGTGGAAACATTCTTTTAAGCACACATGTCTTACTCATACTATATTTGACAGTGGATTTACGATGCCTTTGCGGGAAAATACTTGTTTACTGGAAACACTTGTTTACGGAAAATACTTGTTTATTAAACCTATGAACTCACCAGCTTTATGCTGACGTTTTAGCATGTATTTTCAGGTTTTAAGTAATGGCACGCTACTGGAGGTTTTGGCAGGGCATGGCATGGTCATAGAAGACTCTGATATTCTTATGGGGGGACCGTTTTAAACTATTTTACAGGCCTACTTCCGCACTACTTTTAACGATGTAAATTCAATATTTTTGATTTAGTTATTTTATTCTAAATGATTCAAGTGAAAACCCGTTTTGAACCTGTGTTGTAATACCAATTGAGTTACACCCCAGCTGCTTGTATGCTTCCGCTGGACCCGATTTCTGGGGGTGTGACAGATTGGTATCAGAGCTTTGGCTATAGCGAACTAAGTGTTTTTAAAACCTAGACTATAGCTACTTTTACAAAAACTTAACCCTATGACCGTCACGTGCCTGCCTGCCAAGATGATACCTCATTTGTGGTTTGTTGCTGACTTAGGTGATGAGATTTGCGTCTCATTATCTGGTATATTATATTCATTTATTATAGTTGATTACTATAATTGTCTTTCATATAAGCATGTTCACGTATCATATATGTCACCGTGTTATGTTTTTCCTTGCATAGTTTCATCATTTGACCTCGAGTTTGGTCACCTGCTTTTGTCTTTCAGAACGTCTTGGTACTTGTGAAGGACATGGTATTAGTATAACTGAGCTGAGTATTTCAAAATTCATGGAACCTCGGTGGAATATAGACTGGTCATCTATATTCAACCCGGGATAGTGAGATATAGGCTGACCACCTATGTCTGACTCAGACATGAATTTTGCAACACTGAGAATGGTTATAATAAGATTATGTCTGGATTGAATTCCCTACTCAATTTCTAAATGTCTCATTCATGTGTGTGTATACTCTCGTTGTTGGAACCTTCATACTTTTCATCACTTCGTAAACCACCGATTGGAAACATGTCAGCTAGTCAATTTATTTCATGAACTTTCATATTTTTGCACAATACACTCATATCACAGTATTTTCTTGTGTCACAATCTTATTGGGTTGCAGTTGTCACAGTCTCTTCCCTCCTCACCATCACTATCATTTCTTTTCCCCACCCCCATATATACAAAGAAGTTGGTGACACTCTATAGATTCCGATGTCACTCATCCCTCACTACTCCCTATATTGATAAGTGGATATTATCAATGACCTCCCTAGGAAAGACTTTCTATACCTTCTATGAGGATGATCCTTCGGTACCTTAAGACCATTCAAAACTCAACCTGAATCTCAGGATATCACAAAACCATCCGAACCACTATCACTGGCCTGATCACCAAAATTCTATAATCTGGAAAGTATTGGCTTGACTGAATTACAAGATTCATTTAGATACGAGTGCTCACTAAGCAACACCATAGAGATAAATTCAACCTTTTAACCGAGACTATAAATTGAACCTGTCCTCACCAATAGCCTTTATTCAAACATGTTAGACACCTATGCATTTGTGCATACATACATACCTAGCTATTTTATCCACTTAATACTTGCACTTTTAAAAGGATTTTTCTCCAAACTACCATTATACAAAACATATATCTTGTAAGAAACACTTTTCTGATGCACTTATTTTGACAAGCAAATTCCTTTTGGCTAATCTTTTACAAAACTATTGAATGTTACAAAATTTTAAACATCGATCTTTGGTAAACCATATTATCCACCTTATGTTGAAAATTTTCCTATATTGCATAACTACTAAATTTTGAAACATCAAGAAGGATATTACCTAAAAAGCTGTTTGCTCAAGCTTGTAAATTCATTTATTCGGGGAAGGTTTATGAACAAAACACAATCTCAAAACAAACTTTGAAAATCAATCACTATATTACCACACTTATACCTTTAGGAGTTTGTGAGTTGATGACCTATAACTTGGGGAAAATCTTAGTAATGGAGACTAAGCACCGTAGGTGGAGAACGACTCAATTCCTGACATCCTGCAGAGGATCACAACCTTATCCTAACCTATCATTTTCAACAACACCCCTTTTACGGATTTAACCCTGTAAGTCTTTCAAAACAAGATTCATGATACCCATTTCAATTATTCCTAATAAAGGAATTTGATTCACCTCAACTCCTAGCGATTTCATTAAGATTTCTTTGGAACCACACCACCTATCATCTGTAGACCAATGGTCAGAATTTGAGATTGATTCAAACCTAGGGAGATATGCCCAAATCGGGGGTGATTGACACTAGAAATGGTTGGATTAACCATTTGCCATAAACCAAATTCAGTGGCAACCATAGTTATTGCGCGAGCATAGAGACTACACCATTTGAGGCACTCTATGGTTGTAGTGCCCACATCCATTGAAGGATCGAAATTTTGAAAAGCCCAACTCACTAGTACCGTAAGCATTCATGAAATAACCAAGAATTTCCTACAAATCAAGAATCAATTACAAATTCGATAAGTTGTAAACCCTTATAATTTCAACTTCGTGGTAGAGCCATGCTGAAAGTTCTGCCTAGGAAAGGCATAATACCATTCAGGAAATTTCATAAAGTTAAACCCGATATACACTGAACCATTTACGATGTCAGACAGAGTATGCCTAGTGGCCGTCAGACTTGAACCTTGTTAGAGCTCAGTAGCTTACACGATTATATCATCATCTTTTCACCAATACAACTTCAGAGACCAACACAAACTGAACTTCGGGACGAAGTTCCTTCTAAGGGGGTGAGACTGTAACAACCCGCATTTTCGGGACATTTCTCCTATTCACTATTCATCAGTTACTATTCACCGGTTACTATTCACCGGTCACTATTCATCATTTTACTATTCATCGTTTTCGGAGTCAGTTTGTGATTCCGAGAAACGTTCAAAAAATTTTACTATTCATGTGACACTATTCATTTCCGGAAGGAAATCACTATTCACGATTACCGTTCATTTCATCGTAAACTGAGTTTACGAGTCTTCAAATTCGCGTAACCAATGTGGTTTCCCTGTGAATTCATGCATCCTTCATTTATGACATTTCATATAGACTAGAGTAGTCTATATATATCATCAGTAACATCATCAGTACTTTAGGCCCTACACGGATATGCATTATTTCTATATACGTATGCTTAATTTGTAATTAACGTTACCACTCAGTTTTTACTACGAACGTATACCCAATACTCCCGACTATGATCCTAATATATTTTCATACTCATTATAATAATATAAAAATTATATTATTATTTTACCCGGTGTTTTGAAATCAATGGCTATACCTTACGGTCGGAGCTTATAACTCCGTCGGTTTGCGCTATTTCAATTCAATAATTATCTTAACACTCGATTCTTGCAAGGAATAATATTTTACAATTTTTACAACTTCGTCGTATTTTATTTCATCGCGTCATGATTTATTTTTAGATAACTCGGTACCCGATAACACCCAATACACAACTAAAAATTAAACAAACACATGTGTTATTAGACAACAACATTTATTAGCCACCAAGCCCCAATTTTTCTTCCCTAAAACATGCCCCATGTTTCCCCCCCCTTGGACCAACTTTTTGACCAAGACCTTGACTAGTCCATATATATATTTCATCCTATCACACCATTTTCATCATTTACACTACAAAACACCTAGCAAAAACACTTTCTCCTCTTCCTTCCTTTGTGCATAATCGGCCAAGGCAAAGACCAAAGGGGAATCCATAGTTTTTCAAGATCCAAGTGTGTAATCAAATTCTAATCATGATTTAGTTGGGGTTTTGTGGTAAAAACCCTAGGTTTCTTAACATAATCATCTTCAAATCACTCCAATATTTCAAGTAAGCTTCAAGAATACTTTTGATCTTTTCATACTTTCATTTACTTTATATTTTTATGAATTTTCAAGATATATTGGTAAAACATGCAAGTATGTAAGATCCATACCACTTATTACTCATTTTGTTTTTATAAACACTAGATCTATAACTTTTATTAGAAATCTCATGAGATCCACCAAGATTGGTGATGTTTAGGAACCCATGACACCCTAAGAAGGTGTATGGTAGGATTGAGTACTTGTGGAGTTGATTTGAGATAGTTTGGGTAAGATCTAAACAAGTCTTGAACTAGAAAAATTGATTTTTACAAACTAAATAAAGGTTCTGTCCAAAAACGTAAGATCTGGAAAGATCAGTGGGTTTTGGGTAACTTTGGACCAAAGATTTAGAAAATACATTCCGAAACGAAGCCGTGGCCGAAAACGGGGATAAAATCCGAGTTACGACGAAGAAGTTATGCTATTTTCAATTTTAACGACGAAAACTATTTTCTGAAAAATACTTTGCTGTCCCACGATTTTCATGGACTGTTTCGAGGCCTAAAACTTGATCTAGCCTTCCCGACGTATCAAAAATATATTAGTATACTTGATTACCTTCGCGGGGATATAAAGAACATAGAAAACGGGCTTATAACGAAAAAGATACAAGTGTTTGAAATCCGACGATACATATACTTTTCCATCAGCTTTTGTATTACCATTTTTGCCGCAAAACTGTCTTTGCGAGACACCACTTTCACGGCTGTTTTTCCTTATGATCGGATTAGTTTGAGTCCGAACCGTAGTTAAGTAAAATCAAGTACTCCTCGCCTACTTTTCAAATCATTTGGCCGTTCGTTGAATAGACTTATAACGAATAAACTACGACCTCATCTATTTACCCGATAAACTACATATTTTGACAGCTTTTGCTATAATGAAATTTTCTAAGTGTTGAACATTAAACTTTCAAGTAACAACAATAAGAGTCGATTTTCTCATCGATCGAGACCCGTATCGCCAAAAGTTAAATGACACGACTTCTAGATATTGTTACAAGGTTTTCGAAAACGCCGAGTTTCATCACTAACCCTTAACGTACAATATTTCGCGACATGTTTTGCGAGGCCATTTTGGGCATATTTTCAAGTAATAAAAGGTTATTTTTGCGACGAAAACCTTATATTTGCCGATAGATCACCAAACAAGGATCGTGGAGTACCGTTTCAACATATTTACATGAAAAGTGGTTATTAACCTAACGAGACGTCAAAAACGTATTTGTCGACGAAAAACGTTATTTTCAAAACTAATGAGTGGTATCGATAACATATGTATTTGCATGTGTAGCGATATTTCATTTCTTACATTAGACTATCATTCATATTAGGTTGCGATTAGAGATCGTGCCTCATTTCTGTGTGTTCATTGTTGTCATCGTAGCTATCGCACCAGGTGAGTTCATAACCCCTACTTTTACTTGTTTTACAACTGTTTTGGGGGAAGATACATGCTCCTTACTATTTGAATTCAATGCTCGTTTTACTAAAACGCATTACTCGCTTTACATAGTTGATTACTCAAATATTTTCAGCTTTATCTAAATACTTGTTGATTATCCGAGTACAATATTATTCACTTGCTACCTACTTGCTATTTACTCATGGACATGAGTGCATAAATTTAAACTATTTACTGATTGCCAAATATTGCCTAAGTTAAGGACCGGTAGCTACAATATCCTAGGTATGTTTGATAACCTAGAAGTTCTTGGGTATGTTTGATTACCTACAATATCCTAGGTATGTTTGATTACCTAGAAGTTCTTGGGTATGTTTGATTACCTACAATATCCTAGGTATGTTTGATTACCTAGAAGTTCTTGGGTATGTTTGATTACCTACAATATCCTAGGTATGTTTGATTACCTAGAAGTTCTTGGGTATGTTTGATTACCTACAATATCCTAGGTATGTTTGATTACCTAGAAGTTCTTGGGAGCGTAACCTCCTGCATATAGCTAGAAAACCTTTTCGGTGCCTTGAACTTAGTACAATCAATATTCTTTCCTAAACTGGTGCTATGAAACTTTGTTTGTTAAACTATTTATGCGTTTTGCTGTGGAAACATTCTTTTAAGCACACATGTCTTACTCATACTATATTTGACAGTGGATTTACGATGCCTTTGCGGGAAAATACTTGTTTACTGGAAACACTTGTTTACGGAAAATACTTGTTTATTAAACCTATGAACTCACCAGCTTTATGCTGACGTTTTAGCATGTATTTTCAGGTTTTAAGTAATGGCACGCTACTGGAGGTTTTGGCAGGGCATGGCATGGTCATAGAAGACTCTGATATTCTTATGGGGGGACCGTTTTAAACTATTTTACAGGCCTACTTCCGCACTACTTTTAACGATGTAAATTCAATATTTTTGATTTAGTTATTTTATTCTAAATGATTCAAGTGAAAACCCGTTTTGAACCTGTGTTGTAATACCAATTGAGTTACACCCCAGCTGCTTGTATGCTTCCGCTGGACCCGATTTCTGGGGGTGTGACAGCAAGTTTTCTCACGAAATGCAACTTCTAGATCCCCATCACAGAATTGACCAACAGAGAAAAGGTTGTGTCCAAGGCCTTCCACATAGTAAACACGGCTGATTTCGATGTTCCCGCTGATATAGTCACCATATCCCATGATTAGAGCGTAATGATCATTCCCGAATCTGACAGTACCAATAAACTTTGAGACAAAGTTGTGTAACAGTTTGAGATTGCCTGTCATATGTCGGGTGCATCCGCTATCAACAATCCAGAGAACAATCTGTACTACCTGCATCACAAGAAGAAGACACAGATGGAACAGAAGTAAGGGTGGAACCCAAAGAATGTGTGGGTTCCTGTTGGTTAGAAGCACAGGTATTCAACAATTTGGGAATCCATTTAAAGTCTGGTTTGTGTTGTAACCAACGTTGCCAATTCCAACTAGTTCTTGCTTTCTTAATGTTATATGCACTAGTAGGTGGCTGATTCCTAGATTTGTTCTCGGCACCTATGGGGGTAACTTCAACATCATTAGAGACTGTAGAAGACGGCTTTCCTAAGTTAGACTTAGAGGCAATAGTGGGCCTAGAAGGAATGCGTGTCCTACGTTTCTTATGACGATTGAGAAGAGAATTAGCTAAACATTTTGTATGATCACCAGATGATACGCTTTTACGACAAAACACACAAGATGCATTAATATTCAAAACATTCAAAGGTTCATCATTCGTTACATTTAGATTTTGATTACAATTTGCCAGATTAGAATCTAAATCTGATGCAACATGAGTTTTATTCAAGTTCCTAAGTTGGTCTTCTACTTCTTGAGCTTCTAGGTGTCCTCTCTTACGTTGCAAGATCCTATTCTTCTTGTTACTTTTTCGCTTGGGTCTGCTAACGTTAGAAGTGGAGACTAGTCCTGTAGAAGTGGAGTTATCAACATTAGTGTTTTGAACAACCTTTCCTTTATCAGTTTTGTCTACATGATACATTCCTGGTGCTATTACCGTGGTGTCAACAAACTTTCCTTGCTGAATTAGCTTGATTTTCTCTTTAAAATCAATGATGATGTGATTTTTGTCCTGAATTTCAGACTCAAGTAAACCATTGCAATATTTGATGTCATCGCGGTTTTGTTGCCATTCGGCGTTTTCAATTTTTAAATCCGCAATTTCTTTCTCGTATCGGAGACACAAACCTTTTAAAGACTCGTTGTTTTTGCAAATCTGACAAGGGTTTGAAACATTTTGACTTTGAAACTTCAATTCTCTTTCAAGACTTTTAGCTTGACACCATTCAAGCCTTTGATTGAGTTGAAAATTTTCTTTTGAAAATTGTTTTGTCACATCATCATTTTTAATTCTCAACTTATCATTTTCCTGTTTAAGTGTCTCAATTTCCTCATTCAACAAGTTATTATCAACACAAAGATCATCCATAAGCATAGAAGTACCAGATTTATAGAGATCATTCATGATAACAGACAAAATATCAGCATTGAGAACTTGTTCCAAGAGTCGATCAGCATCATTTTTTAAAACTCTATTTCTTTGCTTTTGAACCAAAATGTCATTTTCAGTTGCATTGAAAACGTTTATCATATTTTTGACCTCCTTTTGAAGCTCCTGATCCCAACGTGTAGCACATAGACGGAGGTGTTGAACAATTGGCTTCATTTGTTTTTGAAAAATATCTCTCTTTTCTCGCTCGTAAGCGGATTGAAAAGTTTCAATTTTTATTTCAGAATTACGTTCAATTATTTCCTCCAAAATTTCGATGTCTTCCATAAAGGTTTTGAAATAATTTAAGACACGACAAGTTTTCGGTAAAGGTGTAAGTTCACCGGATGATGGTAAAGGACCATTTATTTGTGCTACAGTTTGGACAGCGGCCGCATTATGAGATGAAACATATGACTCTTCAATAAACCATGATTTCTCAGGTAAGTCCTTTTGAGTAACAAAAGATTTAGAAAGAGGTGGAGCTTTTGAATAGTCATATGGTGTCCAGTGTTGAACATAACTCATTTTTGATCGACTCTCGTCTTCAAGTTCTTCTTCTTCCTCAGTATCAAAAACAACAGCACGCACAATTGTATTATCAAACATATGATCAATACTGTAAATCTTGGGATTTTCTTTAAATGCTGTGTGAAGAAACATTGATTTGAAATCGCAAAGTGCAAATCCTTTATCGGGTCTCGGTTTTAAAGCAAATTTCTGAATTGTTGTGACAGAGTTCCCGTGTTTGTAAACAATGTGACGAAATTCTTTGAGTTGTTTTTCAAGATCAACAATATCACCAAGTAAGTCATCTATATACTTCCTTTTTCGTGTTTTATGTTCACAAAACTCCTTTTTGCAATTTAACAATTCTGTTTCTGTTTTTGAAAGAATTGTTTGAAGACGTTCAGCTTTCATTTTCAATTCACATTTTTCACTTTCGAGTTTCGAAATCAACTTCCCGTTTGACTCAATTAAATCTTGCATTTTGCGTTGAAGATCTTGTTCTTTATTGTAAGAATCTTGAAAAGCTTTTTCAAAACTTTTTGCATGTTTAATTTTGTCTTCCTGATTTGAAAGTTGAATTTTATAGCATTCAATGTCTCGTGCAAGTGACGCATTTTTTTCTTTTAAAACTTTATTTTTCTCGTTGCATTTAATGATTTGCAATTGTTGAGCATCCAGTTGTTTAGATAACAATATGAGGTCAGGGTCTGGATCAAATGATGGTTCATGTTGTTCTAAATTATCATGTTTATCATTCTCAATAGGATTATCAAATGAAACAACTGTGTCATCATCGAATATGACAACTGTGCTTATTTGTTAATCTTTTTGAGAGGATGAAGATGATTTAGATGGAACAACTTGCGCCATATCTGATACAGAAGCAGAAGGTGAGGCTATTTCATGTATTAGGCATGCTTTTTGTTCATGTACCTGAGACAAGCCGTCAGTGTCATACACTGGACCTGAATCATTAAGCTGGAGTTCCTGCATGTTGGCCATAAGCATCACAGCAGCATTGGCTTCCAGATCTTCCATGTCATCATCATTGTTCACATTTGCCATGAAGTTGTTGTCCTGTTCAGGGAAATGTCCATCTTTTTCATCTTGAAGAGCCATGAGTAATGCCTGCTTGTGAAACTTACTACCCCGAGTTCTCGGTTTGGGACATGCTGTAGCAATATGACCTTGTTCATTGCAGTTATAGCACCATACTGCATTCCCTGAGTTGGAGTTTCTAGTTGCAACTGGTTCAGACCTTTGCTGAGAAGATCCTGAGTTGTTCCTGAACCCTCCATTGTTACTAAACCTCTGACCATTCCCATAATTTCCTGAAGAGCTTCCTGAACCAGATCGACCATAGCTACGATTCGGAATTTCCACTCTTCCATCATTAACAACAGCTTGATTCCTTGTGTTAGAAGATGAACGTTGACGGTTGTTTGTTTTGTTGGAGAATTTACTGAAAGCTCGAGCAATAAGAGCAAGTCCCTGATTCAACGTATTAAAGTCATCATCGTCATCATCATTGGAGTTGGAGTAGTACACAGCATCATTGTTGTTTGACGGAACAAGTTGAGTAGAAGAATCTTGTGGAGATGAATCATAAGGGACCATTTGGTTCGAGGTGGAAGATTGTGGATAACTGAAGTAGTTTTGGTCTTGAACGTATGCATGATTTGACATTGGTGGTGGAGCATATGGAGATTGAGCTACGAGAGCCAAAGAATTTGGTGTTGGTGTTGGTGTGTATCCTCCTCGTAAAGCTCTATCTTTTTCCACTTCAGGTTCATGGTGTTTCAGAAAATCATACAACAAACCATATGGAGCATCATGAAGATTCTTCGTTTGACGAACAAATGTCACATATTTATGCCAATCAGGGCCAAGACTACCAACAAATTTGGAGTTAACCGCTATCCTTGGTACTGTGATTTTGTGACGTTCCATATCATTCACCACATTTGTGAAACGATGATAATAGGATTCAAGGGACTCTCCTGGTTCAATTGTAATGTCAGTGTATTCCATGTAGAGTTTGGATTCCATGTCATCTTTGTTCAATTGAGTGCCTTCCATAAGGAGATGAACGTGTTCCCACATAGCTTTGGCTGTTTTCTGAGCATCGACACTTCGATAGATCGGATTAGGTATACCTTGAAGTATATAAGCCATTGCATACTCATCTGCTTCACGATGTAATTTCTGTTCTTCTGTGAGTTGAGATTCTGGAAGAGGTCGATCACCAGGAGGACGTGGAGGATCAGCAGTTGGATCACCAGCTTCAAATCTTGTTGGCCACTCAAATGGTCCTTCAAGTATCACTTGCTTCAAGAATTTCCCATGAGGTTTCTTTAATTCAAGGAATCGTAAGAATCGACTTGACCATTGAACATAGTTCCCAGGTGTTAGCAATGGAGGTGTTTCAAGTGATCCTGCCTCATGTCGGGATTGTTGAGTTGTAATAACTTCACACATTCTGTCAAACCAGTGAGGTTGTTTGGAGGAAAACTGAGTGTTTTGTTGTGGCACTTGATATGGTTGTTGTTGAGGAATGATCTGATGTTGTTGCATCATTAGGTAATGATGTGGTGGATTGTATGTTTGTTTTTGAGAAGGTTGTTGATACATTTGGTGCGGAAGGTATTGTTGTTGCTGATACTGCTGATGTTGATGTTGCTGAGTATGAGGGAAGTAGTGATTAGGTGGTTGAGACATCTTAAAACACTTGTGTAGAAATGGATCTTTGTAGAAGATTGAAATGCACGTTCCTTTGATTAAGTCAAAATTCCTTGGGGTAAGTAGAATCTTACGCGTAACTTTTAATCTTACGCGTAAACTATTAGGTTATGCGTAAAGAGTTAGTTATGCGTAAACAATAAGTTTAGGCGTAAGTTTACTCTTTACACGTAAGCTTAGGCTTATGCGTAAGTTTAGACTTATGCGTAAGGTTTAAACAACCAAACAAATCTTCCAAACTTATCCAAGCTTGAAAGATATTCGAAGTCGAAGTAATCCACTAACTTGTCCAAGCTAGGGAAGTACTGAGTCACCGGAACACAAGGAGAAGATCTTTGTTGAAGATTAAGCGTAGAATCTGTAACTTACGCGTAAGATAGTACTTATGCGTAAAGTTAAGGCGTAGGATCTGTCTTGTGCGTAGGAATTCACACTTACGCGTAGAAAATGACTTTACTCGTAGGATTTAAGGCGTAGACTTCCAAGTAACGCGTAGAAACAGGGTTTTGACCACAATTACGCGTAAGAAAAGGGTTTTGACCTTAGATACGCGTAAGAAAAGGGTTTTAGGCCAAAATTTACGCGTAGAAAGGACAAAAGGTACTATTCACAGCTTTTGAGTCGTACTGTTCACTAGAGTTACGCGTAAACAGGTCTGAAACTTGAAAAATCTCAAATTTTTGAAGAAAAAATGCTTAAAAATAAGGTACTTTTGATCAAATAACTTCACCAATACTTAGAAAACACTAACTATTGAAGATTTTGCTACCAAAAACTAGTTTTCCAATATCAAAGAAGCTATAAAACCTTTAAAAACCTTAAAAATCACAACTTTATGCAAAAACTAAGCTTCAAATCACTATATCAACCTTGAAACTTATCCAAGCTTCAAGATTTGAGTGAAAGAAACAAAGAAAAATGCAAAAAGATGAAGAATAAGCACTCAAACCCCACGTTAGAACCAAGAGCACCACTTCAATCTCTATTAGGCGAATGATACCACTTGTTAGGTCACCATTTTGTAAACACAAGTATGATTTAGAAAGAAATAAGATGAGAAAAGAGATTGGTTGATTATGAGACAATACGAAAGGTGAAAGTGCAAGAGTTTCCTTAAGACAATCAAATAACCAACAAATGAAATGTTTACATAAGCTCTCTATTTATAAGGAAGGAGTTAGGGCAACACTCCCTTCCTTCCTTATCTCTTAATTCGTGGGCTTTAAGGCCCATAGGGCTTTAACACATAAGCCTTGTAACATAAACTAAATGAAATAAATACTAAAGCAACCTATTACAAAATGTAATGACCGAGACTTGACTAAATACAAAAGTATGATCCCAACAAATAAAGACCTAGTGCATATCGGTTCATGTTTCCTAAGACGTTCAAGCATGTTACCATTTGGAGATCTGCCAGTTTTCTTAAGCCTAACATTAAATTCATTCATCCAAAACAACTATAAACAAGTAATCAACATCTAATTAACATCTAGGTTTCATTAGATCTAAGCAAACACAAGATAGATCTAGCCTAGCATGATGGAATTAAGACAAGAACAAGAGATAGACAACCAACACATAGACATATTGATTGAATTAAAAGAATACTTATCTCAATTACACATGAAAGGTATCAAGGGCTTAGAACCCTTGAAAAACCTGTAAAATTCGCACCAAATTCGTACTTAGGGTTTCTCCAAAACTTCTCTCTTTTTAATGTGAAAATTAGAAAACTATATATAGGAAATAGGGTCTGACGGCGTCAAGACCAATCTTGTGACGCCGTCACCTCGCCGCCAAAACTCTTCTCGGACTGCCTTGATCTACTTCTGACGCCGTCATGTGTTATGCATTTCCAGGCCGTCATGCGTTTTACTCTTGACGCCCTACTTCGTGACACCGTCAGGAATTCCTTCTTGACGCCGTCAATTACTGTTCCCAGCAAGGAAAATTAAGACTTTGGCGTTTTCTTCACTTTTATGCTCCAAAAACGTCCAAATTGCTTCCTTCTCCAGATTTCACTCCCAAAGTACCTAAAATCACAAAAGGAACGATTTAGGGCAATATTTGATCAAATAAATTCAATTCCGGGCTTAAATGACCCCCTAAAAGTGGTTCATTTTTCGCCTCATCATATACCCTTACACTTGAGATTTGCTTGTCCTCAAGCAAATGCGCTTTTATTCTACTCAAAATACAAGTTAGGGTCATTTAACACTAATATAAAAGTAATTACAACAAATAATCGTTCCACTAAAGACCAATAGACAAGCACGGAGGTCATACACTAGCACCTCACAAATAGTGTTTAGATACTCACATCTCTCGGGTGTAATAAAGTATAAATTACAATATGGAAACGGAAGATATCTCTCACTACCTGTCATAGCAAAATAGATTACCATAGGCTTGGGAAAGGATCAAACCTCCACCACATGGCGTAAGCACCTAGGATAAACTATCAAAGATATCTTTTAAAGGGTTGTAACGTTAGGTGTAGGGATATGAAATACACGGTTTTGTTGGATAAAGGAAGTTTTACTGGTGGCGAGTTAACAATCTTAGTTAATTACATGTACAATGTGGCGTTGCTAAGCCAAGACTAGACTCGACTTAAGCTAATAAATGAAAAATAACAAAAACATAAAAATGAACATAGATTGAAACGGGATGGTAGTCTGTATGTTTTTTCTCTTTTTCCTTTTCTTTTTTTTTTCGATTTTTTTTTTTTTTTTTTTTTTTTTTTTTTTTTTTTTTTGCATACACTCTTACCCTACCATCCAAAATAATACATCATAGGGGATGAACATTCCCCTTATACTTGAATCTTTACATACTTTACATTAAACTAATCTAATGACTCGAATTAAGAAAATCAAAACACTTGGAGTACTTTTAAGATTAACGTACGTATGGGGGTAACAATATGATGTTCTTCCCCATTACTCCATAAAATAAGTACTTACCCATGAGTCCCAATCGTCCCAAAACAATATGTACAAGGATATGACTGGACTTAGCAACCATGTAATCAATTAGATAGTTAACTTAGGGTTTAACAAATAACAATAATGCACTAAAAATGAGCGCATACACGGAAGGCTAAGGCGATTTGGTTGTACATTTAAGTGGGGTGTAACAAATTCTTCCTTTAAGTAAGATGCTTAAAGTTAGAAACGAAAAGATAGGCTCGGAGGGGTGTACTAGGGGTTTCGTGTACTAAAAATGAGTACAACGCTAAGGGTGTGGAAAAAATTAGTTGACTTAACTAGCCAAGTAATATGACTTAAATGGTCAAGTAATCATGATACGGGTTTAACACAAGGGTGATCCTAATGCCTCTTATCATGTAGTAAATCCTACCACACGAATGTAGTCTCACTAGCGGTCTCGGGATGCATCACTAACGCAAGTTCTAGAATCTAAATGCTACCGGTACACTCATAAGCACTAATAGTAAATGCTTTTCCTATCAAATCTAAAGGCGAACCTCACATATTTGGGTGAGAAATTTTTCTGAATATACGGTTATGTGCTAGTCATACAATCTCCTATCCATGAGACGCTTGCTATGGCTAAAGTTTCACTCCTAAATGTTGTAAAAAATTTTAACTTTGGCGCTAAAATTGCACTAACAAGTATTTCTCATAGTTTTATTACACATCTATCATTAAACAAAACAAACTCAAGCGAAAGTGCATATGTAAGGTATCATCTTTTTACCCTCCCCTTACACTTAAGATGAACATTATCCCCAATGTTCAAGTAAAGAATGTAAAAGTTAAAAAGTAAAAGGAATGAAATCAAATACTCCCCTGATTCGCTCGGTATGGATAATAAGGTGGCCAGGTTAAATCTTCCTCTAAGAAAATGAACAATCAAAGCTTCCCTTCCAGAATATAAATCATCTTCTTGTCAAACATAACCTGTAAATCCTGAGAAAATAGACAAAACAACCTCGCGTAAAATCGGCGGCATCCTATATAAGTTACTAAATCCTAGAAAACAAGATAAGATACAATGCTTATGGAATGAAGTTTGCAGATTTCCTGGAGATTATAAAACTTAATAATTCACAAAAACCATAAGACTCCGTTAGAAAAACAAAACCGGTAAAATTTCCAGATTTTTAAACGTGACGCCGTCAAGAGTAAACTCGTGACGCCGTCAGAAGTGACCTGCAGAAATTCTTATGTTAAGTTTCCGGAAAATTTCTGGAAAAACTTGGTCCTACTTCCTGGAAAATCCTGCAAAACTTCATTATGACTCAATACAAGCATTTGACTCTAACAAATACGAATATACATGTTCATTTAATATTGTGGAGAATCATGATCGGTTTGTTTCTTAAAAACATATTTGGGGTTTCCCCTTACACTTATCTTTTGCAAAAATACTTCTAGGTGGAGTTAAGACTAAGCCAAAACAACAAAGTAAAGTATTTCGAGAGGCCGATCTCTCTCCCAATTGATATGAACCGAGTCGATAATGAGGTAAAAGAACAATAAAGATAGATGATCAACTTTCGAGAGGCCGATCTCTCTCCCAATAATGAAATCAAGTAACTAAACCATTAATAATCTTCTGGATATTCCGGTTACAATCCTAATGACCACTTAAATACTTGATTATTCCTATACTTATCATAATACTTTAACTTGTTCACTAAGACAATATAATAAAGGCAACTAAATAAACTAATTAAATAATTAATCGTATCAATACTCCTGCCCCCAAAAACACCTTGTCCTCAAGGTGTTGCAAAGTCTCCTCGAATGATTCCGGGATCCCATAGTTTTCTTATAGATACACTCTTCAATCCATAATTGTTGAGCCTGTCCAATCTTAAGTGGTAAAACCCTCCCAATTCAATAGAAGCAAGGCTTACATCTGGTAAATCATCAAAACTCACCGGATAGCGGTGATGAAGGGCTTCATGTATCATTCCATCACCATGTTTATGTTTTACCCCAACGAGCACAAAAGAATTCAGTCATTGGTTTTCATCATGGGCTGCAATCACCTCGTCCCTCTTGTTTCTGATTTCTTCTATGCTTGATTTTTTGCTTTGTCCTCGTCTCTTTTCACATCAGAATATGCAACCACCAGGTTGTCTTCCGGTGTTGATCCATCATCACAATCTTCAGTGACAAAGATTTGTGATTTAGGATTTGATATTACATTTTCGGATGCTTCCTGAACTCTATTAAGATCACGTCACTTCTCCCATTCTTCAACCTCCTTAGCGCGGCCCATTGAAATCGCCAATTTTTTCAATAGATCCATAATCTCTTCATGTTGACGGGCTGATTTAGCTCTCATAGCCTCCATTCTTTTCTCGAAGTTACTCATGACTAGTCTGATGATGAGCAGTAACTCCGGGATGAACAGTAAATCCGGTGAACAGTATCCGATGAACAGTAAATTCGATTTTTTTAACCCTAGAATCGATACAGCTCTGATACCAATTGATATGAACCGAGTCGATAATGAGGTAAAAGAACAATAAAGATAGATGATCAACTTTCGAGAGGCCGATCTCTCTCCCAAAAATGAAATCAAGTAACTAAACCATTAATAATCTTCTGGATATTCCGGTTACATTCCTAACGACCACTTAAGTACTTGATTATTCCTATACTTACCATAATACTTTAACTTGTTCACTAAGACAATATAATAAAGGCAACTAAATAAACTAATTAAATAATTAATCGTATCACTTTTTTTCTCACCTTCCCTTCCCTACTACAACCTACCTGTCATTTATATCCCCATTTTCCCAAAACTCTAATTAAAACCAAACCATCCTCAATTAAATACCCAACCATCCCGAATTAAATTCTTAAGAACCCTAATTACATTTCCTTTCATCGCCAATTGACGATTGTCACGATATATCACTCCTCACGGTTTGTACTATTTTAACATGGATGGTAGTGGTGGTGGTAAAAGGAAGCAAAGGCTTACGGATGTTGGTATGCTAATGGTTTATAGTTCCTTTATATGTTTTAAATTAGCTTAATGATGTAGTTATATGATATCAATAACCTTTATTACGCAAACTAGTTAAATAGTTAACACGTTGGATTAGTTTGATTGTGCTAATTATAGCATGTTGTACTAATGTGTTTTTGATCATTATGGTTTTGGGAGTTTGCTTGGTCTGTAATATCTTATCCTGTTGAATATAATTATAAGTCGTAGATCCCTTAAGAGTACTTGTACGTAGCCGACCATTAACTATGTACCATGAATTTACCTCATTAAAGTCAGTTTGCTGCTTGAAATTTGAGATGTTAGCCTTAGGAATAACAGACAGTAAGAATAAATGATTTGGTTTCTATGTATTGATATTTGGTTTAAGAAAACTTAAAACAGCAGCATTCTTTCTATGGCTTAAAAGGGTGTTTGGAACTTTGGTTTAAGTGCAGATGGCTAGTTTTCTTATGTGTGAGGATGAAGTTGCATAAGGTTGGCAGAGTTTAGGCAGATTAAAGAGAAATGTAGTCATAGGTTAAACTGGAATGTAGTTACTTATATGGAAATGTAGCCATTTCAATGGTTTCTCCATGAGTATATCTAGTCTTGTTGAGCATTAGTTGAATGGTTGGTAGCAGTATGTCGCTGTTTGTGTTATGTTTCATGTTTCGTTCTGTAGAAGTGATTACATTTAGTATTTTTTTCCAACTCCTCGGTTCAATGTAAAATAGTATTTCTTTCATTTTGGTTATCTTTATAGATGACAGTGTGGCTGATAAGGGAAAGAGAATACTGATTATAGATGACAGTGAGGATGATTAAAAGATATCGGATAAAGTGATAATCACAGATGAAATCATGGCTGAAATTCATGATAAATATGTGGGATATAAGAACATCACGCATGAAATGATAGATGAGATTCTGGAAGATTTAAAAAAAAAAAGGGCATACAATGAAATGATAGAGAATAAAGGTAAAAGTATTTTGGGATTTTTATTCTAGTTATGATCAACTTAGCATCCTTTCATAAGAAAGTTACTGAGCACTTTACGACTTTGATCTTTCATTTTTTTGGCTATCTTTGAAGATATCAACTCCAAATGCATGCCAAGTGATGATGATGTGATCATTATTTCATATGATGATATAGACACTGATTATGATACAAACACTGATGAAGATGTGATCTTTATGGGTAATGTGAATGATACAGACACTTGGGTAAGCAAGGTAAAAGGAAAATGACAGTCGAAAAGTTTGTTGACAGTTGAAATAGTACCAACTAAAAGGATAAGGACCATTGCAATGACAGGTTGCATACTTGGTCTTAGAGCTTTTAGACAAAGAGTTGATTGTTAAGAAACCTGGAAGTAACGTTAAAGTGAGAAATTGCATAATTGGTTAAGAGCTCCTAGAGCAAATGAGGGATGTTCCTTCAGCGAAATGAGGAAGTGTTAACTAGTTAGTTGATGTGACTTTTTTTTTGGTAATTGTATTAATAGTGATCCTGGCATCTATGCATGCTAAAAACAATGTTTATATTTGGATTTGTAGTTTGCTTATTTCTGGTTGCCTACTTGTAGTGGCTTTAGCCATTTCCTATGGGCAAGCCTTTCACCGCAATTGATTTACTGATACTCTAGTCATTTTGAGTGTTTGGACAAAGGAATGTACTAAACTAGATGGCTCTATATCGTATAGTGTATTTGATATTTCAAGACATCTTTTGTTTGAATGTGTTTTGCATTGGCAACGCCATTTGAAGTTATGTTGGTTTACTGCATTGAATCTTTTGACTGTATTGCATTGATAAAATTGACATCTTATGTTTTGACAGCATTAACATTGGTAAAATGGACGGCATGTCCTTCGGGCTTTTGGTTTGACTGTATTTACATTGACTACATAAATCTGTTGCATTTTGGCTTTTGGTTTAAACACATTCACTATATTGGCCAATTGCCTTTTGGTAATAACTCAAACCTTGACTGCATTTGTAGTTTAGGCATTTGTCTACTATACTTGACTATGGGTCTAGTTGGGATAGTATTTGAGTGTAGTAGATGTGTCTCTTGTTTGATATGAGTTATATCCATAATGTAGTTTCCTGCTGTGAGATAATGGAATGTTTGGAATTAGAAATTACAGATAGTGTGAGTAGCTTGTGGATGAATTTTAACTGGGCTATTTTACTTGAGATGGGATTCCTTTAGTATGCTCTATAATGCACAAGCTAAGTTTCAAGATGAATTCTACACATTATGGTTTTAACACGATGAATTCTACACATTATGGTTTTAACATGTACTCTCAGTTCTTTAGTTTTAACATGCACATTTGCAAGTTTAATATTTGTTTAGAATTGAGATACAAGTTCATGACAACATATGGCCTTGTATCTTGATTGCTTGAAGCTTTGTTATTTTAGTTTCCTTCTGAGATGGCCTTGTGATGCGTATATTGTGAAATTTGACTCCTAAAATTCAAAATAACCTTATGAGAAGTAAATGGTCAGTTACATGTGACCAATTCACAACACTGTTTGTGTTTATTGTTTAGTTGACTTGTAAAAGTCAAAAACTATTAAAATATGACCATTTCCACCAAAGTAATGTCTATATTGTGAAATTTTTCAGTTTAGGCATTTGCATTTTAATTTTCAGTTTAGGGGTGTTTGGAACTACCTAACCAAACCGCATATTATCTTATTTGTTTTCAAGCGCAGCTTAAATACATTAAGGTATACCTTGATTGTAATAACCAAATACAGATTCCTAAATAATCAGTTTAGAACCAAATACAACAACACCATTGAAATAACCAGTTTAGAATCTTTATATAATCCCAAGAGTTAAGTTTCACATCATCTAGATCAAATGTTTGGTTTAGCCAGTCCATCTTCTCCTCCCACTCTTGTTCTTGCTTAAATCTGTCCTACCACTTTTGTTTAATCCTTGCTTCTTCTTCTAATGCTTTTGTTAATGCTTCTTGGTCTAATCTCAACTGATGTTCCTTTGTATAATGTTATACAATTACATAATGTTAGAAAGATGACATATACATGTATCAAATTATTATTTAACTTATTACTTTACATACATGTTCTTGAATAAGATGTCCACCATTTGCAGGCAAATCGGTTGTACCACCAACACTTCCACTACCACCTACACTAGTGCCATTTCCAGGAATTGTATCCTTGTAGAAAACCTTAACCACATTTCTCATTGTAATGTTAAGATAATGGCCTGATTGTTTATGAGAAAACACAGAAACATGTTGAAGTATCAAAGCAGCTCCTACGGTAATAGCCTTTCCATAACTACCTTCTGTAAGGCTTTGTGATGAATTGTACATGAAAGATCTTTGAGTGTTACTTTGACATCATCCAATGCATTCAGAGTAGAAGGCTTGATTATTGCAACAACCTGTTCAAGTTTCGCATTCTTGCGAAAGTTCTTGATATTGCCTAAACACCCGCTCATGATCCCCCCCATTAACATTCACAAACTCAACCGCGCTAAACCACAGCCCATGCGTAAAATCCTCATCCTCACCCACATCCTCAACAACTTTCTTAATATACTATTGTATTGACATTACACAATCCTCCCTACCTTCCTAAATATCTGCTATTTTACGGAGCTTCGCCACTTGAACAATACTCACAGGACCTGGTATTATCTTAATTGGCTTTACACCAAAATTATCAACTATTTGGTTTTGAGATGAAAGTATGGTTTAGGTTGCGGTGGTTGTCTCATGGCGTATGCAGTGGTTGCTACAAGGACAGAGTACTGCAGTTGGTTGGAGATCGGAGTTGTCTATATCACGGGATTGTTCCCCTTGATGATTTTGGGATGAATTCATTTTCTTGTTTATTTGGTAGGTGCAACAATCAATTTAATAAGTTTAGATCGATGGTGGTGAAGGGCCTCGATGGTGGTGGGTTCTGGTGGAGTATGAAGTTAAAAAAGAATTGGCCCTTATAAGAATAAAAAATAAATAAAATAAATAAATAAAAAGTGGGATAATAAGTTTATGTAATTGTTACATAGATCGTTCATGTGGTTTTTATGGTTAAAAGGTCTATTTTTCCCCTCACGTGCCTGGACTTGACGAAAACAACCAACCCCCGTTTGGTCAAAGGATCGGTCCATGCAAAATGGATAACCACAGGGACAATCGGTGTACTTTTTGAGAGTTAAGGACAAAAGGTGAAAAAGTATGTAATCAACTCAATTTTTAATTTTGTACTAATTTAAGGTTTTAATGATTATTTATTTATTTATATAAATATGAAAAAATAACAATAACTTATACGAATTCGGTTTTCGCTACAGTTCGATTGACGTTTTGCCAAAATCAAAATCGAAATAGAAACCAAAGATTGAATTCAGTTCTGTCCAGTTTTCGGTTACTGTATTCCCCGACTTATGAACACACTACGCAATTGCAAAAGGCCCACTATTTTAACACCCCGAATGTTTCCTCGACTATTATATCCAAGGCCCATCCTTTGAAGCCCAAAACTCTGTAATTAAAAAAAAAGTTCTTAAATTAATACAAACGAGATGGGCGTCGTTCCGTCGCGTTGCGGCGGGGCGTCGATTTATGCAGTTGGTCGTTTGACGGTATATAATCGTCGATAGGCTTCCGGGATTTTTGGCTTTTTCTTCCTATTCAAGATTTTTAGATATCTTTTGTTTCGGCCCAGTGTTTTTTTTATTATTATTATTTTTTTTTATTTACTATGTCGGTTTTTTTTCCTGACCCGTTTCATTTGCTTATCTTTGTGTCGTGTGTAGCTGGGATTTTGTAGTTGGATCAGTGCATACTTCGTGGGCCAAACTCATGTGTAAGACGTGTATATGGCGTAACATACATGCTAAATATAGATTGGTCCACGCGTATTGTGAGATTAGTAAAAAAACTAAGTAATACATCATCAGTTTGTACAATAAGTATGCCACAATTGTTAAGGGGTTCTATTGTTTACCACAAATGAAGGCCCAAGAAAAATGGACTCTTAGTTAGTTGAATTGGTGTTTAGCAGGCCAAAAAAAAAAAAAAGCCTATAGCCCATTGGCAAAATGACAAAAGCAACACATTTCCATAAGTTCGACGCTATGTTATATATATATAGTAATGACAAAAGCAACACATTTCCATAAGTTTGACGCTATGTTATATATATAGTAATGTATTTAATCATAACAATGTGCATACTACAATAATTATATTTAACCTCATATTTTAGTTTCATTTATCAAAACCTTAATTTTAGAAGAAAAAAACGTGCAGTTCTACATGTTTAGATATAAATTACTTTGATTACCGTCTCTGCTAGGGTGTTATTCTGGTTGACCCGGTCGGGTTTTGGTCAATCGGGTCAGGTCAATTCAGGTCAAGGCTAAAAGAATATCCGAGCCTGACCTTGTTTAGAACTCGGGTCACTCGGATCGGGTCAACTTGGGTTCAGGTTTAGGCCGTTTAAAAATAATACAATTTTGGTGTTCAAACTTAAAATACATAAAAATTAGAAAGAATAAAAATTAAACTCAGGTCATTCGGGTTGAC
Organism: Artemisia argyi; assembly: GCA_030686995.1. Taxonomy (NCBI): domain Eukaryota; kingdom Viridiplantae; phylum Streptophyta; class Magnoliopsida; order Asterales; family Asteraceae; genus Artemisia; species Artemisia argyi. The sequence continues at coordinate 128,411,047 of CM060687.1, forward strand.
CCGAACCTAAGTAAGATACATATATTAAACCCGAACCCGATCTTGTTTAGAACTCGGGTCAATTCGGATTGACCCGAATATAAATTTGAACCCAATTGACCCAACCGATAGCCATATTCAAGTTCGGGTCTGGTCAGCTTTTATGACACCCGAGTCTCTGCATCTTGAACAATTATCAAAGCAGATCCGTAGTTAAAGACCTTATCTCTTCACAAAAGGCTTAGAGCTCAAATCTTACTACGTACACATTTAGGAGTGGCTAAAATTTAGTCATGATTAATAACACAATTAAAATGCATAACTCCTCATCTTTTTAAAATCAACTGAACAGAAATACGTTATCCGAAAATTATTTATGTACAACATGAATTTAAGATAGTATGGGCCGAAAATGGGCTTAAAGTTATATTAACAATGGGCTTTATACATAGTCGGCAAAGAAAACCCAGCTTTCCCATATATACGTGATATCGCTGCTCCTAATTTCCTTCATACGATTAGTATTCACCTTGCACCCCACGTTACTATACCCTAGAGATCAATTTTTTGCTTCGATCACCACCATGTCACGACCAGTATCCACCGCATTCATCAAAGATATGCACACAATCACCATCAACAACAGCCACCTTAAAACCCTTTCGAGAACCACATGTGGAATCTGCATTGACGAATTCATGCCTCAAGAAAAGATTATACGATTATACTGTCATGTGTATCATAAGAAGTGTATTGTTGACTGGTTTTCCACAAACAATACATGTCCCCTATGCCGTGAAGACTACCCACCAGAAACTCCAGATCATTGTTTTGTCCCTATAAATTCCCAACGTAATCGTCGTCGTCTACTTAAATCACCACAGTTTTCTAACCATAGAATAGACAGTCTTTCGTCTAAACTTTCATATGCGAGGTTTTGACTCGGAGGACAGTCTGTCTTGGCCACAAAAGGAGTTGGAAAAGTTGCTGACCAAATTTGGTTTTCCAGAATTGGTTAACGGAGCGTGTGGACCCTTTTGGTTATCAGCTCATGATCCGATCACATGTTGTCAATGTGTTTGAAGACTAATTAATTTGTACCTACTGGTACATGTGTAGGGTTCTTCGTTCTTGATTGATTTACTTGATCAAGTATAATTAGTCTTTGTATTATTTAATTTTTAAGGGTGTTTTCTTGAAACTTACTGTATTATTTAGGAGTCTTTTCTTCGATTATAATTAGCTAAATAATTTTGTATGTTCTTGAAGGTTATTTTTTTTATTTTTAATGATATATTATTATTATTATTATTATTATTTATTTATTTTTTTGGTTGGTGTTGTTATTGTTGTTGTTGTTCGTGTATATAGCATCTCTATATTACTGATGGTTTAAGTTTTAAATATAAGATACAAATTTGTAATGATTGTTTTAATGTGTCATCCTGTTTTGATAACATTTGATGTCCAAAAGATTTGCTATTCAGGGACAATCTAAATGCTATAAGTGGTTAAGATACATTAAACTGCATATCCGCTCAATTGATCAATTTCCGTCAATGGAAAAATGATAAAAGGTCCTCAAAATTGAATTTCGACATAGCAGCCAAAGAATCAAAAAAACTAGACAAAAGCATACACAGAAATGTAGATAATTGCATCATAAAACCACTTGGAACAATCTACAGAAGAAAGTTACAGGCAATCGCATAAACAAGTTGACATACAGAAGTGGACTCAAAGACTTCTTTGCCGTTTCATATTACACTATACATGTAGAGTAATAAACATGATACTATTTTGTCAGTTGGCACAAGATATCCTCTTCATGGTTGTAGCATAACGTGCATCTGCAAAAGTTAAAAACAGCATATTTAATCTAGCAGTTCATTTATAAAAGACAGCAAGTAACTGAAAATAACAATTTGGAAATGGATCTCGAACTTGTACAATCGTCAACTAGTATATCTGTATATATGCGAGCTCCAGTAAAAACATTCACAAAACCAAATTAACATAGTTCACAATACATGTGATTGTTTTGAATAAAATCCCTCTATCTCATGAAAGTGACTTCCATAGAATCCTATAGAAGTGTATGATATTTGTGCCAAACAAGGAAAAATATCTCCATGCATTGTGCCGGAATGTGTTATTATACATTTTTTGCTAGTGAATCCACAATATGTGACACTTGAACTCGTAACCTGCAACCTTACAGATTAAGAACATTGACCATCAATCTAGTGCAATCAAGTGTGCTTAATATTGCCTTTCTTTTCTTTTATCAGCAAAGTTTTCTCCTTGATGCTGTACTCCCAAAAGTCAATAAAGCTATAACTTTTTGCTACCTGACTCAAAGTTGAGATCTCTAGCTCATTAGTTAAGACTAGTGTTAACCATCCTTCTAAGTTCTTTTTTGTGTTAATTTCTTTCTTTACCTCTATTTACATACAGCATTCAGCAATTTTTACAAAATTGCACCTCTATTATCAGAGCAAAGTTTTCTCTTTTTCGCTAATAAGAGAACTTATAACTTTTGCTACCCAACAAACTTGACCTTGGGACATCTAGTTCGCTAGTTAAAAGTGTTAACCATCCTTGTAAGCTCTCTTTTGTGTTTATTTCTTCCTTTACCTCTATTTATAAACACGCATTTTGAGCCACTTTTACAAAACGACACCGAATACTACCGCTAATGTATATAGATACAATGTAAGAATTCATAGAAGTAGGAACTTTTTAGACTGCAAACAATGAATAGTAGTGATTATAACAAAAGGGCAAATTGATAATTCACCTTTAAAACCTGACAAGAAATTTGGCAATTAGATTGCAGAATGATACTTTGCTATCTTCGTTTCTAAAACCAGAATAAAAAACCGATCTGTGTACAAAATACCCACAAAATTTGTAGTCCTGCACCCTTAAGAACTAAGCAATACTGAGTAACATGTTCAATTGTGAACCCAAACTATTAAGGCTACGATTTAAGTGAACGAAATAGAGAGACACCAATCATCATTAAAAAATAAAATAAAAAAAAAAAAAAAAAAAAAAAAAAAAAAGCACCATGATAAAAAAAATCTCAAGAATTTAAGGAAAAACATACACAGACCTCTAAAAAAAATATATTGCCCAGAATAATAATTGGAAAACTTCAGGACTTCTAAACATGATCCTAAAGGTGGCAATTTTGACCAAATTACTCACGAACGGGACGTTTTAGGTTGCGTTTAATGTTAAAGCGAGTCAAATATCAAAGTTTAGCTACATGGAGAACACGCCAAACGGGTTGAAGTCTATTTTGATGGCATACAACAGCCTTAAAGTTTTTGTTCGAAAATTAAATGTAATAACAATTCACACATCACTTCTTTAGAAACAGAATCTAAAATTGAGCAAAAGAGTGTTGTAGGTCTTTCTGACCTAGTTTTGACCCGTTAACATACCCGTCTATCTATTTTGCTGCATGCAACATCCTTAACTTTTTTTTCCCAAGATTTAGATAACCATGTAATAAACTTGCGACTGTAATAACAACTCACACACGAACTCTTTAAACACAAAATCTAAAAAAGGGACAAAACGTGTTGCGGCCTTGTGGGTCTAGCTGACCTACTTTTAACCCGATAACAGACCCAAACGTGTTGTGGCCTTGTGGGTCGAGCTGACCTACTTTTAACCCAATAATAGACCCATGCCAAGCTTCCTTCTACACAATCTCTTTGACCCCAAAGAACTCGGTGTTTCTAAAGACACCACAGCGTGATGGCTATAAAATTACAAGTGAAACTCCAGTTTCAAAAACTAACGTAATTGAAGGATAAGACTATTACTTAATAGAAGTGATAAAAGAAAAAAGGGAGATAAAACCTCTAGCAATTAGCAATTTTTGTGAAAGTTTAAGCAGTTCAGATATTGGACAAATGGTATAAAAAATTTAATGAACACACCAAGCACAAGCATCATGGCACAACTCCATCTGTAACATGTAATCTTAATACTAATCTAATAATCCACTTCAGACAAAAGTCTTATATAAGAATTAGGGGTGACAATATGTTATATTTTCTTATTCCTAATGCTAAACGGGTTGGCGGATCAACCTGTATATAAGACCCCAGCCTGTTTATCTCCATGTTAGGTTCGTGTTGTGTCGGGAATTTGCCACCTCTAAATATAACATATGTTAAAAGTAAACTAAAATCTACTGCCCAGAACACATATAATCATCTCCAACCTTGCCCAGGACGACAAACTCAATCCGGCACACTAGTAATGATACCTGGTTAAAGTAAGCGTGTCCAGAATGATTCTTCAGCCTAGTTAGTGTTGGGATTAAAGTGCACACTAGAAGAGGCAATACAAGCAGGTTGTGCATCAAATGGTTAGTGGTGCATTTGGGCTATGCTTTAGGTGACTTACTGAACTAGCTCAACCCATTTGATGCTTTCCCTTTGTAGTTATATAATTTTTGTAACTTATGAGTTATCAAATGGTTAGGGGGTGCATTTGGGCTGCGCTTTAGGTCTAGTGAAGCTATTAATCATAATACAGGACAACGTTCTTGTCGGTTTAACACAAAGTAACAAAGTAATTTATTATGAGAGTACAAGTCTGCCTAGTTCTTAATTAATGCGCTAGTATACTAAAGTAGCAAATCACACTTAGTTGCAAATTTTAGGAATTTTGAGGGTTTTTATGTCCACAGAATAGTAGAGAATTTAGAAAACACATTCAAGTGATCTTATATTTTCATTTTGAAGAAGAAAAGTGGGGGTTCCGGGTTACAAAGAAAAACGACAAATATGTCTTTTGTAATATCCTTCAAGGTGGCCTATTGGTTATGCATACGGATGTCCTCACAATAGGCCTGAGGTTCAAACCTCACTAGATAAACATCTTGGTGGTGGTGAGGGAAAGGGTTCGGACACGGTCACGGGATCCCACGTTTAGGCCGCGCACATCTGAGTCAAAGACTCGCCTTTCTCAGGTGTACCCGTTTTACTTGTTTCTAAGTAAGGAAATTTGTAGAGTATGTTCCGAAAAAAGCCAACTATTTCCATTTTCCTTGTTTTCCTCAACTAAACGCACCATGTGGCCTGTGTGGCGACCAGCTTTTTGAAGCATTAAAGGGGTGTTTGTTTCATCTTATATAGCCGGCTTATGGCTTATTTGGTTTCGGGCTTATGTTTCATAAGCTTACTTTTCATGGCGTATTTTGAACCTTTTCGGCTTATATAAGTTTATTATGTCATAATAAGCTTATACAAACATTAAAGTTTAAAAATAAGCTAAAAAGGTAAGCTTATGAAACATAAGCCCAAAACCAAATAAGCCATAAGCCGGCTATATAATGCTAAACAAACACCCCCTTACGTGTTCAAAATATAATGCTTGTTTGGTAACAATCATTTAGCTTTTCAATTCCATTTAAACACTCCTATTTAAAACAACAATAAAAGAAAGCTACCGTACTAGCTACGATACCATACACTTTCATTAAACAAACAGCAACTCTAACACGAAAAAACTCGTATTCTTGAAAGTGAAAAATTAAGAAAACTATATAAAGAAACCATAAACTTTTATTAGTATTATATTCGTTTATAACCCATAACCCATATTATTTTCATTCAGTTTAAATCGTGTTTAATCCTCAAATTTTAAACTTTTATTATTTTTCGTTTATAACCCATAAACTTTTTTTTTTATCACTACAACTATTTGCCGCGGGTACTCGTCTAGTTTTAAAAAGTGTATTAAAAATACATATAAAGGTGACTTACAAAGGCGAACCCAACTCAACGAGGTGGGGCAACACCAGCAGGAGGAGGGTCAGATGATTTATCTTGGTTTTCTAGTTTCTGTTGATTATTAGTATGGAAAGAAGGGATGGGGTTTTCGCCCTTAATAACCCAACCAAGAGCGAAAAAGGAAAGGCCAGCAAGAATAGCAGTACCCCAAGCATGGGAATACCATTTACTGTATTGTCTCATTGCGTATTTCCATTGATCTCTTATTGTTGATGGGTCTGGGTTTGTTTTGTCTGGTGGGTTTGGGTACTTTTTTCCTTCTGAGAATCCATTTCCAGGCTTTATTTGCTTTTCCTCGCTCATTCTTTCTTTCAGTACAAACTTGAGATGTGTGTGTTATGGTGGAGTGACAACCGCCGTATTCTGCCGATTGAACAAAGGAGATTATGTCGACTCGACACCACCTTGTGTGTTTGTTTTTCACTTTTTTGTCTTTTGTTTTTTGCTATTCTTTTTGGAAATTTGTATTTGTGTGAGGATCAAATGAGAGAAAAAACTTAAAATGGGAAGGATGAGAAATAATTATAATCACACATTTGAGATGCATCGACTTAAATTCAATGCATTTCTAATCTTTTAGATGCACCATAATATATTTACTAGCAAAAAATTAGATGCATATACATATATTAGATGCATTTCATCAAGTTAGACAAATCCTATACATTTTTCGTCCTCTGCGGGTCAAATTTGTTGTTAGTAGTACTTTGCATCGTTTTCACTTTAAATCACTTTTCGAAACTAATTTGGATGCATCTAAATGAATAGAGATGCATTTAAATCAAGTCGATGCATCTCAAATGTGTGGTTATAGTTATTTCTCATCCTTCTCGTTTTCTTCTCACTTCTTGATAACTTCAAGTTAAGTCACTTTTGTAAAGTGATACTAGTATATTGCTAAAATTAGGAATTTGCATGGTGTATACTTTAATTTATTTGTATACATTTTATATATATTTTTTTTTTATCTTTTTTATAATTAATTCATATATATACTCTAAGTACATTTATTAGATGAATAATGTACAGAGTACCATAATATTAAAAACATTGTGATATTTCTAAAAATTTAAGGAAAGAGATATGAAATTGCCCATATCAAATAAATGGTTTTGTTTGTTGAATGTCTAACTTTTTGCATTATAGGAGTTAGCTAATAACTGTTTGAAGTAGAGGTGGCAAATTGTGCTCAAAATGAAAAAAATATTGGCTAATTTTGACTACTTTGTAAAAGATTTGAGCACATTTAGTACTTTTTTTTTTTTTTTTTTTTTTTTTTTTTTGAAATTGGCATATTTAGCATATTGAAAAGTTAAATGGGCACTAACGGGCACATATTTTTTTTTGAATTGAATAACATTATAATCGTTAAAAAAAAAAGAAAAAAAAAAAACTTATATATATAATATATTTAATTTTTTCAATATAAATGAAAATAACGTTTAAGGAATTTATTTCGTCATTTTTAGTCTTATATAAAGCGATTTGTATAATACGTGCCTGTTTGGCCCGTGCCCGTTTAGCCCCGTGCCCATTCTAGCCCGTGCACGTTCTAGCCTTTGCCTGCCCGACCCGCCCGTTTTGCCAGATCTAGTTTGCAGAATTAATTGAAACTTAAGTTCATTATTATGAAATGAAATAAAATTTAATACTAAATTAACATATCTATACTACTATATAATGCATTTGGGACTATTCTATAATTAGAAATATTTAAAATTCAGACTTTTATTATTATTATTATTATTATTATTATTATTATTATTATTATTATTATTTTTCTGAGTCACGCAAAATATAGTCACAGATACCCGCCGCCGCATTTCTAGTACTTTAAATAAGGGCCCGTTTGGTTTGAAGATGGGCTTAGTATTAGGATTTGGATTTAAATTTATATTAGAATTTGAAATTGGGTTGAAAGATTAGAAGTTGTTTGTTTTATATATTAGGATATAAATTAGGATTAAAATTTATTATTATTTTAATGCTTAAAATAAATTGATTGTAAATGGACCCACTAAGAAATATAAATTACGGTAATTTTTTTTTGGATGGATACATGAACGATCATCATAATATTTACAAATAGAAAGCTAAAAAACGAAAAAGAAAGTCAGAGGGCTCTTGTAAAAAATCTGCCTAAAAAATAAGCTAGCACTCTGCGTTTTATGTATCCCCTCATTTTTATGACTCAATCCAAATTTTAAATCCCAAATAAACAAAACAAACAAGTGATTTGAATTTAATCCCAAACCTTTGAGTAAAACCCTTAAACCAAACGGCCCATAAGATTTTGCATATTTATCTATAATATTTTAAAGGCACCATCTAATAGCATACTTATTTTAAAAGATCATTTCAATTAATTTTAGGCTCTATTTGTTACATGGGTTTTGACCCAAATAAATGAATGAACCCGGATAAATTAGTTTGGTACACGGATATGGTAAGTAATATAGTAATTACAAAAACTCAATATATGCTTATGTGATTAGGTTTTAAGAAAAGCGTTTGGTTTTCTGACAACTTTTCACTATTTTGCATTCTTAAAACATGCTTAGTTGAATGTTATAGGGCATGAGGAATAGGAAAGAAAATAAAAGGTGTGGTTGGTTTGCGATAATGCAATTACCCATTACCTCATATTGAGTAATACTCAATTTCTTAACATTTTAGAGGTAATAAAAATTAGCACGTATTCTAAACATTCAACCATATTTTTTTTTTCCTTTAACCAAACTATCTATCCTTCTATTGTTTCGAGTATTTAGTTTTTATTAAGATCCACAAACTTTTCAAGTCAATATTTTTGATTTATAAATTGTAAGTTATAATTTCATATTTGTTGGTTCTTTAAATATGTTAATTTATTTAACTAAATTGCAATTTATTTTTGTTATTGTTTTTACAAGCAAAATAAATACTGATCAAATAAAACAAATACTTATATAATTTTTGTTCCTTGATAATTCATCTAAGCAACAACAATGCAATAATAATAGCCATTGCATTCATTTTCCATACCATTATCATTTTATTTTCCATTCCTTTTTCTAAACCAAACACATCTTTGTTCTAACGGTCTAACCTCATATTTTCATTTTAATATTTAAAATATAATAAATTTTATTTTTATTTTCAATCTCAAAAAATTAAAACCAAACAACTTTTATTACAATAATACATTTTTTTTGAGCTAAGTACTAATCTAGGACAAAATCTTTTTTTTTGTCCCCATCTTGGTCACTTTTTGAGTAAATTCCACAAATGATCATGCGCATCTGCGCAACTCCGCAACCTATCTCAGAACATGACACGTGTACATTTTATGGGGCCCACACCAACTACTATAACTAACAAAAATACTCAACCTTAGTGCTACTCAACCGGCGGCTATTGATCCACGTGCAAAAGTGTACTAAAAAGTACATTGGGAAAGAGCAAAAGTACATATGTTTAGTCTTTTCATTTGTACCTTTGTACCTACTTTTTTTATAATATCCAAAAACAATTTTTTCATCCATTAATCTTCCTATCAAAAAAATAAACATCGATCACATCATCTTTGTTCCGATCATAGATCCATTAATCTTCCAAGCTTAATCTTCATATCAAAAAAAATAAACACCGATCACTTCCATTATTCCGATCACTTCATCTTCTCCGTTCACCCTCCTCTCTTCCGATTACTTCATCTTCTCCGTTCACCCTCCTTTATTCCGATCACATCATCTTCACCGATCATAGAGCCTCTATTATCCTGCGGTTATACTCATCTGTCTCCGACAATAAGTAGATCTGATTTGGAGTTACGTCCAATGGCTCCCAGTTTTCACCGTGTTGACGTAAGTTTATTATTATTATCATTATTATTATTATTATTATTATTATTATTATTATTATTATTATTATTATTATTATTATTATTATTATTATTATTATTATTATTATTATTATTATTATATATCTGTTAGGTTTCATGTTCAAAATTAGTATTAAAAATATCCAAATGCCATATAGAGTATTTGTCTGTGTTTGATTGAATATTTTTTTTGTGAAACAAATAAATGCACCATTTTGTTTTGACGAAAAGGTTATTTTTTTGTGAAGCAAATTGTTGAACAACAAATATATAAAGGTAGTAATTGGTTTTGAATAGAAAATAGGATATAGAGTGTTTGGATTGATGTGTTTATCTTCTTATTGCCATATGCAAGCTTGCATAGTGAATCCCCTTTATTTGAGCTGAGGGGAATTGAATTTGGTATGTTCTGAATCTGAATTCCAAGTTACTAGCCTGTGTGATAACTTTGAGTTATATAATTAGCTACTATTTCATTAGTGTAGTTTGTATAATATGAGTTCAATTGTGTGAATTGGATTTTTGAAATGCTAGTTTAGTGTTAGCTGACAGTTTGATTCATTGGAATCTGTTTTCTATAGTATATTTAAGATTCAGAGTTTCTATTGTTTTAATAAAGGAGTGTTTGGATTAATTTGATTTGCTGAGATTAAGTGTTAGTTAGATGGATATTAATGCATCAATAGTTCATATAGGTTAGTAATAGGTTAATATTGCATAAAAATAGTAGTCAAAGCTAGGTTTCTATCTAGTGAAATTGGTTTGGTAGCTGTCTCAGCTTTGTAGTTTCACTTGCTGTACAATTTGGATTAGTTTAATATAGTATATGTTGGGATCATACTTTAGTATTTAGTCAAGTCTCGGTCATTACATTTTGTAATAGGTTGCTTAAGTATTGTTTATGATTATTGTTTAGTTAATGGGCAACATGTAAAAGCCCATGAGGCCTTAAAAGCCCACGTATGAAAGGATAAGGGAGGAAGGGAGTGTTGCCCTAGCTCCTCCCTTATAAATAGAAACCTTATGTTACATTTTATGTTGTTGGTTATTTGATTATCTTAGTGAAACTCTTGCACTCTCACCTTTCATATTATCTCATAATCAACCACCTCTCATTCTCATCTTATTTCTTTATCAATCATACTTGTGTTTACATAAATGGTGACCTAACAAGTGGTATCATTCGCCTACTAGAAGTTTGAAGTGTGTTTCTTTGTTTAACGTGGGGTTAGGTGCTTAGTTCTTCATCTTTTTGCATTTTTCTTTGTTTCTTTCACTCAAATCTTGAAGCTTGGACAAGTTTCAAGGTTGATATAGTGATTTGAAGCTTAGTTGTTGCATAAAGTTGTGATTTTTTAAGGTTTTTTAAGGTTTTATAGCTTCTTTGATATTGGAAAACTAGTTTTTGGTAGCTACATCTTATAAAGTTAAGGTTTTCTTAGTATTGGTGAAGTTATTTGATCAAAAGTACCTTATTTCTAAGCATTTTTTCATTAAAAAGTCATTATTTTGGATGAACAGTACGGTTTACGCGTAAAGTGGTCGAAAAAAGTACTATTTCCAGCTGTCTACAGTGTTTTTTGGTCGGTTTACGCATAAGTCTAGGCCAAAACCTTTTTCTTACGCGTAAAATTGGTCTAAACCCTTTTCTTACGCGTTAAATAGGCCAAAACCCTTTTCTTACGCGTTAAATTGGTTAAAACCCTGATCCTACGCGTTAAGTGCTCTTATACGCCTTAAACCTACGCTTAAGTTTGATTCTACGCGTAAGTCAAAGTTACGCGTAACTTGCCAGAGTTTACGCGTAAGCTTCATCAACGATCTTCTCTTTGTGCTACGGTGACTCAGTACTTCCCTAGCTTGGATAAGTTAGTGGAATACTTCGACTACGGATATCTTTCAAGCTTGGATAAGTTTGAAAGATTTGTTTGGTTGTTTAAACCTTACGCATAAGTCTAAACTTACGCATAAGCCTAAACTTACGCGTAAAGAGAAAACTTACGCATAAACTATTAGTTTACGCATAATCTACTCTTTACGCATAACTTAAAGTTTACGCGTAAGATTAAGTTACGCGTAAGAATTGAACTTACCCCAAGGATTTTGCAACTTACTCAAAGGAACGTGCATTTCATTCTTCTACAAAGATCCATTTCTACACAAGTGTTCTAAGATGTCTCAACCACCTAATCACTACTTCCCTCACTCTTATCCTCAGCAACAACAACCTCAGCAGTATCAGCAACAACAACCTCAGCAGTATCAGCAACAATACCTTCCGCACATAATGAATCAACAACCTCCTAAATACAATCCACAACAACATTACCTAATGATGCAACAACAGCTCATTCCTCAACAACAACCATATCAAGTGCCACTACAAAACACTCAGTTTTCCTCCAAACAACCTCACTGGTTTGACAGAATGTGTGAAGTTATTACAACTCAACAATCCCGACATGAGGCAGGATCACTTGAAACACCTCCAATGCTTACACCTGGAAACTATGTGCAATGGTCAAGTCGATTCTTACGATTTCTTGAACTAAAGAAACCTCATGGGAAATTCTTGAAGCAAGTGATACTTGAAGGACCATTTGAGTGGCCAACAAGATTTGAAGCTGGTGATCCAAATGCTGATCCTCCACGTCCTCCTGGTGATAGACCCCTTGCAGAATCTGCACTCACTGAAGAACAGAAACTACATCGTGAAGCTGATCAGTATGCAATGGCTTATATACTTCAAGGTATACCTAATCCGATCTATCGAAGTGTCGATGCTCAGAAAACAGCCAAAGCTATGTGGGAACACGTTCATCTCCTAATGGAAGGAACTCAATTGAACAAAGATGACATGGAATCCAAGCTTTACATGGAATACACTGACATCACAATTGAACCTGGAGAGTCACTTGAATCCTACTATCATCGTTTCACAAATGTGGTCAATGATCTGGAACGTCACAAAATCACAGTACCAAGGATCGCTGTGAACTCCAAATTTGTTGGTAGTCTTGGCCCTGACTGGCATAAATATGTGACATTTGTTCGTCAAACGAAGAATCTTCATGATGCTCCATATGGTTTGTTGTATGACTTTCTGAAACACCATGAACCTGAAGTGGAAAAAGATCGAGCTCTACGAGGAGGTTACACACCCACAACAACACCAAATTCTTTGGCTCTCGTAGCTCAATCTCCCTATGCTCCACCACCACTGTCAAATCATGCATATGTTCAAGAGCAGAACTACTTCAGTTATCCACAATCTTCCACCTCGAACCAAATGGTCCCTTATGATTCATCTCCACAAGATACTTCTACTCAACTTGTTCCGTCAAACAACAATGATGCTGTGTACTACTCCAACTGCAATGATGATGACGATGATGACTTTAATACGTTGAATCAGGGACTTGCTCTTATTGCTCGTGCTTTCAGCAAATTCTCCAACAAAACGAACAACCGTCAACGTTCATCTTCTAATACCAGGAATCAAGCTATTGTAAATGATGGAAGAGTGGAAATTCAGAATCGTAACTATGGTAGATCTGGTTCAGGAAGTTATGGGAATGGTCAGAGGTTTGGTAACAATGTAGGGTTCAGGAACAACTCAGGATCTTCTCAACAAAGGTCTGACTCAGTTGCTACAAGGAACTCAACCTCAGGGAATGCAGTTTGGTGCTACAATTGTAATGAACAAGGTCATATTGCTACAGCATGTCCCAAACCGAGAACTCGGGGTAGCAAGTTTCACAAGCAGGCATTACTCATGGCTCTTCAGGATGAAAAAGATGGACATTTCCCTGAACAGGACAACAACTTCATGGCAAATGTGAACAACGATGATGACATGGAAGATCTGGAAGCCAATGCTGCTGTGATGCTTATGGCCAACATGCAGGAACTTAAGCTCAATGATTCAGGTCCAGTGTATGACACTGACGGCTTGTCTCAGGTACATGACCTCAATGAATGCTTTATTAATGAAATAGTCTCACCTTCTGCTTATGAATCAGATATGGCGCAAGTTGTTCCATCTAAATCATCTTCATCATCTCATACAGATGAACAAATAAACACAGTTGTCATATTCGATGATGACACAGTTGTTTCATTTGATGATCCTATTGAGAATGATAAACATGATCATTTCGAACAACATGAACCATCATTTGATCCAGACCCTGATCTCATATTGTTATCAAAACAACTGGATGCTCAACAATTGCAAATAATAAAGTGCAACGAGAAAAACAAAGTTTTGAAAGAACAAAATGCGTCACTTGCAAGAGATATTGAATGTTATAAAATTCAGCTTTCTAATCAGGAAGACAAGATTAAACATGCAAAAAGTTTTGAAAAAGCTTTTCACGATTCCTACAACAAAGAACAAGATCTTCAACGCAAAATGCAAGATTTAATCGAGTCAAACGGAAAGTTGATTTCAAAACTCGAAAGTGAAAAGAGTGAATTGAAAATGTAAGTCGAACGTCTTCAAACAGAACTTTCAAAAACAGAAACAGAATTGTCAAGTTGTCAAAAAGATTTTTGTGAACATAAAATACGAAAAAGGAAGTATATAGATAACTTACTCGGTGATATTGTTGATCTTGAAAAACAATTGAAAGAATTTCGTAACATTGTTTACAAACACGGGAACTCTGTCACAACAATTCAGAAATTTACTTTAAAACCGAGACCCGGTACTGGATATGCACTTGACGATTACAATTCAATGTTTCTTCACAATGCATTCAAAGATGTTCCAAAAATTTACAGTATGGACTATTTGCTTGATAATACAATTGTGCGTGCTGTTGTTTTTGATACTGAGGAAGAAGAAGAACTTGAAGACGAGAGTCGGTCAAAAATGAGTAATGTTCAATATTGCACACCATATGACTATTCAAAAAATCCAGTCAAGTTCGTTACTCAAAAGGATTTACCTGAGAAATCATGGTTTATCGAAGAGTCGTATGTTTCATCTCACAATGAGGCCCCTGTCCAAACTGTAGCACAAGTAAATGGTCCTTTACCATCATCCGGTGAACTTTCACCCTTACCAAATAGTGTTCGTGTCTTAAATTATTTCAAAACTTTTATGGAAGACATCGAAATTTTGGAGGAGACAATTGAACGTAATTCTGAAATAAAAATTGAAACGTTTCAATCCGCTTACGAGCGCGAAAAGAGAGATATTTTTCAAAAACAAATGTTGCCAATTGTCAAACACCTCCGTCTCTATGCTACACGTTGGGATCAGGAACTTCAAAAGGAGGTCAAATATATGATAAACGTTTTCAATGATAATAAAAATGAAATTTTGGTTCAAAAGCAACGAACTAGAGTTTTCAAAAATGACGCTGATCGACTCTTAGAACAAGTTCTCAATGCTGATATTTTGTCTGTTATCATGAATGATCTCTATAATTCTGGTACTTCTATGCTTAAGCATGATCATTGTGTTGATAATAACTTGTTGAATGTGGAAATTGAGACACTGAAACATGAGAATGATAATCTGAGGAAAAAGAATGATGATGTGACAAAACAGTTTTCAAAACAAATCAGTCTACTCAATCAAAGGCTTGAATGGTGTCAAGCTAAAAGTCTTGAAAGGGAATTGAAGTTTCAAAGTCACAATGTTTCAAACTCTTGTCAACTTTGCAAAAACAATGAGTCTTTAAAAGGTTTGTGTCTCAAATACGAGAAAGAAATTGCGAAGTTAAAAATTGAAAATGACGAATTTCTACAAAACCACATAGACATCAAATATTGCAATGGTATACTTGAGTCTAATATTCAGGATAAGAATCACATCATCATCGAGTTGAAAGAGAAAATAAAAATACTTGAAAAAGGAAAGATGGTTGACACCACGGTGATAGCACCAGGAATGTATAAATTAGACAAAACTGATAAAGGAAAGGTTGTTCAAAATACTAATGTTGCAAACTCCACTTCTACAGGACTAGTCTCCCCTACTAGCGTTAGCAGACCCAAGCGAAACAGTAAAAAGAAGAATAGGCTCTGGCAACGTAAGAGAGGACAACTAGAAGCTCAAGAAGTAGAAGACCAACTTAGGAATTTGAATAAAACTCATGTTACATCAGATTTAGATTCTAATCTGGCAAATTGTAATCAAAATCTAAATGTAACGAATGATGAACCTTTGAATGTTTTGAATATTAATGCATCTTGTGTGTTTTGTCGTAAAAGCGTTTCATCTGGTGATCATACTAAATGTATTGCTAATTCTCTACTTCATCGTCATAAGAAACGTAGGACACGCATTCCTTCTAGGCCCACTACTGCCTCTAAGTCTATCTTAGGAAAGCCGCCTTCTACGGTTTCTAGTGAAGTTGATGTTACCCCCATAGGTGCAGAGAACAAGTCTAGGAATCAGCCAAACACTAGTGAATACACCATTAAGAAAGCTCGAACTAGTTGGAATTGGCAACGTTGGTTACAACACAAACCTGATTTTAAATGGATTCCTAAATTATTGAATACTTGTGCTTCTAACCAACTGGAACCCGCAGTTTCTTTGGGTTCCACCCTTACTTCTGTTCCATCCGTGTCTTCTTCTTGTGATGCAGGTGGTACAGATTGTTCTCTGGATTGTTGATAGCGGATGCACCCGACATATGACAGGCAATCTCAAACTGTTACACAACTTTGTCTCAAAGTTCATTGGTACTGTCAGATTCGGGAATGATCATTACGCTTTAATCATGGGGTATGGTGACTTTATCAGTGGGAACATCGAAATAAGCCGTGTTTATTATGTGGAAGGCCTTGGACACAACCTTTTCTCTGTTGGTCAATTCTGTGATGGGGATCTAGAAGTTGCATTTCGTGAGAAAACTTGCTTTGTTCGTGACTTACAAGGAAATGACCTTATGTCTGGCTCCCGTGGCTCCAATCTTTACACAATATCAATGTCAGATATGATTGCAACATCTCCGATATGTCTTCTCTCCAAAGCAGAATCAACTAAATCTTGGTTATGGCACAAACGTCTTTCACACTTGAATTTCAAAACTATGACTGACCTTGCTCGTTATAAACTTGTTGAGGGATTTCCAAGATTCCGTTTCACCAAAGATCACTTATGTCCTGCCTGTGAACAAGGAAAAAGTACTCGGGCTCATTTTCCTTCAAAATCTGAACACAGTACGAATCATGTTCTACAACTGCTTCATATGGATTTGTGTGGACCGATGCGTGTTCAAAGTATCAACGGTAAACGCTACATACTAGTAATCGTCGATGATTTTTCCAGATGGACTTGGGTTTATTTTCTACGAAGTAAAGATCAGGCTCCTTCTATGATCATCACCTTTCTCACTAAAATTCAAGTTCAGTTACGCAACACGGTCCGAATAGTCAGAACTGACAATGGAACTGAATTCAAGAATCAGACACTTAGGTCTTATTATGAGAAAGTGGGAATTGAACATCAAACATCTATTCCTAGAAGCCCAGAACAGAATGGTGTTGTTGAAAGACGCAACAGGACGTTAGTGGAAGCTGCTAGAACTATGTTGATTAATGCTCAATTACCTGATTACTTGTGGGCAGAAGCTGTTTCAACCGCATGCTATACTCAAAACCGTTGTATGATCACAAAACGTCATCGCAAAACACCATATCAAATTGTTCACAAAAGGAAACCGAACATCGATTACTTTCATGTTTTTGGAGCACTCTGCTATCCGAAAAATGATCATGATGATTTAGGTAAACTTAAAGCAAAGGCTGACATTGGAGTGTTCATTGGATATTGTGAAAATTCTAAAGGTTTTCGGATTTGGAATCGTCGTACTCGTGCAATTCAAGAAACCATTCACGCTAATTTTGATGAGCTCACACAAATGGCTTCTGAGCAACACAACTTAGGACCCGAATTTAACCGTCTTAACTCTCCGGCATCTTCGGCTGAACCATTGCCACTCAACCGCAAAGAATTGGAAACCTTGTTTGCTCCACTGTTTGATGACACAATTGAATACCGTCCTACTGAGGTCCCATCGAATTCCGCTGCTCAACCTGACAATATTCATGTACCAGACTCACCTCAACAAACTTCTACATCTGTTGAGAGAGACGGTCCTCCAATTGCTTCACCATCTACAGTAGAACAAACTGTTTCTAACTCCCGCCACTCAGCTGAAGATCCAACACCACTATCAGTTCCACAATCCGCAGAGCATGATCCTGATGCGTTCTTCAATCCGTTTGCACCAGCTACTACTGTTCCTGATATAGCTGAGTCGTCAACACGCAACTTGGATCCTGCCAACATGCGAGATACATATCAACTACACCCTTCAACACACAAATGGACCCGAGACCATCCTCTAGTTCATATTATTGGCCATCCAGATGCACCAGTTATGACAAGACAACGACTTCACACAGATGGAGAAACTTGCATCTACGCACTCACAGTTTGTCATGAAGAACCCAAGAACATTAAAGATGCAATGACTTATGACAACTGGATTGAATCTATGCAAGAGGAATTTCAGCAATTCATAAGATTAGAAGTCTGGGAATTAGTTGAAAGACCTGACGGAGTCTTTGTCATTGGGTTAAAATGGATATGGAAGAATAAGCTTGATGCTGAAGGCACTGTCATACGAAACAAATCACGTCTGGTAGCAAAAGGATACTCTTAACTGGAAGGTCTAGATTTTGCTGAATCCTTTGCTCCAGTGGCTCGACATGAAGCTGTTCGGATCTTTTTGGCCTATGCCGCACACAGGAATATGATAGTCTTCCAAATGGATGTCAAAACAGCATTTCTTAATGGCGATCTCCGTGAAGAAGTTTATGTTAGCCAACCTGAAGGCTTCGTTGATCCTGAGCGTCCTAATCACGTTTACCGACTCAAAAAGGCACTCTACGGACTCAAGCAAGCCCCACGGGCGTGGTATGACAAACTGTCTACTTTCTTATTGGCCAATAAATTTTCTAAAGGATCGGTGGATCCCACACTATTTACAAAAACCTACGGGGAGGACTTACTTGTTGTTCAAATATATGTCGATGACATCATTTTTGCCTCAACAAAAAGAAGTTACTCTAATGATTTTGCAAAATTAATGAAAGATAATTTTGAAATGTCCATGATGGGTGAACTTTCGTTCTTTCTAGGACTTCAAGTTCATCAATCACCCCGTGGAATTTTTATAAATCAGTCGAAATATGCTCTTGAAATTTTGAAGAAACATGGAATGATGTCTTGTGATACTTATAATACACCAATGGGCTATACCACAAAACTAGATGCTGATTTACATGGGACTCCAGTTGACCCTACCAAATACCGAAGTATGATTGGGTCCCTCATGTATCTCACAGCTAGTAGACCTGATATAGTATTTGCTGTCTTCATGTGCTCTCGCTATCAGTCCAGACCAACTGAAAAACACCTCAGTGAGGTCAAAAGAATCCTTCGATACATAAAGGGAACCATTCACTTGGGGATCTGGTATCCGAAGGATTCTGGCTTTGAACTAATTGCTTTTTCAGATGCTGACCATGCAGGATGTTTAGACACACGCAAAAGTACATCTGGTGGATTACAATTTCTCGGAGACAAACTTGTGTCATGGCAATCTAAGAAGCAGGACTGCACTTCACTGTCGTCTACAGAATCTGAATACGTAGCCATGTCTGCTTGTTGTGCTCAAGTCATTTGGATGAGATCACAACTTAAGGATTATGGCTACCTATTCAACAGGATTCCTATCTACTGTGATTCAAAGAGTGCAATTGCTATCTCCTGCAACACTGTGCATCATTGCAAATCCAAACACATCGATCTCCGATATCATTTCATCAAAGAGCATGTGGAAAGGGGTACAGTTGAACTTTATTTTGTTGGAACTGAATACCAATTGGCGGACTTACTTACCAAATCCTTGGCACCATCCAGGTTTGCTAGTTTAGTTCACCAAATTGGTATGCGATGTTTGACTCCAGAGGATCTGGAAAAGTTTTTAAAACACTATTGATTGTCAAACATCAAAACTATCTTTGTAAATATTCGTTCAAAAAAAATGCAAGTATAAAACTCTTTCAACACTATTTTTTTCTAAAATGTCTTCAATCATTTAAAATTAGTGTTGAGGGGGAGGAAAAGTAACGTTTTTTTTAATTACCAAAAATTATTTTTACCTTTTATACTTGCATTTTACCAAAAACATTTACGTTTTATCTACTAAGTTGATTCAAAAGGTTTTCGGGTTACTCTCCTTGATCAAAACCAATTAATTTTACCATGATCTAAGGTCGAGGGGGAGTACGACAAGTTGTTCTTATCATTTCTTGGAGTTAATATGCGAATACTATGTGTGATAATGTGGTTAGGCTTTGGTTTGAATGTTTTGTTAGGTTAAGGGACTAATAATGTCAACTTACTAAACTTTCATTAACCCTAGTCAAAACTACTTTTGACCAACAGTAACTCATTTTTTTCACCAAACACATTTATTACTACACCTACTTGATCAAACGGCAACAAATCATTGTACTAATCCAAGAAGTTTTCATCTAATCTGATAAAGGTAACATGTTTTGATCATAATTCTAAACAAGGGTTTTTAATTTTATAACAATCCAACGGCTCAATCAATCACAAGTGTTTAATTTGTTTTTGAGTTATGCGTAAAAATCAAACCCAAAAAGATGTGATGATTTGATTGAATTTGGTGATGGGATTTGTTCATATGATGCTATTAAACATGTTAGTCAACTCCAATCTCACCCAGAATCATCAATTGAGTGATTTGAATGATTTGGTTTATTAGGGTTCATACGTATAGATTAGGGATTCTTGATTGTGAATGTTTTGTTTCTGATTAATGATAGGGATAGGGCATATTAGTGATAAGGATCATATCCCAGTAGATTAATTACATCACATATGTGTTTGAATCATTAATCGATGATCTAGGGTTCGAATGTCACTAGCAGATTCAATTTTAAGATTTTGTGGATAATTTGTGTTGTTATTTGGAACATATGATCCTGATGATGTTTGTATCACTTGCCCCATGTTTATTCCTACCCAGAATCACGTTTGATTAAGGTTGTGATTAGGTGTTCATGCGTGTTTACGCGTTAAGTTGTATTAGGCATGTTTACGCGTTAAAATGTGTGAATTAAGTGTATTGAATTAATTATTGATCAGTGGTAATGTTTGTGCACTTTCAGGAAACATCCAACTCGAATTTCTAAGGTGAATTTCTGGAAAATGGTGTCTTTACGCGTTAAATGTTCATCCTACGCGTAAGATTCGACACGTGGACAAATTGTGTCTTGGATAAGACATAGTTTACGCATAATATTGTTCTTACGCATAAGTTCTGACCTTACGCATAAGTCTAGAACTTACGCGTAAGTCATTACCTACGCATAAGTTGCAATTTACGCCTAAGGGTAATCCTACGCGTATCTTCAATTTCTACGCTTAAGACTTATCTTACGCGTAAAATTGATCTTATGCGTAAGTTTCACTTTACGCGTAATATTCTAACTTACGCATAGATTTTGCACTTACGCATTATTTCTATACTTACGCTTAAGTCAGGTTACGCGTAATGACAGCAAATTACGCGTAAATTTGTCAAATTCCAAAATTTTCTAAGTGTTGGAAATTTTCCAATGTGTAACTTGTTGTAATTGATAAACTTATGTTGTAACTGAATTGTTTTATGTTTCTAACATGTAATATAACTCAAGTTTGTCACATATCAAAAGTTTTCACACACACAAACCCCCACTGATCAATGTCAAACATGCAAATGTAAACATGTTCAATGTATGTCTATGCTAACATCATCAATAATTGCCATGTTTGTGTGTTTATGATCTATTCAGATGGCAGAACACAATGACATCCCATACGGACCAGAACCTGAACCCATTCGTGCATGGGAAGACACCTTTCCTGAAAACTACTCCAGAAAGATAGGAAGGAACAACCTGAGAGTCAACTTCAACAAACTTACATGCAATGAGTCTTCTTGCCTTGTTGCAGTTGATGCTCTCATCTATCACCCGTGCAAAGTTCTACTCACCAAATCTGCTGCAGTGACATGCTTCTACATACATCAGTTTTGGCACACAATCCACCTGGACCTCCTGGAAGAGTCCTTTACTTGTATGCTTCACATGAGACAAGTCACGGTCGACAAGGATCTTCTCCGTAGTGCTCTTGGACTTCCCGAACTTGAACCGAATGAAGAGTATGACCAAGTTCCCACTGAAGAAGAATTGATAGAATGGCTGAGAGATATTGGGTATGATGAGTCTGAAGGGGTCATTACTAGGCACTCTAGGGTCAATATCAGATTTCTTCCACAGCCTTGGAGAACTCTCTACATCATAATTGCCAAGTCACTATCTGGCAGAGACACAGGCCATGAACACCCTAAGCTCCAACATCTCAAGCTGTTCTGGGCTATTGCTAATGTCAAGAAGGTTGATTATGCCAGCATTATCTGGGAAGACATTGTGTGGCACATACAACGCAAGACGACCAATATTTCATTCGTCCGTTTCACCAAACTTCTTATTGCAAGCTTCCTCCATGACTATGATGACATTCCTCAAAGATTGAATGATGAGTTTCAGCACACATACAAGAATGAGGACACACTGAAGGTCATCAAGAGAATGGATACAAGTACAAGGAAACAGGGAAAGAAACTTCCTGATAGCCTCTTAACTGACAATGTCAAGGCTGGCAATAACTACAAGTACTACCTACAAGCCATTGAAGCAGAGAAAGTTGGGTTCTTGGACGAAGCTGCTCTACCTTCATACATGCAGAAGAAAGGTAAGAAAGGTAGCAAATCTGGCAGCTCAGAAAGTTCTACTAAGTCCAAACCTAAGAAAAAGCCATCATCTAAGGTCAGAATTCCTGCAAAGAAACCTACTGCTGAACCTGGCTGGTTTCCCTCACCTCCACCTTCTCCAAAACCTGCTGACTCTGAACAAACCGAATCCGACGAAGGTCCTATTTACAGTGAAGCCTATGCCAATATCACCAAGAAAGTCAATCTTGATGAAATTGACGATAAGGATTTGACGTTTGAAGATTGGGATAAGATTATTGACGAATCTGCTGATCATGCTGAATCCCCCGCACACCTCTATCAACGTCCATTCACCAAAGCTCAGACGATTTTGGAAGAGGAAAGGATTAGAAGAAAAAAGATGAAGGAACCAGTTACAGCTGTACAAGAGCCTGAAGGCCTTTCAGTCGAAGAAGAAAATGAACGGGCTCTCAACCTCGGTCTCCTTCACAGCCGAATTGATACATTCAATGCTGATCAACCTCCACCTCCAGTGTTCTCTCAGACCACCGAAGCTGGCGGGTCAAGCAGCATTCCTGAGCCTACCACAGGAATCTCCTCAGACTTAGTTGTTTATGATAATCCCTCAGTGTCTCCCACCGACATTGAAATGACAATGGGAGAGGAAGAAGAGGGAGATCCCATGGATACTGATGCTCCAAGACTTATGTCTATGGAAGAAATGGAGCGTAGAGAACGGGCTCAGGAAGAGGAACTGAAAAGAAAACAAGAAGCTGAAGAGGCCAGACTTGAAGAGATTGCTCAAGCTAAACTGGAAGAAACAATCAGAATGGAAGAGAGTAGGAAAGCAGAAGAGGCAGCCAAACTGGCTGAAGAAAAGTCTAAAAAGGAAGAAGAAGCCAGGCTGGCTGAAGAACTAAGGCTTAATGCAGAAGCTGATAAGCTGGCTGAAGAGAAATTAAAGATAGAAGAAGAAGCCAGGGTTGCTAAAGAGCTAAGACTGAAAGCTGAAGCTGAAAAACTGGCAGAAGAACTTAGGGTGAAAGAAGCAGCAGCCAAAGATAAGAAAGCTGAACAACCCGAACCAAAGAAAGGTGATGACAAAGACTCTACCACCATCATTGAATCATCACAGTCATCCCCTCCTGCATCTGAATCAACACATGACAAATCAATCAAGAAACCGAGCACCAAAGCCTCTGCTGCATCAAAGTTACTCAAGTCAGCTTTCAAAAGAGTACATGAAAAGAAGAGAAGCAAATTGGAAGATCAGGTTGCAACACTTGTAACCCAAGTTGCTGAATTGACTAAGCTGAACTCGAACGTCCAAGAGCTTCAAGACAAGGTTGACATTTTCTTAGCTAAAGACGTAACAGAGAACTTGGAAGCCGCACTAGCAGCTCAAGCACAGGAATACATGGCACAACACTTAGTGGCTGAGCTGAAAGATCTACTGGCACCAATGAGAGACGAACTCACCAAGTTCGCTGAGCAAGCAGTCAAGAAAGTTATCCGATCAACAACCTTCACTCTTCGTGCCGACAAGTCTACTGCTCCTCTACCAGGACTTTCTCTGGATGATTTGGAAGCTCAACTCCTAGAAAAGCTTGCAAACAAGTTCACCTTGACTCCTGAAGAAGCAAAAGTCCTGGAAGCACTGAAAGACAAAATGAACAAAGAGTCTTGCAGCACAGAGGCCGATAAGCTGAAACGTCAAAGAGATGATGAAGACAGGGATCCCAATTCTCAGGCAAAGAAACAGAAACAAGCCAAAGGACCCTCATCTCAGTACAAATCACCGGTAATCCCTCCTACCACAACAACTTCCTCACAACAACCGAAAGCATCAGGTTCTGCTCCCAAGGCACACGACCATTTCGTATACACCGGTGGTGACGACATACCTCAACCCGATGAAGTTTCAGAACCGTCTCCTAAGAAGAAGAAGAAAGATAAGAAAGGAAAGCATCATCAACCCACACCAGACACCTCATCAAAAGGCACCGAACCAAAGAAACCCAAAACAGTTCTTAGCTGGCTAGATCAAGACAACAGTGCCGAATACTCCTGGTTTGATAAGATGATCAATTCGCAACCACCACTGGAAGACAATCATGAACCTCAAGATGGTCGAACAGTGGAATATGCTCAAATGATTCAACAAAAGTTTAAGATGAAAAAGATGAATAAGAAAGAGCTGCGAAGAATCAAGAATGATGCTTTCAATCTTCTGAAAGATAGGTCTGCCAACTCAATCGAGCTTGAATACCATCTGGAAAATATTGCTCGAGCTATGTCAAGCAATATTGACTGGATCAATCCTGAATCATATGTCGATCCGGTCACAAAGAAAACCGCACCTTACATTACTGACTGGTCCAAACCACTACCAATGATTGGGAAGCCTAAGGAACCAAAGATCCCATACAAGTTCTTCTACAACACTGACTTGGAATTTCTGAGACTTGGCAGCAAGATCGAAAAGAAGTACGTTACCTCACTCGCCTTTCTCCCTGCAGCTCGATATCTCAACAATGCCATCGAAGAAGAAGCTTCAACACTATTCGTCGACAAAATTGTTGAATATGACCGGAATGCACTTTATGGTATTCATCACTGGCCAGACAACCGGGCACAATATTATCGAAGCAGCAGACTTAACCAAACGATGGGCGATGTGACCAGTGATTTGAAGATCGTCTCAATTCAATTTATTTCGACTGTCACTCACTTTGGGTACCCCTTCCTCAGCAAAATCACACTAAAAAGACTTGATGAAAAGGAGTACGATATTTCCGAGTCTGACTTTCCACGACTACGTCTCAACGACATTGAAGACATGTACTTGCTCAAAGTTCAAGGAAAACTCTGTGGCTTGCCCAAAAAGATGCAACTTGCCTTTATCCAAGCTCTACTCATCTTCATCAGGCAGATAGTCGTTAGAGAAAGAGTCGAAGATCTTCAGTTAGGAGTGGAAAGTTACCAGAAGAAGCTCAATCTCACCAAACCAAACCTGTTTGACATCCCCGACCTTCAACATCTACCTCAATACTCCTTGATCAGACGACCATTTGGGTTCACCTATCGAAGTGTTAACGGTCGCAACTGCTTTATGGGTTATGAAGAAATTCATAAGTTCTGTGATGAAACTCTTAAGTTCGTCAGAGATGGGATCAAAGGCAGAGTCAATGACATTGAACTGGGAAAATCCAAAAGGTGGAACACCAATGAAGCCCGGGATGCTCGCAGATTCATCTTAAGGATTGAGAACAGATTGAAGCGCAGGGATCAGTTCCGAAGATTGGAGAGTTATGTGGGAGGCAGATCCAAATTTCCGGTGCTGACATTTCAGAGGCCTGATTGGTAGATCATTGTAAGATTTTGATTTGATTTGTCAATAATTTACTTCATAATGGTTTGTGCATGAATATCAGTGTACAACCCGTTCTTGTAAAGAAAGGACCCTGAGGTACGCATCAGTGCCTCAATCCTGATATAAGGAGCGAAGGCTTCTTACTTTTGAGTAGAATTAATCAAACATTTATGATTTTTCATAATTCTGCTCAAAAGGACAAGTATTTCACCTCAATAAGACCTAATCACTTGTTGAGGGGGAGCACTTGTCAAAACAAAATACTTTGCTTAAAATCAAATGTTCTTGGTGAATCTCCCCGTAAGACTCAAAAGGCATATTTTAATCTAAAAGATTATCAAAAACATCATTTTATATGCTATTTTTGAGGGGGAGAAAATGAAAAAGTGATTAAAATATACGAAGTCAATGCTTAAAAGTTGTATCATGTGCGAGCTAGACTCAGTTTTAACCCAGGAATTGACGAGGCAATAAATGTTAGTAATATCGAAAAGACTTATCCTCGACGGGTAATAACATCAAGTTAGATACTAGAGCTAGTTGTCACCTAAAAGCTGACAATGTATCTCTTTATCTAACCACGTAAGCGTGTCTCAAAAAGGATTAGTCTTAGTAGAAATGAACCGTCTCGAGAAACTTTCTGTGGACTTGACCAGGCCGGGTAATAATTTCAAGCTAGTCTAACTAGTGATGTAAGCGTGTCTCGAATCGGTCTTGTTCACGGAAAGTGGATCAATTCAAAAGTGCTTGCTCCTCCCGCATGTGCAAATTTATTAAACACTTATGAGCACATGTGCAGGGGGAGCCCTTCAAAAGTGAACACAAAACTCTCAAAGTGTTAACCAAAATATTTGATTATCCCAAACACTTTGAGAGATTTTCTATCAAAGGTTTCTTGGCTACTGTCGGAGTTATAAGGTGATTAAGATAGGAATATCCGTCCTATGATCCGCCAGAGCCGGAGGGATCTACCCAAGGACATCTCCCATAGTTAGAATTAGAAGTCCTTAGGTATGATACGAAAAAGGAGAAATGAATGAAAGGGAAAGAAGGAGTTGAAGAATTAAAAAGAAAAGTAAAGTAAAGGGTGAAAAGAAATAGCCCTCCATATGAATCAACCTTAGGGCAGACACCGGGTTCAATACGTATGCTACTGGTTGTTGCAAAAGTCAACACCGGTATTGAAGATTAAGTCGTCATGGACCCAGTGACGCAATGCACTAAACCTTCTTAACCACTCAAGTTCTCTTAAAAGGACTTGTTTCATTCTCACGGGTTTCCCGCGTAATCTATCGACCTATCTCTTAGAGACGGTTGATATTGAAGCAGGAGACACCTCCCCAGTCTCCGCATAGGAAACCTAGGTGTGCACTTATAGAGTCTAGAGCCTCGAGATACATCAAATATCTCTTAGGAACACTTAGTATTTCTACAACTGGTGTTCTACATCAATGGACACCAGCTGTAAATTATCGAGTCCTTCGCAGATCCTAGCAATCTGCCGAGAACGTTTATGAGAGGATTACTTATGTATTTCTCAATGATTGAACGGAAATCCTGCCAGGGTCAACATCAAACAGCCCTGACAGCAGGTCACTTCGGTAACCCCACAAGGGTTACGCTTAGTGTTTGCGGTGGTTCTATTACGGTCTACAGTCGTGGAGTGATCCCCAGCGACTCACCCAGTCATTGAGCTACTTAGTAGGTCTCGTAAGCTCCTTCGGGAGTATCTGATATGGGAACGGCCTGGATAAGGATTAGAAGGAGTCTTCACAATATGCTGTTGATGAGCTCTAATCCCTTATCCGTAAGTACCGGTTATTTTATTGCTAACTGTTTACTCGCAGGTACCTCACTTCCATGATGGTAGATTCCAACATGCTCATACATACATCTTGAAGTCAAAGAAAACTCCTCCAAAGATCTTAAGCAACACTAAGTTCGAAGAAAGATTCTACACCAATAAGAAGAATCTACAAAGTATAAAGACAAAGATCTCAAAGTATGAAAAGGAACTTCTTGTACGTGAAAGTCTAAGTCTAAAGATGTATGAGTATGTTGGAATGGCGGACAACCACCACAGACGCAGGAGTGACGAACGGCAGACAACTTCATAACCGAATCACTACATCATCACCAAAGAACAAAGACAAAGAGCAAAGTATATTCATTACCATTCAACCAATTTTGAAGACGTCTAGAGTTTTACATGTCACAAGTGAACGACAAAGATGAAGACGTCGAGCAACCATGATGACCGACCCTTAGGGGGAGATTGTTGGGATCATACTTTAGTATTTAGTCAAGTCTCGGTCATTACATTTTGTAATAGGTTGCTTAAGTATTGTTTATGATTATTGTTTAGTTAATGGGCAACATGTAAAAGCCCATGAGGCCTTAAAAGCCCACGTATGAAAGGATAAGGGAGGAAGGGAGTGTTGCCCTAGCTCCTCCCTTATAAATAGAAACCTTATGTTACATTTTATGTTGTTGGTTATTTGATTATCTTAGTGAAACTCTTGCACTCTCACCTTTCATATTATCTCATAATCAACCACCTCTCATTCTCATCTTATTTCTTTATCAATCATACTTGTGTTTACATAAATGGTGACCTAACAGTATATAATTAGTTTAATATAACAATTAGGAGTAGATTGGAGTAGTACAATTTGGATTTGGTAAAAAGTGTGGATCATTGCCATTGTCAACTGTCACTACTGGCTTATTCTGTTTGTGTTGTGCTTTGATGTTTCACTTGCTGCTGAACTTGAATACAATTAGGTTAGTGATTGATCAATTCAGATAGGGCTTTTAGTGAATTTAGTTACTCAGTTGTGTAGTGAAGCTTTTAAGTGTTGTATATGGTTTTGTCACTACTGGCTTATTCTGTCTGTGTTGTGCTTATTTTCTTGTTATTTGTAGCATCACTATGATATCCATTATTTACCTGTCTTCTTTTCTTGTTAATGTAGGCTTATGATGTGAAGGTCAGTATGTGAACCAAGCTACACATCTTGAAAACGATAGCAAAACAGTTGGCATTGAAACCAAATGCTTTAAACTTGTTCAAGAAGAGTGTGTTTGGTCCCTGGTTAAATATAAAAACAGAAGAGCATGACAATCATATGCTCCACTTTTTGCTTCTACACCAGAGATGAATCGAGAACGCCAATACAAAAGTCCCTTTTTATTTTGATATTGGACATCATACTTTAGAATTTGGTAGGAAGGAGTTCTGTTTGTTAACTGGTTTTAGATTTGGGGATGTTTCTTTAAAACATTTTGAGGATTGTGTTTCAAGTTTCCGTGCCCGTGTTTTTCCCAAGATAGCTAAAGTTAAAGGATATGATATACAACCCCTTATTGAGACAGATGATGAATTTAAAAAACTATCAGATGAAGATGCTGTCCGGGTTTGTTTATTGTTTGCATTAGAATATGTTTTTATGGGTGTAGAGCTGAGACATGTAATTCAAGAAGAGTTGATGGTATTAGTTGATGATTTTGATGCATGGAATAGTTTCCCATGGGGAGAACGTATATGGAAAGGGTTTCACAATAGTGTATATAATACAATCTCCAAAAACCGTGACGCTCATTTGACCAAAATTACAGACGGTTGCAAGCCTCAATGTACTTTGAATGGCTTTGTTTTCCCTCTTAAGGTCAGTAACCTTTCTGTTCTTGTTAGATAATTAGAATAAGCTAGCATAATTAGAATAGACTTTCAGTTAGAATAGGCTTAAGTTTTGTGTTTCTATGCATCTACTAGCTTATTTGATCAGTATATGAGGTTTTGTGGTGGTTTGTAAGATTAAAAATCATTGATGCTTAATAAAAAATTCATATCAGTCACATATGGAGTGTTTGGATAAGTGATATAAGTTAAATAATCTTAGAGTTAAATGCATAAGTGGTAATTGTAGGCTAATCTAATCAATAATTAGCTTGGTTTGGGCTGTTTTGAGAAAAAGGTGCCCTGCACCATTCTTTGTGCCATAATTGGTCATTTTCACAGTTGACTTCTGTTTTGGGCTTATAGTTGGACTTATGACAACTGAAATTTAAAACATTTCAACACAAATTAAGTTTGGGCTTATTCCTGTTGGGCTTATAGTTGCACTACATTTAAGACATCCTATTATTGGTTGTATTGTAATGTAAATATTTATTGCAATAAATGCCTATTAAATTATTTATATTGCTTTTGTTGTTGTTTACACAGATATGGATATTGGAAATTTTCCCTAATGCAAAGCATTGGTGGCATACAAAAGAGAAATCCATACCCAGGTGTGTGGCATGGAGTGACGGTATGAAATTTCAAAAAGCTGATCGTGAAAGTCTCTTTTATTCAAGAACACAACTAAATAAACTTGAGCCCACACCAAAAGAGATGAAGACACAATGGTGGAGCTCTAGTTTAGAGTATTTTGAAACTGCCAACACGGGATCTCCATCATCTGATGTACGAGGGAAAAAAAAGAAGAGAAAAGTTGTGAAAACTGAGACACACGTTCACACACAGATTCACCGTCGTACCACACATGTCCGTACTGATATCCGCAGTGAGGTTGATTGTCATGGATTGGGTGAAGCTTCTGTTGGAGAAAAGCTTGTGGCTATGGAACGGGATATTGGTGGTCGCTTAGCTGCAATTGAAAAAATTTTGAAAATTCCCAAGGTTATATATTTATAATCAATACATCATTATTTAACATCTAATATTATTTACTTGCTTAACACAATATTTTTACGCAGCCATCAAGTGGATCCGCCAATCCTATGCAAGTTGATGATGAAGTGAATGTTTCTGATCCAGCTGATCTTGAAAGAAAATTCGAGGAAGTGAAAAATGATTTTCAGAGACGTATGCTAGCAATTGAGCATCACTTTAAGGTCATATTATCACCTAACATTTATCATACACTCTACCTTATACATTTAATTAAACAGTTAACAAGTTTTTTTCGTTATGCAGCCCTCTAGTGGATCTGATCATGAACCAAAAGACAAGAAGACTGTTGATTCCTCTTTGGATGTTGATCATGATCAAGAGGTGTGTGATATTGAATGGTATTTATATTATATATGTTGATAAGATTTAACAATTATTTTCACTGAAACAGGCATCACGTCCTTGTAAAAAACCGAAGTCGGATGCTGAGCCGTTTTCCGCCCAAAGTGATAAGCTTGATAATGATACGCAAATGTTTGAAATTGTTATTCCTGTTTCGAAGGTACTAACTTTGATTACTTCTCTATGTTCTATTTTGTCACAATGGAAAACTTCTAAATAGTTAGCTTATATGTCAATACATGTTCATATCAATGGCTAAAATAGTTAGCTTATAATTTTAGTGAGTGGTCACACTTCTTTAGTTTATAAGCCTAAACTAGTCAGCTTATGAGCTTTTCCAACTTTTCAATGAAACAGAAGGATGATATTTTGGAAACACAATCAAATGAGAAGCTTAATTCTGAAGCTGAGAACTCTTTGGCACAAAGTGAGAAGTTTGATTATGGGAAGACTGCGGAGGTATTGGAAGATATTAATGTTGCAAAGCTGAATGTTGATCCTGAAATATTGGCATCAACTGTTAAAATTCTATTTGACTCACCGGTTAATGATCAGGTACTAAATCATTATTTTTATAATCTATCAGTGAACACTATTTGCTTAGCTCGTGTACTTGTATTTTTACAGATAGTAAATGAACAAGATGTTGCAATGGGTGATTTATTTTTAGAAGAAGCGGAACAACAGAAGTTTAGCAATCTAGAGGTACAAGAACTTATGGCAGTGGATGCTCTTATGAATATACATGTTTTTAATTCTACTCCTAAAAAGGTAGTCTTATCTATATACTTTTTCAAAAAAACACCACTTCAGTGATCTTCTTAAATTAAATAACGTAATTTTTTTTCATAATGTTTTTTCTTTATTATAGGAAAAAGATGATGAGCTTGATTCTACTCCTAAAAAGGTGGTCTTATTTATATACTTTTACAAAAAAAACACCACTTGAGTGATATTTTTAAATTAAATAATGTAATCTTTTTTCCCTGATGTTTTTCTTTATTATAGGAAAAAGATAATGAGCTGGACACTCTTTCAAAAAACTCAGATTCAAAGCAAGGATCCAACAATGAGAATGAAAAAGATAATGTCTTAGTTGTTGATGACGAAAAACAAAAGGTTAAAGTGATACGGGTACCTTTTGCACGAGATGCTAAACTTAGCAAGTATCTTTCTTCACCATACACGAACCTACCTGACTCTACTCCACAGCTGCCTAAATTGCGTGATAGGACGAAAAAATGTTAAAATCTTTATCTACCGTTGACTGGGCCTGATGGTGAAGAGATTCCACCGTGGAAGGAGGTGATTTATTTTACTTATTATTTGTTTAAAACTGTAGTGAAATTCTTTGCACTTTACATTTTTTTATCATAATTTTTCAGGATCTAAATCGTGTTAAAGGTGCGTCAAAAGATAGAGTGATGGTACCTAAAGATATTCTGGCTTATTTGCGAGCAAAAAAGAAAGATAAGAAGGAAGGTAATAAGGATGATAAGAAGGATGGTGAGAATGACGTTACGGGTTTTTATTTCCCTTGGGCAGAAGATGCATGTGTAATGCCCGTCTTTTGGGAAAGGTTATTGGGCATCCTTGAAGGGAAAGATGGTTGGCTCTCTTGTACGGTATGTAAATGCGAACATGTTAATTTTTTTCTACAATCTTAAATGCTTTCAGTGTATTTGTAATTTATTTTTTTTTAAATCTCAGCACCTCGATCTATGGGTGTTATATCTATGGCACGTTAGACCTGCTAATGCTGACTGGGTGATTGCTGGCCCCTATTTTAGCAGCATGATTCTTAACAAAAGGATGCCTTGTTACTTTGCTAACGGTATCACTTATGGTACCCCCTGGTTTGCTGAATCTGTGGAAAAGGTGTGTAATCTGTTGTTGTGATGGTATATAGAATTAGTATAAATTGCATGGATTAGTAATAAAACTGCATATCTGTGAACCCAGGTCTATTTGGCTTATTTCATAAGCTTATTGAGAGCTTATTAATGAGCTTATTGACCTGGTTCTTGGCTCATTTTGTAGACACCCAGATTTGGCTTATTTCAAAATCTGAATTCATCTCAAAATACTTTGTACACAGATTTTGAGATGAATTCAATTACATGTGTAGAGTAAAGTACTGATTGGAAATAACATTGGAAAGGTGATTTGAAATATTTGGTAGCTTAAATGTTAGATTAAAAAAGAAAATTCACTTTTCAAACTCATTTGCTCTCCCAAATTTAAGCCTAAAGTTACTGAGTTGAACAGTCACTTCCCCTGCACATGCAGTTGGTTTTGAATTTTTCTAGGCTAGATTTAATTGTGCAATTGATAATTTCTGATAGGGCTTTTGGGGTTTCTAGCATCTCAGTTGGTCAGTCAACATTTTGCCCCCCTTACTTTCTAGTTTTCAGCTTATTAGATCAGCTTAATTGATCCTGTATGCTGGTAACTTTGCATCATTTGAGTTCATACTAGAGCATTTAGGGTCAATCAGATATGTTCATAGTTCCATACACTTACTTTAAGTTCCATACTAGGCAGTTAACCTTGAACATGTTACAATTCATTGGCCATATCTTGCTTATTACTTGAGCTTTTTCCATGATTATTGGCTTAATGTAAAATTTTCAAATGACTAATCTTGCTATCTTTTGTCATCATTATTGTAGGTGTATTTTCCTATAAATCAAAATGAGACACACTGGATCTTGGCAGAACTACACATACGTACTGGTGTGATAACCATTTACGATAGTCTTTGCCCCCAGCTTCCTTTCATTGAGAAAAGAAAATGGTTGCTTACGATGCGGTCAACCTTTGAGGTTAAAATTCCCAAGTTACTCCAAAAATGTGAGGTGATGGACAGGAAAAAAATTGATAAACAAACATACAAAATCACCTTCAAGTATGCCGAGAATGTGCCAAGACAAGGCAATCTATATGGTGACTGTGGTATTTGGGTAATGATCAATTTATATAGGTTGACCCATAATTTATCTTTGAAGGTAGAAAATCCAACTTTGGCAGGTTTAGCTCACAGGGAAAGGTTGACAGATTTTTTCTGGAAGTACAAGATTGAAACAAAACCCAACTTGGGCATTCAAACAATTGTTAACTGTAGTACGCTATTTGAATATGTTTGGTAGTACTCTAGTAGTAAAGTTTGCAAACAATTGTTAACTGTAGTACGCTATTTGAATATGTATTGTAGATTTTGGTAGTAGTCTAGTCGTAAAGTTTGCAAACAATTCCAAACAATTGTTAACTGTAGTACGCTTTTTTGAATATGTATTGTAAATTTTTGTAGTAGTCTAGTTGTAAAGTTTGCAAACAATTCCAAACAATTGTTAACTGTAGTACCCATTTTGGTAGTATAGTCGTTAATTTTTGTAACTAAAATTTCGTAGTCTAGTCGTTAATTTCGTATAGTCAGAAACTGTATTGATAGTTTGGTAACTAAAATTTAGATAGTAACTAAAATTTAGATAATACATGCTACTTAAATTAAAGCAATAAAACCAACGTAAATTAAAGCATAAAATGATTCCCTAAATTAAAATACATATGCTAACCATAATGGTGAGCACTTATTTTTGTTCCGAATAACACTTATTTTTTGGAAACATAAGGGTGAGCACTAGACCCTTCATCATCAGCTTGTTCCGAGGAAATCAAGTTTTTGGAAACATAAGGTAGAGCACTAGACCCTTCATCATCAGCTGCAGTTTGAAAGTCATCATAAAGCATCCTTGGAACAAATAGACTAGCTTCCTTGAAAGGCTTAACATAAGGTGATCTCAAGTAAGCTGGTGATTTAGATTCTTCTTCTTCCCAAGCTGTAACCTCTTCCAAAGACATAGAGTCGTACTTTTTTTTTTTCTTTCAACATGAATTCTAACTTTTTGTTTCACCTCTTCATTAGACTCATCTCTACACAAGTTTTTATGATAAAAATCAACTAGGTATGCTTGAGGTATATGAGAAAGATACACCTCAAGTATACCATGCACCTCAGCCATTTCATACATTTTTTTTACATCCATATCACATTCAACGATAGTCAAACCTTCTTCTAGGCTACATTTAGGCATACAGTAAAACCATGCCCAAACATCACGTTTTATTTTTTCCAACAACAAGTCACACATTTGAGAATACGACAACCTTTTAGACCTAGATAATTTTAGCTCAATCATATCTATACATGCATACTTTAATGGAAACACATCAAATACGCCTTTATGAAAAATGATGAGGCGAAAAATGATCCGTTTTTAGGGGGTCATTTAAGCCCGAATCCGACTTTATTTGATCAAATATTGCCCTAAATCGTTCCTTTTGTGATTTTAGGTGTTTGGAGAGTGAATTCTGGAAAAGAAGCTATTTTGGACGTTTTTGGAGCATAAAAGTGAAGAAAACGGCTAAGTACCTAATTTGCATGCTGAAAATACAAGGTGATGGCATCAAGACCAACATCTTGACGGCGTCAGACATGAAGAATTAAACTTCGAAGGTGGTGACGGCGTCAGAAGGACTCGTGACGGCGTCAAAGTGGCAAAATTAATATACCGTGGGTGGTGACGGCGTCACATAGGCCGTCATAAGTGGATCCAGGCCGTCCGAGGAAGTATATGGCGGCGAGGTGACGGCGTCAGAAGTTACTCTTGACGCCGTCAGACTGTTTTTCCTATATATAGTTTTCTAGTTTTTTTATTAAAAAGAGGAGAAGTTTTGGTGAAACCCTAAAGACGATTTTGGTGCCTCTTTTACAGGTTTTTCAAGGGTTCCAAACCCTTGAGACCTTGCATTGTAATTGAGATAAGTGTACTTTCAATTCAATCAATATGTCTATGTGTTGGTTGTTTATCTCTTGTTCTTGTCTCAATTCCATTATGCTAGGCTAGATCTCTCTTGTGTTTGCTTAGATCTAATGAAACCTAGATGTTGATTATGTGTTGATTACTTGTCTATTCTTGTTTTGAATGAATGATTTATATGTTAGGCTTAAGAAAACTGGCAGATCTCCAAATGGTAACATGCTTGAACGTCTTAAGAAACATGAACCGAGGCGTACTAGGTCTTTATTGGTTGTATTTAATGCATGAGCCACTGTTTACAATCCCTATAGTTGTGCTGGGTCATGGTGTAGGAGGAGATAAGAGCTCATAGAGTTGGGGAGTTATGTATGCCACCCCACGAATGGTATTAAGGAATACAATCCGTCATTCATACAAGTGTAACAAGTAATTAACATGTAAAAGATATCTAGGGAGTAATGAAGTCTAAGTAAACACAATTTCTCCAATTACTGCTCACAACCTTAGTATAATTTAGTTTAATTTTATTTTCATTATTTTAATAGCTTTGGGTTAGTTGATTAGCAACTAATTCCGCCCACTCCTTCAAAACCCGAGATTTTAATTGCTTTCATAAAATATAAAAATACAAAAATAATCATCTTTCACCTCTAGAACTATTAATTAGGTTTTCTAATCCTACCGACACTATTCCTAAGCTGAACGATCAATCCCCCGGTACTTGTCACTATACTATACTACAACGATCAGGTACACTGCCTGGTGGGGGTTGTAAGCTTCTCGAGATCCCTCGAGAGGTAAAGCAAGGTGCGATTCCCACGCATCAAGTTTTTGGCGCCGCAGCCCGGGGAATAGTTATTGTCTAGGTTAGAATTTCTTTTTATTAGGTCTACTTGCTAGATTCCTTTCTAGTAAGATTTTATTTTTATTTTTAGGTTCTCTTTAGTCTATCTTTTCTTTGTGTCTTTGTTAGTAAAAACCTTTCCATTGACTATTCCGTTAGCCATTATGGAGAACGCAAATCCACCATATTACAAACCACGAAATTCACCCACTCCAAATGACATCTTGATGTTTAAACAACATGAGGATGAACCTATCTATGATGCATGGGCTCGTTTTAAATATTTACTCTGAAAAGTCCCTCATCATAATTTTGATCTGTGGTCCCAAATTGAAATATTTTACCATCGTGTCGACCACTATACCAAAATGGACATTGACCATACCGCACATGGGGACCTTTGGGGATTAAGTGCTGATGAAGCATGGGAAACCATAGAGAATTGTGTCATACTTGCCAAAAAAATGGACAACCCAACAAACGTTGTTACGGATCAATTGATAGCAAGTTTAAGGGAACAAGCAAGAAGACTGTTTGGGGATAAAACTATAGATGAGATAACTGGGCATACGGGGTGGTATGATTTCACCACAATACAAATGGAAGAGATAGTAGAAAACCCAAGCCCAATAAGTACCTCACAAGTCCTACCATCACTTGAGGAATACACACCACCCGTGACTTACCCGGAAGAAGTAGAAGAGACTATAGGAGCCCAAATAGAGGTAGAACCCTTGTACCAAACACCACTAGAGGATATAGGTTTGAATACTTGTAGTGATAACCTTACTCTTAGTTCTAGGGAATTACCTAGTGTTGATGAACCGGAACCTCAATCTTCACACGACTTTCCATCCTTAGATATACATCTAGGAGACAAAAGAGGAGCCGACCCACCCATCAACCCATGTAGTCCGGGTAGTCTTAGGATAAAGGCAATGGACTCTAAGCCTTGTAGAGAGGAAGCCAATATAGGAGTGGAAAATAGCCTTACATGTTTACATCACCCATTTATGATTGATCACAAGAAACATTATGGGTTTAAACCGGGTTTATTAGGTCAAGATGGATCCCCAACTAGTAATCTCTTGAAGTTGATTGAAAATGATCCCTTTCTAGGAGAAAATCTTAATCCACCCATTAACCCGATTGAATTAGGTAAGGTTATGATGATAGGAGCACACCCCTTTGAGCATATAATTCATTCACCACTCTTTCCTCACGAGGCACATTCCCACCTTAAGGGTATGTATTGCTATTATCATCCACACTTAATCCTAAGTGTAGGGAAAACTTCCCCTATTCATGTTAAATAAGGGTAGAGTCAGGCTCGTGACTCGAACAAAAACAAGCGCTTCTTGGGAGGCAACCCATGTTTTGTGTGAATTTTATTTGTTTGATTGTTATTTGCTTCCGTATGCATGTTTTATTTTTATTGTTGGTTGATCATGTTTCTCTACTAAAAAGTGGAAATACTTTATTATATTGTTTAGCCTAGTCTTAACTTCAACCTAAAGGTATTTTTGCAAAAGATAAGTGTAAGGGGAAACCCCAAATATGTTTTTAAGAAATAAACCGATCATGATTATCCACAATATTTAATGAACATGTATATTCGTATTTGTTAGAGTCAAATGCTTGTATTGAGTCATAATGAAGTTTTGCAGGATTTTCCAGGAAGTAGGACAAAGTTTTTCCAGAAATTTTCCGGAAACTTAACATAAGAATTTCTGCAGATCCATTCTGACGGCGTCAGGAGTTAAAATCTGGAAATTTTACCGGTTTTGTTTTTCTAACGGAGTCTTATGGTTTTTGTGAATTATTAAGTTTTATAATCTCCAGGAAATCTGCAAACTTCATTCCACAAGCATTATATCTTACTTTGTTTTCTAGGATTTAGTAACTTATATAGGATGCCGCCGATTTTACGCGAGGTTGCCTTGTCTACTTTTGTCAGGATTTACAGGTTATTTGTGACAAGAAGATGATTTATATTCTGGAAGGGAAGCTTTGATTGTTCGTTTTCTTGGAAGAAGATTTAACCTGGCCAACTAAAATCCATACCGAGCGAATCAGGGGAGTATTTGATTTCATTCTCTTTACTTTTTAACTTTTACATTCTTTACTTGAACATTGGGGACAATGTTCATCTTAAGTGTAAGGGGAGGGTAAAAAGATGATACCTTACATATGCACTTTCGCTTGAGTTTGTTCTGTTTGATAGTAGATGAGTAATAAAACTATGAGAAATACTTGTTAGTGTAATTTTAGCGCCAAATTTAAAATTTTTTACAACATTTAGGAGTGAAACTTTAGCCATAGCAAGCGTCTCATGGATAGGAGGTTGTATGACTAGCACATAACCGTATATTCAGAAAAATTTTCCACCCAAAAATGTGAGGTTCGCCTTTAGATTTGATAGGAAAAGCATTTATTATTGGTGCTTATGAGTGTACCGGTAGCATTTAGATTCTAGAACTTGCGTTAGTGATGCATCCCGAGACCGCTAGTGAGACTACATTCGTGTGGTAGGATTTACTACATGATAAGAGGCATTAGGATCACCCTTGTGTTAAACCCGTATTATAATTACTTGACCATTTAAGTCATATTACTTGGCTAGTTAAGTCAACTAATTTTTCCCACACCCTTAGCGTTGTACTCATTTTTAGTACACGAAACCCCTAGTACACCCCTCCGAGACTATCTTTTCGTTTCTAACTTTAAGCATTTTACTTAAAGGAAGAATTTGTTACACCCCACTTAAATGTACAACCAAATCGCCTTAGCCTTCCGTGTATGCGCTCATTTTTTGTGCATTATTGTTATTTGTTAAACCCTAAGTTAACTTTCTAATTGATTACATGGTTGCTAAGTCGAGTCATATCCTTGTACATATTGTTTTGGGACGATTGGGACTCATGGGTAAGTACTTATTTTATGGAGTAATGGGGAAGAACATCACTTATTACCCCCATATGTACGTTAATCTTAAAAGTGCTCCAAGTGTTTTGATTTTCTTAATTCGAGTCATTAGATTAGTTAATTGTAAAGTATGTAAAGATTCAAATGTAAGGGGAATACTCAAACCCCTATGATGTATTATTTTGGATGGTAGGGTAAGAGTGTATGCAAAAAAAAAAAAAAAAAAAAAAAAAAAAAAAAAAAATCGAAAAAATCAAGAAAAAGAAAAAAAATAGAAAAAAGAAAAAGAGAAAAAACATACGGACTACCATCCCGTTTTTATTCTATGTTCATTTTATGTTTTTGTTATTTTTCATTTATTAGCTTAAGTCGAGTCTAGTCTTGGCTTAGCAACGCCAACTTGTACATGTAATTAACTAAGATTGTTAACTCGCCACCAGTAAAACTTCCTTTATCCAACAAAACCGTGTAATTCATATCCCTACACCTAACGTTATAACCCTTTAAAAGACCTCTTTGATAGTTTATCCTAGGTGCTTACGCCATGTGGTG
Source organism: Artemisia argyi (assembly GCA_030686995.1). Taxonomy (NCBI): domain Eukaryota; kingdom Viridiplantae; phylum Streptophyta; class Magnoliopsida; order Asterales; family Asteraceae; genus Artemisia; species Artemisia argyi. The sequence continues at coordinate 128,451,143 of CM060687.1, forward strand.
GAGGTTTGATCCTTTCCCAAGCCTATGGTAATCTATTTTGCTATGACAGGTAGTGAGAGATATCTTCCATTTCCATAATGTTATATTACTTTATTACACCCGAGAGATGTGAGTATCTAAACACTATTTGTGAGGTGCTTGTGTATGACCTCCGTGCTTGTCTATTGGTCTTTAGTGGAACGATTATTTGTTGTAATTACTTTTATATTAGTGTTAAATGACCCCTAACTTGTCTTTTGAGTAGAATAAAAGCTCATTTGCTTGAGGACAAGCAAATCTCAAGTGTAAGGGTATATGATGAGGCGAAAAATGATCCGTTTTTAGGGGGTCATTTAAGCCCGAATCCGACTTTATTTGATCAAATATTGCCCTAAATCGTTCCTTTTGTGATTTTAGGTGTTTGGAGAGTGAATTCTGGAAAAGAAGCTATTTTGGACGTTTTTGGAGCATAAAAGTGAAGAAAACGGCTAAGTACCTAATTTGCATGCTGAAAATACAAGGTGACGGCGTCAAGACCAACATCTTGACGGCGTCAGACATGAAGAATTAAACTCCGAAGGTGGTGACGGCGTCAGAAGGACTCGTGACGGCGTCAAAGTGGCAAAATTAATATACCGTGGGTGGTGACGGCGTCACATAGGCCGTCATAAGTGGATCCAGGCCGTCCGAGGAAGTATATGGCGGCGAGGTGATGGCGTCAGAAGTTACTCTTGACGCCGTCAGACTGTTTTTCCTATATATAGTTTTCTAGTTTTTTTATTAAAAAGAGGAGAAGTTTTGGTGAAACCCTAAAGACGATTTTGGTGACTCTTTTACAGGTTTTTCAAGGGTTCCAAACCCTTGAGACCTTGCATTGTAATTGAGATAAGTGTACTTTCAATTCAATCAATATGTCTATGTGTTGGTTGTTTATCTCTTGTTCTTGTCTCAATTCCATTATGCTAGGCTAGATCTCTCTTGTGTTTGCTTAGATCTAATGAAACCTAGATGTTGATTATGTGTTGATTACTTGTCTATTCTTGTTTTGAATGAATGATTTATATGTTAGGCTTAAGAAAACTGGCAGATCTCCAAATGGTAACATGCTTGAACGTCTTAAGAAACATGAACCGAGGCGTACTAGGTCTTTATTGGTTGTATTTAATGCATGAGCCACTGTTTACAATCCCTATAGTTGTGCTGGGTCATGGTGTAGGAGGAGATAAGAGCTCATAGAGTTGGGGAGTTATGTATGCCACCCCACGAATGGTATTAAGGAATACAATCCGTCATTCATACAAGTGTAACAAGTAATTAACATGTAAAAGATATCTAGGGAGTAATGAAGTCTAAGTAAACACAATTTCTCCAATTACTGCTCACAACCTTAGTATAATTTAGTTTAATTTTATTTTCATTATTTTAATAGCTTTGGGTTAGTTGATTAGCAACTAATTCCGCCCACTCCTTCAAAACCCGAGATTTTAATTGCTTTCATAAAATATAAAAATACAAAAATAATCATCTTTCACCTCTAGAACTATTAATTAGGTTTTCTAATCCTACCGACACTATTCCTAAGCTGAACGATCAATCCCCCGGTACTTGTCACTATACTATACTACAACGATCAGGTACACTGCCTGGTGGGGGTTGTAAGCTTCTCGAGATCCCTCGAGAGGTAAAGCAAGGTGCGATTCCCACGCATCAAAAAACTTCAAGAATGAGATCATCACAACTTTGAGACATTGTGTGTAAAAATTGAAGATGTTTATTTTGGTCAATAAAAAATAAAGGATTAATATAGTGATCATAATGGATATTACATGTTGGACAAAATATTTACATGCTGGACAATAGATTTGGGTCGAGTAGCACCAAATGGTCGAGTATCCTATCACTTATTCTTTATGACAATTTAAATTTCACAACTAACACATATTAATTGATCACCTCTAAAATTCCATCAACCTATGTGATGTAGTAGATGAAAATTTAAATGCATATTTATTTACTGAGGTCGAGTAGATTTGGGTCGAGTAGCACCGGATGGTCGAGTATCCTATCACTTATTCTTTATGACAATTTAAATTTCACAACTAACACATATTAATTGATCACCTCTAAAATTCCATAAACCTATGGGATGTAGTAGATGAAAATTTAAATGCATATTTATTTACTGAGGTCGAGTAGATTTGGGTCGAGTAGCACCTGATGGTCGAGTATCCTATCACTTATTCTTTATGACAATTTAAATTTCACAACTAACACATATTAATTGATCACCTCTAAAATTCCATCAACCTATTTGATGTAGTAGATGAAAATTTAAATGCATATTTATTTACTGAGGTCGAGTAGATTTGGGTCGAGTAGCACCAGATGGTCGAGTATCCTATCACTTATTCTTTATGACAATTTAAATTTCACAACTAACACATATTAATTGATCACCTCTAAAATTCCATCAACCTATGTGATGTAGTAGATGAAAATTTAAATGCATATTTATTTACTGAGGTCGAGTAGATTTGGGTCGAGTAGCACCGGATGGTCGAGTATCCTATCACTTATTCTTTATGACAATTTAAATTTCACAAGTAACACATATTAATTGATCACCTCTAAAATTCTATCAACCTATGTGATGTAGTAGATGAAAATTTAAATGCATATTTATTTACTGAGGTCGAGTAGATTTGGGTCGAGTAGTACCAGATGGTCGAGTAGCACCTATGTGATGTAGTATCCTATCACTTATAAATATGAGTTAATAACAAAGGGTATTCCCATCAAACGAAAAAAATGAATTCACCCGAAGATTGGGAATGGGAGCAACTTCTTGATATAGACGACTCCGATCTCCGAATTTCCGCCACCACACAAAATAGAGTCTCATCTACATTCCCTAGAGTTGATAATTATGATGAAAACCCTGTTATGAAAATACATGATCCTGTGGGTATTCAAGACGGTGTGGATGATGGTGTAATGGCGACACAAGATTATGTTAGGAAAGTTATTGATGATGTGGGAGTGGATTCTGATTTTCAAAGTGGGCCATGGGTTAGCGCGGTTGAGTATGTGAAAGCTGAAGGTGGAATCGTTATTGGTTGTTTTGCCGATATTAAAAAATTCATCAAGAAAGGGAAACTTGACAAGGTTGTTGCTATTATCAAGTCGTGTACTCCAAATGTGCTAGGTGATCTAACTGTGACATTGAAAGACGTTTCAGGTTTAATCTCGGGTACAATTCATCACAAAGTTGTTGATGATCCGAGGTTTAAAAAGCAGTTTACCGTAGGAGCTGTTTTGATACTGAAAAATGTATCTGTGTTTTCTCCAAAACCATGTGCTCATTATCTTAACATAACAATTAAAAATGTTGTTGAAGTTTTCTCCATAGATGTGGTTTCTTTAAGCAGCGATGTTGGTTGTAGTGGCTGTGAAATGAAAGATTAAGTAGTGTTGTTTTTTAATTTATTTTGTTTTTTCTAACGTTGAATGATGTAAACTTGTTACATTAATGATGTAAACTTGTTACATTTTATGATGTAAACTTCTAAAGTTTTTGCAATGTAAACATAAAATGTAAGAAGTTTATTAAAGCTATAACGGTCGAGTAGATCTTGGTCGAGTAGAGAATTATGGTCGAGTATCCTAATACTTTCCCGCCAAAACTTTCCCACTAAAATTATGGCGCCAAAAAGATGTTATTTATATATACATTTCACATAATAGTATTAGCAATTAAAAAAAATACACATACATTTCAACATTTCACATAACACATACTATGGCTGAACTTTCTACTGAAATGATCTTGTTCGGGATACTAACAAGGTTGACACCAAAAGATGTTGGTCGCTTCAAGAGTGTTTCAAAGACATGGAATGAATTACTTTCAGGAAACGCATTTGTAAAGGCACATTTATCTCGCTCGGCAATTCCATCTAATCAGAAAGTTCTCGTAATAGAACACCAAACATGCTCAATTCATCCAATCAACTTTGAAACCCATGATTATGGGTCGGGCACAAGCATTACCATTCCTTTCGATCATCAATCATATGATAATCGATTAAATGTTGTCTCTATTCTATCACATTTGAATGGATTATTGTGTGTTTGCAATTATTTCACATCTGATTTGTTCCTTTGGAACCCAGTCACTACCTCTTTCAAACGCTTGCCACCCCTATATTCCAACGATTTCTATAAAGATAATCATGATGCAGTTGGTCTATACACCGACATGCATGATGATTTCAAAGTCTTGTACATAAGGCGTGGGGATCCTACGCTTGCTGTTAATGTGTATTCTGTGAGTGACGAATCATGGAGAAACATACCTCTCACCCTACCATCAGAGTATCTAACCAACAGTTTCTATTGGTCATCTGGTACTTTGTGTGGTGGTACTATTTATTTCACTCTTAGCGAGTCAGTTGTTGGAGCTAATCATTTAATGATTTCTTTTGATGTAAAATCGGAGCAATTTCATATGATCAACTTTCCACATATACCTAAAAATGGAATCTCACATATTCGTTTAGTGGATGCACAAGATGAGCTTGTGATGTTTGCTGCCACTGGATATAGTGAGATAAAAATTGACATGTGGATCCTTCAAGAAGGTACATGGTATCATATCTACTCATTTCCTCTAATATCCCTCGATTTGTGGTGCTCAATAACACATTATGTGACAAACGGAAATAGTCGATCACGAAAACTGATATCACCCTCCCTAAACTTACGGAAACTGACAATCCCAAACTTAAATCCAGTAATGAGGCAAAATTCACGACGACCAAAGTGAAGCAAATGTTCATTAACATCGTATATGAGTGGCAAATCATAATGTTCATTATCAGAGAAGACTTGCTTCTGAAGCATGTAATGGATAAGATCCTCCTCATTGTCAACGTAAGTCAAATCAAGCCACGGCCCGAAACATGTAGACCTAAACAATTCACAACGTTCCAAACCTAGTCTGTCTTTGATTAACGGAAAGTAACTGAGTTTGCTTCTAACGTGGACCCTCGCATGATATTCCTAAATTAACAAAACAAATCAAGACAAAAATAAGCAATGCTGTTTCAAAAAACTAGGTTTTAAGCTTTCAGGTTCTAATATGAATCAGCTTATAGGTTACAAGCACTACACTAGCAGGATCAATTAAGCTGATCTAATAAGCTGAAAAGTAGAAAGTAAGGGGGGCAATATGTTGTCTGACCAAATGAGATGCTAGAAACCCCAAAAGCCCTATCATAAATTATCAATTGCACAATTAAATCTAGCCTAGAAAAATACAAAAAACTGCTGGTGCAGGGGAAGTGACTGTTCAACTCAGTAACTTTAGGCTTAAATTTGGGCGAGCAAATGAGTTTGAAAAGTGAATTTTCTTTTTTAATCAAAAGTTTAAGCTACCAGAGAGTTCAAATCAACTTTCCAATGTTACTGAAAACAATGTGCAAGTTTTGTAAAGTAACAGGCGGGGTGTTTGGGACTGTTTATCTGCATATCATACCAATCTACTTATTTAAAAGGCTTATTTAGAGGATGTTTGGGACTGAAGATAAGCATTTTTTTGTGTTAGGGAAAAACTCTTTATTTGCATATTTTACTAAGATAAGCACTTAAAATAAGCAAATATTCTAGAATAACACTCAAAACTACTTGTCAAATAGGCAAGGAAGGAGTTCTATCCTAACACTCAAAACTACTTGTCAGCCATATAAAACCACATTAGCTAAAAAAAAATCATGTTATAACTAAAATATTTACAACGAATAAAGAAATAGAAATATCATACCACTAGAATTACACATTAACATCTAACTCAATGGGACCCTAACAGAGCTTCGACGTAGCCATAACTCATACATAACCATGTAAAAAGCATCATAATCAACAGGGATAACATGCCAACAGAAATGTTTTCTAACCTCAAGTACGTTCGTGTGCAACTTAGTATACTCATATGAGCTTATACTTGTTAGGATCCTTTGTAAAAATGGAATGTCTAATGTGGCAACGATTATCGAAAAGCTTTTCCAGTTTAATATGTCAGCAAACGGGAGATCATAGTGGTTTGCAATGATCACAGGGACGCAGCCATGATGCAATGCATCACCAGAGAGTTCAAATCAATGCAACTACTTGCAGCCCTCTGTGGGGGCCACAAGGGGGGGTCAGGGGTCAATAAGCAAAATAAGCTTATGAAATAAGCCAAATAGACCTGGGTTCACAGATATGCAGGGTGAATTGGTAAACTTGCAGGATAGTGTGGGGACCACACTATGGATCAGGGATCCAAACTTAACCATGAAATATGAAGATAAGCAGTATGGCTACAAAATAAGCCAAGAATTAAGCACTAACTCCCACAAATAAGCTAGATAAGCTTGTATAAATTTTGACAAAAACCTGAGAACTCAGAACACTAATAGTGAAATGAACAACTAATAAGCACTGATTACTATGTCTGAAATAACCTCTTAATGACAAAACAAGGCCTGAACTAGCAAGATGCATCTATATCAAACTTAAAAACTAAACTAATTGTTGTACCAAACAGATACACAATAAGCTAATCTAATGCTTATAAGCTAATCTAATGCTTCCCAATAAACCCAGATTGACAAGCAACCTAAACAATAAGCCTAATCTACCTGAGAATGACTTTATATGATTTCATTATCATAAGCAACCTAAACAATAAGACTAATAATCATTGATTCGCATAATAATAAACCCAGATTGAGCAGATCCACAAAATAAACATCGAAAAAAACCCAAAATGTTATTTGTACCTTCCCAATAAAGATAAACCCAAAAATTTATTCGAATAATAATAAACCCAGAATGAGCAGATGGGTTTAATTGGAATCCACAAAATAAACCCAAAAATTCTTAAACGCACAAAAAAACACTAAATATAACTTACCAATGGTTTCATTGGAAAAACTGAAGGAATCAAAAAATTATTTTGATGAGTTTGTGGCAATGTGTGTTATTCATTTAAGTTTTCTGAACATTATATCAAATAAGATAAAAATCAAATACAAGAAAAATAAAGTAAAATAAAATAAAAAAAAATGTTATTTATACCTTCCCAATAAAGATGATCGGTCTTTTCAGTTGTTAGGTTGAGTAGCCGCCGGTTGAGTAGCCGCCGGTTGAGTATTTTTAGTAGTTGGTGTGGGCCCCATAAAATGTACACGTGTCATGTTCTGAGATAGGTTGCGGAGTTACGTAGATGCGCATGATTTACTTAAAAAGTGACCAAGATGGGGACAAAAAAAAAAAGATTTTGTCCTAGATTAGTACTTAGCGTTTTTTTTTTTTTTTTTTTTTTTTTTTTTTCCAAATCCTAATCTCATTCCACACCCATTAACAAAACAAACACTCCTTACTTTATAACAAGAGTATATCAAGCTTTTCGCGAATATCCCAAACACACCAAAACCTAAATCAAAAAGATGGCAGGAGGAGGAGAACCACGTGGCAGCAACAAAGCAGCGGTTCAAGCAACTAACGACGATGCTTCTGCTAGCAAACTGTATTTCATTTTTATTCCCCTAACAATATTTTTTGTTTTAATCATATATATTTTAGGTTAGGTTTTATCATTGCTTAATAACAATATTAGCGTTAAATTTATTTGTAGATAATTTCTTGTTTAAAATGGAGAATAATGTTTTAATGCTAACACAAAGTTAAACATTTTTTAAAACTCAACTTGTATCCTCAGCGTTAATACTGATGCTATCTGGGATCCCTGTTTTAGCTTATTTTTGGGCTTATGAGTGCCGAGCTTATTTTGTTCGGTTAATTCTTCATAACCCCCTTTTTTGGCTTATTTTCCGGCTTATGGGCATATATTTCAGTAATAAGTCATAAAAAGCTCGTAACTTGGAACGAAATCCGAGAAATGGACTTATAAAATAAATGTCGAACAAAAGTAAATCACTTGAAGCATGAACATTATAGTAAGGCTATACTAATGAGTGATGAACGAGAGTTGGTCTTTTTGCATGATACAGAGGGATCTTGATTGTGTGAAATTTGAGCACTCATACGTCTTAAACCGAGCTTGTTTTATGTTTCCGACTTCCTAGTTACTATACTTTTTCCTGTGATTGTGCATTCGCAAATTAGAGCTCAGACCCATTTAGAAAGAAAAAAACGTTTGTTAGCAGCATCTACTGAGTCCATCCATACAAGCATCCGTGTTATATAGTTTTGGACTACTTTATTAATGTGCTCTATGTATGGCTGAAAGGTCTTGTGTCAAGAAGGGATATATCAAAGATGACTACATTCATTTGTTTGTAAGGCGGCCTGTGAGGAGATCTCCAATAATAAATCGTGGTATGTTAGTTTGCTGCCAGAAACTAGATGTTATATGACTTGGTGACAACTCGGCTCTTATTAATTTATACCTGTGTTTTGACTTCTTAAGGTTATTTTGCTCGTTGGGCTACATTCCGGAAATTTCTGAATCAGTTTTTGAGCTGCGAATCAAAATCAAGTGAAGGTCAAGTTAAGAAGCAGATCTTGTCACTTGGAGCAGGTTTTGATACTACATACTTTCAGTTGCAGGTCTGTATCTCTATTGTCTTGTGATATATATTTATGTCTTCCTATTATAAAAAAGTAACTATTTTGCCGTTTTTATTGCATGTTTCTTGTTTTCGTTTTATTGTATAAGAAATGTAAGACATTATTTTTGGAGCTGCTTATGATGCATTATCTGTTATGGGGTGTAGGCCAATAGGTTGTGCATTATCGCCATCAAAATATCATACTGTTACTTGATAAAGTTAGCCATTTGCCCGGGTCTCAGTTAGCATCTTAGCATTTCTGGCGTCCATACAAAAACTAAATCTTTCACACTTGCATTGGTTGCCCGAATTTGATTTGAGGAGTAAATATTGAAATTGAAATTCAGTTAAATGCCAAGGCTGCATCTCTTGTTTATGCCAGTTTCTTCCATCCTCTATTCTGCTATTTCTTCATCTCTGCTCCGATTAAGCAAACGAGACCCACAATTTTCTTCCCAAATTATGTAAAACGGAACCACAAGACCAAAGTATTTCCTTTGTGGTTTGCGAATGCTGTCATACAGATGTGCTTATTTTGTTTAATGAATGCCTACAAATTTTATAATTACTATTATTTTACTCAAATTTCAATCATTGATAGGATGAAGGGAAGGCGCCCCATTTGTATGTTGAACTGGATTTCAAGGAGGTAAGAATTTTTCCAAACTGTCCATATCAGATGCTAGTGTCCATTTCATGTAATCCTGAAGTTTTTAGATATCTTATATTTCTGGATTAACATTAGAACTAGCAATTGATTTAGGTGACATGTAAAAAGGCAACCATTATTGAAACTTCTGCCCAGTTAAGGGGAAGAATCAGTGAATCGGCAACAATATGTCGAGGTAATCTCTACTTCATGTCATGGCTACGTCTTACTCCTTTATCATTTTCTTCAATTTACCATTGGCCATTGCATTTCTTTTATGTCTAAACTATGAAATCAATGAAAGATACTAATAGAGTCTATCGGCCTATACCTTGTTTTTCCATATCATTTTCAAAAGGGAAAATTGCCGATTAAGGTAACTAAAATCCCATATTTTGTCGCTCATCGAAAGGAATGGAAGTTCAATCTTGGACAGTTAAATGTGTGAAACTTAATTTTTATTATTTTTGAAAGTGCTTAAATTTTGAAATATGGTCACCCCACAATGAGCAAGAAAATTACTCATATGGTCATACCCCACAATGGCAAATTTGGGGTTTTTTGGTTACCTTTGTTTAGCAAAGTTCCCCTGATTAATATGACATATTTTTGTTTGATAAATTCAATTACTGTAATTAAGAATTTAAGATGGGCATTGCAATTTCGCAGAGAAAGGAGAAGTAATCAGTGATCAGTACAAACTTCTCCCTATCGATTTGAGGGATATACAAAGCTTGAATGACCTCATAACAGCTCATATGGACCCTAGGTATGTGCATCATTAAGTTAGTTTCTTAAGTCAAATTATCCTAATTTGTAAAATTAAGATTACCGCTTTTTTAGGATAAGGATGTCTCTTTCTTCAGCTTATTCAATTTTTTATTGACATGCTAGAAATTTGTATAGTCAAACTTGAAAATAAAGTTAATTGATAGGTTAAAATATAAAAAACAATAGTATGAAATTTGTATAGTCAAACTTGAAAATAATGGCGGTATAAATGTAGCTGAGACATATAAGTGGCCTGATGATAACTACGGAGTGTCGTTTTGTTTGGTTGATATATTCCAACAGGATAGTTTAGTTGTAAAGGAAAAAATATATTATGCTGCAAATAATTTGCCATTACAGTATTGGTGCGTTCATTTCTTTTAAACCACAAGGGTGAAAACGAATTATTGTTGCCGTTTCATCTCACAAGTTCTTCAGAATAACATTTGTGTGGTACAATTAAGCTGCTTCTTACTAATGTTACGATCAGCTTGCCAACATTTATAATTGCAGAATGCGTATTAATATATATAGAACCAGACTCAAGCCGTGCTGTTGTTGAATGGGCTTCTAAAACGTTTTCAACGTCAATATTCTTCTTATACGAGCAGGTACTGGTGTTTCCATCATTATACTCTGTTCCATGAATATATCAATGTTTGGCCCAGCATATTCTGCAAACTTCTTTACTAAACTGGCCTCAAATCAAAATAGAGCAATCTGGTGAACAAATTGAATAGCATCTGCTATTTTTAATCGTGACTAATTGACTATGGCATACCTGATAGCTGAATTTCGATTGAAATCTTTACCCCAAAATGAAACAAGTTGCAATATCTATGAGACAGTGTGAATAGCTTGTTTTTCACTATTCATTTGGTTCTGTTTCCTTTTGGGATGCTCATCACGCTAGAAGACTAATTAGATTTGCTTAAGCTTTATATATGCTTCCTATATGTCTTTCATATTTTATTTTCCTAACAACAGATTCTTCCGCATGATGCTTTTGGGCAGCAAATGATCAGGAATTTGGAGGTAATGTGGATTCTAAAGCTTTATCCCGGCATAAATTGAATAAATGGTTTCAGTTTCATCAATATGGGCTCTTTCAAGTTTTTTTTTACCAAAGTTCTAAAATGCATTAAAGTTTACAATAATCACAACAATCACAAAAATAAAAAAGTTAACTTATTGATGCTATTTCCAAATGTAGTGTATCCTTGGGTCTATGCTATTAAAATGTTCGTAACTATATATGTGTAGGACAAACAACAATTAACTTGTGAATAACAGTCAGTTTGTGGATTTCTTTTCTTAGAGTCGAGGATGTGGGCTATTAGGCATTTATGATACACCAACATTGCGTGCAAAGGAAAAACTTTTTCTCGACCACGGTTGGCAGGTATTGTTTAAATTTAAATCTCTCTGTTTTAATTTTTTGTGTCTGAAATTTTAATTATGATGAGTTTCAGAAAGCTGTTGCCTGGGATATGCTGAAGATCTATACTAGCTTCATTGACCCTCAAGAACGACAAAGGTATTTGGATGATCTTTATCAATTTAAAGATAGTAGAAATTATTGCAAATACCATTGTGGCCCATAAAATATTTTTGTACAAGGTTTTGATTCCTGTTTGGTTGATCAGGATTGAACGATTGGAATTGTTCGATGAGTTTGAAGAATGGTACATGATGCAGGCAAGTTCTTAATATTTTCTGCCTACACTTTTCTATACAATCTCATAGTGGCACTTTCTTTCTTCAATTATCATCAAAGATTTTGTGTTTGATTGAATTAGAGATTAGCTCATTTTCAAACGCAGTTAAAATTTAGGGTAGTTCGTTCTGAATAGATGCATATGATTTTAACACTTGTCCAAAAAGGGTTTGAGAAGACGTCAAATGTGTGCTGGGAAAGGGTTCATGCTAAGACCACCCTACATTTTTCTATGATTTATGCAGCCAATCTGGTATTCACTATTCAGTCAAACCGACAAATATATAACCATTTCTTCATTTCTTTCAAAAGTTCTGAGATTGACATCCATTGATGTTTGATATTCCCTACAACTTACATGTTTTGAATAGTTTATAAATGCCTTGAATTGCGAATAACATTTAATTTCATCTGGCATCAATGGTACTGATACTTATTCCCTAACGTTGGTTTTCAGGAGCACTACTGTGTTACTTGTGCAATCAACGATGCCTTGGTAAGTTTTGTATATACTCTCAAACATACTCTTTCCTCTGTAAACACATATATCTCTAAATTCAGGCGGTGCTTGGAGTTACTTTTTCTAAAGTATCTATTCTGCAATTTAAAGAATTAAAGTATCTGCTAATCGTAATGGTGATTTTTTGAACACTGCAAGTGCCAGTCTGGTTTGCTGCGAATTCAGACCCCCTTTTAGTCTGCATTTTGGATCATGAATTGTAGACACATAGACCCTATATCCCAACATTAACACTTAAAATTATTAAATATTCAACCCAACATTTAAACCATTTATATTGAGTTTCGTTTTATTCTGTTTTTGCTTCAGGGGCTGTTTGAGGATTTTGGTTTCCCTGAAGACCAGCCTGGGACTGGTACTTCTCCAACAGTATCTCCATGAAAAGTGATATCATGATCGGTGAAATAGTCTTGCATTATATATATCACGTGGCTGGTACAAGTATACCGAAGTTTTAATTAGGAAATCTAAACTTTTGTGGTTAATTGTATTGTGGGTGGTGTTGGGTGGTATAATTTAATTTTTTTTTCCAAGAAAAGTGTGTTCTAATGTCTTTTTAAGTGTACCATATGAACCAATGTAGATTCGGGTGTTAGATAAAATTGTGGACACCTTTGGTTTGTAGGGGTAAGTATGACTTTTTCATGGTTTGTTTCATAAACTCGCGTCTTTTAAATTCTGTGCCTCAATTTTTGTGTTTTGTTCAAGTTAAATCTACATATTTTTATGTTTGCACTTGTTTCACAAAAGCGCGAATGAATGTGCCTATTGACCAAATGCCTTGTTATAGTTTGATTTAAAAGATGCTCAACTTGATGACTGAAATATGGTGAAAGTAGCTAGAAATTTTACTGAGCATTATTGGTTAGTTTTAGCCATTTTTGTTAGCAGCTAAAGGGAAAAAGTTCCATTAGACAAACTAATACGATATTTATTGCGTAATAAGCTTAATACCATTATAATTTCTTTACAAACCTGATACCAAAAAGCATTTGCTATTTGTTTCAACGTGGTATTACTCAAGGTTGTGCAAAATGGTACAAAATTATACCAAATACCTATGAATCCTGAAAATTAGTTCCTGCAAAGAACAATGCTTAAGTTAGTATCGGACAGTCACAAAGTCGCAATGACTTTACTAGGACTCGTAATACGTTTTACAAACAGAAATTTGCAAAGAAAAGAAGAATCTAGTTTGAAGTTCGTTTTGTCAAAATGAAAGGTTTTTAACTTCCTGTTGTAAGATTGTGTGCTTTTTTAGCGTTATGTTGAAGTCGTTTAGTGTTTGTTTTATGTGTTTTCGGGTATTGGATGTTGTTTGTGGCTGGAAATTTTTATTATAGTTTTTTGTTCTATATATTCTGCCATTTTTTGGCTGATCTAAAATTTTACGACAATTTTTTGTTAGATCTAAAGATTTACAATGTTTCTTGTTAAATTCATTAATTTTCCAAAGATCTTTTTGTTTGATCTAATGTTTTTCTGTCCGCTTGATTTGCATATAAAGAACGGCACAAGTCTGGCCCCAAGTAGGTAACAAGATTCACAAAAAAGGCTAGTAACATAATTAAAAAGATAAACCAGTTTTCTTCAAATTTCAGTGATATGTAATTTCGTTTCCTGCCAAAAAAGTACGTGCAAATTTATAGAGTAATACTTAGCCTAACGCATGTGATTAGTGACATGTATAGTCGTATAGACGGGGGAATGACCAATCTCATTAACAACCGTATACACAAAATCGTAAGACAAACTGAAGTTGTTTACTAAAGCTTGAAAAGTTAAGACATTCCTTACTACAGTGTCCATCTATATTGGTAATATCCAACAATCTAGAAATGAAAAAAATCTCAAAAACAATCCTTAAATAAGTTAAGTATCTGAAGCAAGTAGGGAACACATGCAATCTTCATTACAAGACACTATATTGTATCTTATAAATTGTAGTGTTTCTTAGTGGGAGGTGATATTTACACGGAGGTTTTTTATTCATCCACATCAAATTAATGTGTTGTGACAATAATACCCCTGGCCTTTTTCTTTACCCAAATTATTTTACCAGTTATGCCTCAACAAAATAGCATCTCTGTTTGGACTTTACCGACCGGAATGATGCATAAAAAGGAAGAAGTATAATTTACATAACACCACCAATTCAAACGTAAATCCAACCACTGCTAATTTTGTCGACGACGATGAAAGAAAACACTTAACGTAAAAAGAACCCTATCAATCGATCTTTATGTTTCTTGCTTGCCAAACGAACACATCGTATAACCGGTTGAAAGACGGCGGTGCCGGAATCCTCAATCCTCCATCTCGTCCAGAATTGTTGACCAGACAGGGAGGGAGCTTTTTTCGGCATCTTGATATCTAATTCCAAAAAGTGGACGTCAGTATCGAATCACGTTCAGCAAGACAATACTGAAGTACAGTGAGCATGACGGATCACCGCTAGGTGCTAAATGCCTAACTAATGCTTAATAGGAACAATAAAAGTGTGACATAAAAATAAGTCAAGAAGTAAAGCATAATAGGTGCAATACACACTTTCGAATTTTGAGAAGCCATGCAAAAAGTTAATAACAGCGAACAAGAAATTGAGGCAAGTTTATGGTGACTGATTCTATATCTTGAAGAGAATGTAAAAATATTTCTTTATGATGATATTGTAATAAGCTCAAAGAATTATCACTGTAACATTCAAACTCCCGTGGAAATAAATTCAAGGGTAAAATAGTCTCAACACATTAAATTTCTGTGGATGAATAAAAAACTTCCGTGGAAATATCAATTCCCTTTGTTAGTATCAGTATGCTATCAGGTCACTAGTTTTGACTTTTGATGTTCTGTATATCATATCTCATAATGGCATTATATTGCTTTGATTATCAGAGATTTTGTATTTAACTGGTAATGACAAAGTAGCTACTTAAACGAATCTGATGTTGACACGATAACAAATAGGATTGTAGTCTTGTACGAGTTCAAACAGAATTTGACTTTTAAAAGTCAAATGTGTACTTCATTTTGCTATGGTTTGTGCATCCAGTTTAGTATTTGAACCGATGGATGACTATATAATCATATTTTTTGGAACGTCTTGAGGCTGATACTCTTTGTACATGTCTCAATAATGCTTTCAGTAGCGAATAACTTTTACTCTTTTAGTTTCATCTAGCATTTATAATACTAATCAGGGATAATTGGGCGATTACTCATTTACCCAAAAACCAATTTTGCTTCGCAGATAGTAAACCAAAACTACAAAAGTTCCTAAATGGGAAAACTTTATTTGTGTCGACTTGTCGTTGATCTAATCTGGTGTGTAACATCGGATGGTTTTTATTTGCATAATGAGCCAATATGGAATTTTGTTATCATGTGTTATAGTGGATCCCTTTTGCTTTGCAGGTGTATATGACTTTTCATGGTTGGTTTCATATAACTTTTTGTTCCAAAGGATTCTATATAAGTTTTTCGCGTTATCTTTAGTGTGGAAATCAAGTCAATATTTTCCCCCTGTTTATATGTTGTTGCTACGATGTCAACATTGACTTATCGTAACGTGGAAACAAATAATCAAAGATTTTGGTGAATATTTGTTATGTGTAATCATTTTTGTATTGACTACTTTAGAGTTGACTGTGGTAATGAAACATTCATCAATTGTCATCCGTTTGAACTTTGATAGTCGTTTTAGAAGCTAATCAAGGGACAGGAAATATGCAAAATATCGACACTACAAATACGAAGGTTTAAGTGAAATTACACTAAAGATTTCATTGTATACTTTTAAAAAGCATGACTGCTTTTTAAAATGAAAGCCATTATGCAACCAAAAAGATGTACAACTACAAGATTATACACATTTTAATATCAAAATTTCACCTCAAAATGGAAGCAGTCATGCTTTTTAAAAGTATACAATGAAATCTTTAGTGTTATGTCACCTCAAAAAGATGTACAACTACAAGAATTATACACATTTTAATATCAAATTTCCCTATATAAAGATAGAAATCATGAGAACATAATGATTCATAGCCATTATGCAACCAAAAACTTGGAACTAAGATACAAAAAGATCCATTATATCAAAATCTCACCAACAATCAAAGTGGTCATCTCCAATAAAGAAAAATGATTGAACTCCAGTTGCCACCCTTTTCATGAGTTGCCATCATCAAAAAGAGCCCACAAAGCACTACCCAGATATAGCCTAAAGCTAAACTCTTATTAGAATATCATTGCTTCGGGTTCGATTTTCATTTAATATTATTAATTTTCTTACGGGTCGAACCCATTAATCAAGATTGGAGAGACCAAAAAGACCAAAAACTGATTTTTCGGATGCAGAATAGCTTCAGAGTTTCTAGTTAACACAATAATAAGACTAGATTGCACAAATAGATTGAATAGAGTAAGTGATTACAACACATCCAACAACAATACTATAACAACTCTAAACACAAAGGGGGTCAGGTGGTAACTAAAAGAACTCGAAATCTAGATATTTACCTCCCGGCTTAACACCGGCCCCCGCCATTCTTTTACTATTATTACCCACCCCAACTGTCTCAACCAAGCCTAACTTCCCAGATAGCTCAGCTTCAACAGGTCTCGGCACTTCGGGAGGTGTACTACACCGTATCAAAGCCCAATTCACACCTTCAAAAAACGGATGTTGTTTAATCTCAGTAGCTCCTCTTTTGACTCCGAGCCGATGTTGTGGCTCTTTCACAAGCAAACCCCTGATCAGATCACGGCTTGCAAAACTAGTAGCAGGTGAGTCAGGAAACTTTAACTGTTGACCAACAACATTAAACAAAGTGGCTCGGTTTCCTGAACCCTTAAAAGGGGTTCGACCATATAATAGTTCGTGCAAAAATATCCCAAATGTCCACCAATCAACCGCACTTCCATGCCCTTCACCTTTAATGATTTCGGGTGCCAAGTATTCATGGGTCCCAACAAACGACATTGACCGAGCTCCCGTTGGTTCAGCTAAAAGTTCCGGGAGATGACCGAATAGAGGAGTCGGGTCAGTCCGGGGTTTTGGGGTCTTTTTCTTTTTGTTTCTTTGTGGGAAAAACTTTGGGAGGAAACAAGCAGGTTGGATGCAGGCTGACGTGGGTTCGATACAGGCGGGTTGAACACAGAAAGAGCTGTTGGGGGGTCGTTTCGTTGGGTCGGAATTTAATGAGGATGATTTAATGAGAGTGGGTGATACGGTGCATCTTAAAGAAAGATCAAAGTCTGATAACATTATGTGACCATCATCACGTACTAAAACGTTTTCCGGCTTTAGATCCCGGTAGACAACTCCAAGCATATGGAGATACTCAAGAGCTAATAAAACCTCAGCAGCATAAAACCTGCGCAAAACAAAGAAACTTAGGAATTATAGCAATGCTAAATTTCAATAAGGCTCATAAAATGCACGACTATACCATGTAATCACTCAAGAATTAAACACTTCAAAATAAAAGATGTATAGTAACAATCGTCATTTTGGTCCAATTTGGTAATTACCTTTTTACACTATAAGTACCCAACTCGCATATTTCAAAAACTTAACTAACGAGGTTGGGACATAAGAAACAGAGTACAATTAACAAAGTAGACTATCTCAGAAACTATGTAGCTATTTCATAGAATCTGCCAGTAAAAGATTTAGTTGAAAAGAAATTGGGTCAGAATGAAACAAAAGGTAAAACGGGTGATAGTTGCCCATAATGTATATATAAGATTTGACGCACAAAACTTTATGCAAAAAGAAACATTTTTGGTAATCATATTTCCTAATTTTAATCACATTCACTATTTATATGATGATCTGGAAAAAAAGTGATATGGGTTTGTGACCCGTTACCCAACCACACCGACACGTCACACGGCCATTTAGCCACCTCTAGATACGAAAAACTGCTCCAAGAACAAGTGGCAGAAACAATACCTTGCTGCATATTCCGAGAAATGTTTCCCAGGTTGACGTTGCCTCAACGTATGCAAATCACCACCAGGACAGTATTCCATAACCAAACACGAGAATCTATCCGTTTCAAAATGAGTATATAAAGTCGGCAAAAACGGATGATCAAGCAACTGCAATATATCTCTTTCCGTTTGAGCCCTCGACAACTTGTTTCTACTAGCAAGTGAGGCTTTATCCATCACCTTCATTGCAAAAGAGCAACGGGTCCCACTCAACTCTGACTGATACACGCTACCAATATCACCACAACCGAGTAGTCTAAGCAACCTAAAATGATTCATACCCAAAAGCCCATCTCGTGATCTAATAGCATGAATAGCCTTCCACCTTGGATCGTTTCCTTTATGAGGCTTGTTAGTGCTCCCTGTGAAGTTACTCCAGTTACTATCGTCACTAAGTCCACTACTATCACTAGCTCGACTAATACTTGTTTTCCCACTTTCAAGGGATTCCCCACGAAGGGTTATTTTGGTATTTCCATAATTACGGTCAACACTAAGCATTCCATCACTCATTCGGTATGTGCTTGTGCTCATAGATGTAACGACACCTGTACTATCGATGCTGCTATGTGGGCTTACATTACCACTTGGAGGCAAAGAAGCGTCCCAAACACACTCCTTTTCATCAGAATCTTGACGTAAGGGAGAGCTTTCGGTATTTTGAGATGGGCGCGGAACTGCAAATATTGAAGATGATGTCAAGCTTTCAGCTCGTGAAAGAACCGATGGACTTTGTTTGATTCCAGGAACATGGATTGACAAATCTTCTAAAAACGGACCCTTTGTGGATTGATTTTGACCAATTGGTACACAAACTGGTCTCATTAGATCCATGTCAACTGGTTCAGGGGGATGACTTGCTCCCGAGAAAGAAGTAGAACCAATTTCATCATAAGAAGAATCATCGGTATCTTTTAACATGGACACATCTGCCATCAGCTCCTCGTCATCTGAAAAAGAGTTTCTTCCTTTCCACGTCCTCAATGATACCGGTAAACCGGACTTCTGTAGACTTTCTGCGTTTAAATAATTCATGTCTTCTCTAACAAAACCGAACTGTGAACTTGAGACTTTAATGGTGTCAGGCCTCTGGCCTGAAACCGGAAGCTTTTGTGAAGCATGAACTCTATTCATTTCTGCTTAACATACATAACTAAATGACGCTCTCTTCGTATCAAAGTTCTGCAAAAGAGTAAGCATTTTAATAAGCCTCACAATAGACATTTATTCCCTATGTGACATGAAAGTCAAAATACCCTAAAATGCTGCACATTCAACGGCCAATGCCCAAACGTCCCTATGGTTTACATAGCGAACCCATTAAACACTCAATCAAAATGGAGCATATAAAGATTCCTAATATTATACCTACAACTTATCAAAATAGGATACGATAATTAAAGGGTTATATCATTCATTTCCGACATAAAGGCTAAGAAACAAATTTGGAGTATAATTTACCCAAAACTGTTTCGCTTATTTATCGAACTAATGTAAGAATCTTGTATCCCAAAACAAATACAAGTAGCATGAATAACTTGTAGCAACAAGTACAATGGTCAAATTAGTCATTCTAAGACATAGTTTAAATTTACAGTAACTTCATTTCATACCATCACATTATTTTTGTAACTGTAGAAATAAATACAATTCATAGTTATAATTATTTTATACCTAAAAAACCCAACAACTATAATAGTACCAAATTTCATCTTTATAATCAGAAGTTTTTTATAATAAAACCATCACATCATCAAATAAAATAAAAAAATTAACAAGAAAACACACACACAAAAACAAATGTCATCGACCAAACACAAACTCATAAAAACATCATTAAAAAAAAACATAACATACCAAACAGATCTGTAATTTAATGTTGTTGTTGTTTGTGGGTTTGTTGGAGTGAAATGTGTTTAAAGTGTGTGTGTGAATAAAGAGAGGAGGACTGGGAATATGCAGAAGAGGGGCTATTGACGATGACAACATATGACTATTGCTTTTTTACCATTATTTATCTTATTGTCTTATTTTTTGAATTTTTTATTTTATTTTATGGTGGAGAGTGCACTTTAGTCATGTGTTTAAAGGAGTGTGAGATAGAAAAGGGGAAATTATCTCTGCTGTCCACAGCAGAGATCTTGCCTGCTGCAAGGTTTAAATGAAGGGCCACATGTGTAAAATTTATAACTTGAAAGGTGCAAAGTGAAAATGTGAAATTTCATTTTGCAAAGAAACAGAAGAGAAGCTCCCTGCTGCAATAGCAGGGATGCTACCCCCGATAGAAAAATGTTTTTGTGTTTGGGATTTGGGATTAGTGAATAGTGAATGGTGGCATTATCTATGCCTAATCATCCTTGTTGGACAAGGTTTATGTTATGGAATTAATTTTGTTCATGTGGGGGCTAGGGGTGTTATCGGGTCGGGTTATTGAGTCTTATCGGGTCGGGTTGAGTCGGGTTTTCATTTTTTAAAATTCACTCGCAACCCGACCCGATAAGGAATCGGGTTATCGGGTTTGGGTGGTAATCGGGTCGGGTTATGTCGGGTCGGGTGATTCGGGTTATCGGGTGATACTACAAATGAGCAACTAATAATTTACCAAATGTAACCTACCGACTTTGATCAAACAATAACTTAATAGTTAATACTATAGTAACAAACTTTGATCACATACAAACTAATGTGGTAAAAGTCACTGTTGCTTTCTTCTAAACAATATATTAGTCAACACCAATTATTAGTAAAAGTTTCATTTGCTCGTATTCTTTTCTCATTTTCCTCCTTGGTTGAATGAACAACCAGTTTTATGCAGCTCACCATATGGACTAATGATACAAGAAGTATGAAAAGTAATTAAGATCGAACCAGAAACTTTTAATTTCATTTTTAAAGATAAAAAAACAATGGATGTAATCTGTTGAGGAAAACTGAATAAGGTTTTGGTTGTTAAACAAGTCTATTTAAAGAGAAATTTGCAACTGCAATTGTTTATTCGTGAATTGTCGGCTAATGAGTCATAGTGTTTTTGGCCTTAATATGAGAAGTATGCATTACAATTTTCGTATTTCTTGAAGACTATTAATAATATGAGGAGAAAAAAATTAAACATTGATTTTCGGGTCGTTGACCCGATAGCATTAATTATTTAACCCGAACCCGACCCGATAACATTATCGGGTTATCGGGTTCGGGTCAAAACAACCCGATAAGATTTTTTAACCCGATTTAACCCGACCCGATAAGCTTTATCGGGTTCGGGTTCTGGTCGGGTCAACCCGACCCTACTAACACCCCTAGTGGGGGCGATTATAACACAAATAAGTGTATTTTTGTGTAAGCTTATTTGTGAGCTTATGAGCGTCTTAAGCTCGATTTTTTTTTTTTTTTTTTTTTTTTTTTTTTTTTTTTTTTTTTTAATACTTATTTTGATACTTATGAGCTTATATAAGTTTTAAAAAATTGGCCTATGAAATACAAACCAAAACTAAATAAGCTCGTAAGCCCACAAATAAGCTTAAACAAACACCCCTGAATTATGTATTAAACAGATTGAACTTAAAAGCCGGGTTTCATAGCTCAAGAGCTCAAGTCATGATTCCTTTTGAGTCCTTGTAAGGGTGGACAATAGCTGATGTCAAAAGACACTCGTGGTCAGAGTGTTCCCGTCAATCTACACCTTTTGTGGATGATTCCTTTTGAGTATCACGCCATGTTATATCAGCAAAATACTCTTTTTTACTCACACATAAAAAAAAAAATAAAAAAAAAAAAAAAAAAAAAAAAAAAAAAAACCTTCTTTCTGATTACTCAAGTCACAAAAAAGGACCTGCAATCTTATTTTCTCAAACCAACTAATTTTCTTTCATTAAAAAAATTACAAATTACATTAAAAAGAATAAATATTTGTACTAAATTTGCTTTTTATTATATAACTAAACAAACTTTTCAAAATTTAAAGGTACAAAGTGAAAATTTGATATATTATGAAAAGAAAAAGAAAAAGAAAAAAAAAAAAAAAAAAAAAAAAAAAAAAAAAAAAAAACATCTTTAGCTCAAGCCAAGGGCTTGGTGTCGGCAATGATGCACGATGACTGCGATGTGGTGGCGGCGCTGTGGTGTAGTGACACGTCATATGACGCCTAGCTCGCGCTACTCCACTTGTGCTCAAAGGTTAAATGAGTTATTTTAATAAGTGGTTAACTTTATAAACATGTTAGGTTTATGTTGTACTCACCTACATTACTCGTTTAAATTATTTTTCTAAAAGGAATATTGAAACTTTAGTTTCATGTTTCATAAAATTCAGTTAGCGTATTGTTACTTATGAGAGGCCTAGGTGTGGTATCACCAAGCTCGGCGTCATGCTGAGTTGGCTTTGGTGTTGCCGGCATTACCACATTGGACAACCACACAAACCACTTTTATATAAACCCTTTTACACTCATTTTTTACACACAAATACTTTATTTCCAATCCTACTTTTATATTTTCACACACACACTAGCCAAAAAATGTCTCAATATCCTAACGATCTGTTTTTCAACAACCTCATCAGGATATCACAACCTAACTCGTCATCTTCGTCAAACCCTCTGACACCTTCATCCGCAAACTTAATATCATAAGATTCTCTTCCCGTGTTGGGTAGCCAATACTCTTTGTCGACTTACACACCCGAACAACTATACCATCAACAAAAACTATTTCAACAATAAAAATACTTAACCAACAATCCTAAATCTACAACAAAATCCACCACAATTCCATCAACGACCACCACAAATTCCATCCACGAGTTCAACAAATCTCATTTCCAAAAACCTAACAAGGGAATGTTGACAAGTAAGTTGCACACGTTGAACCATAATTGCCAAAAGCTCAACGCTATCTACAAACGTTTCAAACGTTTGGGTATGGGTGGTAGTAAGGAAAACAAGCTTGATTTTATGAACCGTGTTAGGACTGCATAAAATAAAAATGGTAGATCCCAAAAATAGTTGGTGTTAATGATGTTATAAGTGAGAGGTTTTTTGATGTGTTGGTGTTAAAAGTGTAAATTCCGAGTTATCGCGGAGATGGCACTACTTTTTGGTGTTAATGGTGTTATGACACCTAGCGTTATGAATTTATGTTTACTTCGACTTTTAGTGGAAGGAATTATTTAGTAAAGAGGCACTCGCGTGCAGTCGAATCACTTATTCTGTGGTTATCTTTGGTAGCAAGCATTTACAACCGTTTTTAAGCAACTGGCAACTAACAACTAGGTGTTAGCGTTTTGCACAAAATACTTGTTTGAAAACAAGCAATTAGTGTTCCTACTATTTCTAAACAATCCAAATCAGAATGCTACTTTTAGTAGCATTTACCAGCAACCATCGTTTTCACTTACAAATTATGACTATACAATTATATTAACAAATGTTTTATCAAAACAAAAGCTACTGTTTTCTACTACTACTTACTTCTACTGCTCATTCCTACCGTTATCTTCACAAGACATACCCTATATATAACATTTGTGAAAGTGGAATTTACTATTCATTTATAGTAATTTCATTTTCATAAATTACAAAAATAGTCCTTCTGTTTTAGTGCCATTTCAACACCAATCTTTAACAAATTATATAGTTCGTCCCTGCTGTTAAATGCGTTTGCAAAAACAATCTTATCTTAAATCTATGACTATTTATGTACAAAAATTTACACAAATAGTCAGTTTAGTCACCTACTAATTTCAGTTACGATCCCTAAGTTGAATTAAAGATTGCTTGTTTTGCAAAATATTACAAAAAATTTCATATCAATCACCTCACATCACAAAAAAATGTCTATAACTTCAAGATTTACTAAGAAAAATTATGTCGGTTAAAGATGTTAATAATTATTTATATGTAGATTAACTTAAACTAAACAAACCGAGTATTTATTTTTTATTAAAATTTTATCTCGTTGTTACGGGCGGGCAAATCTCACTCGTTTTGAACGTATAACATACCAAAATATGTTAAATATGTTAAATGCATATTTATATTTTAGTATTTTACTTTAAATTCATTAGTTTTGGGGATTTTTCTTTTGCGGTCGCAAGATGGTCATCGAACGAGCCTACTTTATGATATTTTGAGACACCGTAACAATTAACAATAAGCTACTTTGAAAGTACGAGTAGTTAAGAAACCAATGAAGAAAAGAATACAGTTTGATAGAACATTTAACAAGTACCAAACTATCACATGAGTACAATAATAAACTGTTTTGTGTTAACAATAATGATGTACCTCTTAAAGAGTTTCAGAAAACATTCAGCAAGTACTAAACTATCACATGACTTGCCTTTAAAAACGTTACACTGAATTAATTAGGCTGTGCGTTGGCAAGGGCTTATATAAGGATTATAAGGGTTTTGGCTTTTAAAATAAGTCGGCTAATAAAATAAGTCTCACAAAAAGAGCTAAAAACTTTAGCCCGGAGCTTTTGAAAAATAAATTACTTATTTACTTACAATAATATCTAACATATACAAAAACTCATTTAATTATGTTTTTTTTAGTAATTTTGTAATAATAAGCCCCAACCCATTTGTCAAACAAGTTTAAAATACAAATTTTAATTTCGACTTATAATATAGGTCTCAGGCCCAGCCTTAGCTCCAGCCTTAGCACCAGCCCCAACTCATTTCGCCATACATAGGCTTAGTGTAAATGTATTGGTTATATTTTGATGTCACATGTCTCATGCCAAGAATTAAAATAGAAAAGGACATATAAATGGGAAGTTATTTATTTGGGTGGGCAGAAAGAAAGTATAGTGGGGGCAATTGATTTGTCACCATTATATGGTGGCCCATATATGTCCCTTCTTTTCAATACAATTTTTTTCTAAGTTTTTTCCTCTAATTTATTCGTATTTTGTTTGTTCTTCATGATAATGATGATGGTGATGATCATGGTGATGTAAATATATTTATTGAAGCGTAATGAGTTGGTGATACGAGATATTTCATGCTCAAAGTGATGCATCATATCTTTTGTGTGTATTTGGCACGATATACTCTTCTTGATGACTGGTGAGCCATTCAAATGAGAATGATTTACCTTTAGATAATTGCAGGGCTGTCCTCTAGTTTTCTAAAGCCGTGTGCGATAACAGCATAAGCCCCCTTATACTCGTAAGTTAAAGAGAAAATTACAAGTAAACATAACTAAGATAAAATTAGATACATCATGTATTTTTAACATCTAACAAATGTATATACAAAACTAAAAGAAAATGTGATTTATAAATGGAGGCCAGATGGGACGGCACTACTTACACAACCCTTGAGCCAAACTTTAAATACTCCATAATTCTATATAGTGCAAATTAGCAAGTTTAGGTGAAGTACTTAAAAAATATCACAAGAGTGTCACTTGTTATTTTGAGGTTGATAGTCGAACCAAGGGACCATCTAAGCATGATTTAACTCATACTCTCCTTGTTAACAACGAGGATGTAAGCCGCGCGTTGCCGCAGACATTATACAATATTACATTGTGCGGACTAAATTTGCAACGAACATCTAAGATGAAGGACGAAGTTCGTATGGATTTTTTTTTTTAAATTGTTGAAGACAATGGTCGTTTGCTACTTAACGTCAAATTAGTGATCAAGGACTGACTTTGCAATAGATGTATAACATGAAGGGCCAATTATTTAAATTGTGAGAGGGGTAAATTTGCAACGAACCTCTAAGATGAAGGACCAATTTTGTACGGATTTTTTCTTAAATATTAAAGATAACGGTCGTTAGCTAACAGCCGTTAAATAACTAACGACCATTAGTTACTATAGCTGAAATTATTATTTTAAAAATTTACTATTCACTCACTTACAAAATCACTATAGCCAAAATTATTATTTTAAGTTGAGGAATAGTGCATCCACCACAAAATCACTTACAGAAACTAGCCCACTTCCATCCAGCCCAAATTTAACCAAAAAAAAATAATAATAAATAAGCAAAAATAAAAAATCTTCTTCTTCTTCCTGCGTACACACAAATGAAAAATCAAAAAAAGTCAAACGAGTGCCCCCAAGAGGTATCATGAAAAGCATTTACTTTTCATTTGAGCCCAACGAGGTGCCACATCACCACAACCCCTTTAACATATCCCCTTATCATAACACAACCCAACCTCTTTATTTGGGTCACACCACTTCTAATTTTATTTTCTTTCATTTTTCAAACAAACTAAATTCATTTCATTGAATGCAAATTACATTTTTTATTAAAAAAAAAAAAAAAAAAAAAAAAAAAAAAAAAAAAAAAAAAAAAAGACCCTTGACTTACAGAAGCTAGCCCACTTCCATCCGACCCAAATTTAACCCTCAAAAAATTAATAAATAGACAAAAATAAAAATTCTTCTTCTTCTTCCTGCGTACACACAATACACACAGAAATGAAAAATCAAAAACAGAAAAAAGAAAAGAAAAATATAACCGTTTATATTAAATTGAGTCTCACTCAATGGCACTTTTGCAGTGAATTTAGTTCGTCGTCTGCACGACGAATAGGGGTGTAAACGAGCCGAGACAGCTCGCGAGCTATTCGAGATCGACTCGTAAACTACTCGAAATCGACTCGATATAAACGAGTCGAGCTCGAGCTCGAGCTACTCGAGTACACTTTCGAGTCGAGTTCGAGCTCGAATATACTCAGCTCGTGAGGCTCGCGAGCCCTTATCGAGCTTCAATGATATTAGACTTTTACCCATTTATATACATGTATTTACGTAATTGTCATAAAATAGAGCCGAGTCGAGCTTATTCTTCATCGAGTTCGAGATTTAAATGTGGCAACAATCGAGCTCGAGTTTCGAGCTCGAGTTTGAGATGACGAGCCGAGCTCGAGCTTGAAATTCAAAGCTCGAACGAGCTCGAGTCGAGTTTCGAGCTCGAGTTTTACAAATCGAGTCGTGCTCGAGCTTGGTAGTACTCGGCTCGTTTACACCCCTAACGACGAATGGTTCTATGGCAAGGGACAGCATGTAGGCGTGGCGAGCCTTGCTCGTCATCATACCTGAAGCTCTAAGGACAATGGTTAAGGTGCATTTATTATTCTCAATTAAAAAAATAAATAAATAAATTGCATTTAATACACATTTTTTTTAACGGCAATTGTGGCTACATGGCCCATAGCCCAGAAGGCGTAGCGAGCCCACACAACTAGGTTGGGCCCAGCCCAGAAGGCAATGGCACCCTTCCCTTTACGCACGCGAGAGGAAACCCCTATCACCCATAGACAAGACTCAAACTTGAGACCTTGCCTAGGAGGGTAAAACCTCCATACCGCTAGACCAGAGGCCCGTTGGTTGCATTTAATACACATTAGTTACCTTAATTGAATATAATTTTTAATTAAACAATGTTTCCTTATATACACATTAGCTCTAAGGCACCCGTTAGATAATCCAAAAAATACGAAACCATATATTTTGTAATTGAAAAGGAGATAGTATATAAGATCAAAAAAGGTACTTAATCTAGCTAGTACTGGAAGGATTAATCAACTAAAAATTTGTGAGTTAAGCTTTTATTGAGACATATCCAAAGTATATAACGGGTGCAATGTTTGGAATGATTAATCAACTAATAAGTTGTGAGTTAAGCTTTTATTGAGATGATGAGGTGAAAAATGAACCGTTTTTAGGGGGTCATTTAAGCCCAGATTTGAATTTATTTGATCAAATATTGCCCTAAATCGTTCCTTTTGTCATTTTAGGTACTTTTGGAGTAAATTCTGGAAAATGAAGCATTTTGGACGTTTTTGAAGCATAAAAGTGAAGAAAACGGCAAAGTCTTAATTTTCCTTGCTAGGAACTGTACATGACGGCGTCAAGAGTCCTCATGTGATGGCGTCAAGAGATGGAAATGGTGACGGTCCAGAGAAAACGTGACGGCGTCACGTATGGCCGTCATGGTTCAAGATATGGTGACGGCCCAGAGTGATTTTACACATGACGGCGTCAAATCTGGATCTAGGCAATCCGATATCATTATGGGCGGCGAGTTGACGGCGTCAGAAATTCCTTCTTGGCGCCGTCACCCTGTAAAATCTATATATAGTTTTGCAATTTTCATTCATTAAAAGGGGGACAAGTAGGGTATAACTTTGGAGAAACCCTAGCACGAAATTTACTGTTCTTTCAAGGGTTTTTACCCTTTGAAACCTTTCATATAAATTTGAGATAAGTACTCTTTCAATTCAATCAATATGTCTATGTGTTGCTTGAATATATCTTACGCTTGTCTTGAATTCAACATGCTAGGCTAGATCTCTTGTGTGTTTGCTTAGATGTAGTGAAACCTAGATGTTAATTATGGGTTGATTGTTTATTTATAGTTGTTGCGGATGAATGATTTCGATGTTAGGCTTAAGAAAACTGGCAGACTTCCAATAGTGACATGCTTGAACGTCTTAAGAAACATGAACCAATGCGTACTAGGTTACTATGGTTGTATTTAATGCATGAGCGAATTCTAATGATCCCATGTTAGGAGCTTTTAACGGCTCGACATAGGAGTGAAGTAGGAGCTTATGGAGTTGGGGAAGTACGTACGCCACCCCACGAATGGTATTAAGGAATATAACCCGTCATCCGTGCAATTGTAACAAACTATCAACCTGTAAAAGATATTTAGGGAGTAATGAAACCTAAGTAAACACGATTCTCCTCATTATTGTTCACACCACATTAGTAATTAGATTTATTTTCATTTCTGTTATTTTATTTTGATTGCATCTTAGTTATTGGGTTAGTTGACTAGCAACTAATTCCGCCCACTCTTCCAAAAACCGAGATTTTTAATTGTTTTTATAAAAAATATAAAAATACAAAAAGAATCATCCCTTACCTCTAGACCTAGTTTTTAGGCTTTCTAATCCTAGCGACACTATTCCTGAGTTGAATGATCAATCCCCCGGTACTTGTCACTATACTATACTACAACGATCAGGTACACTGCCTGGTGGGGGTTGTAAGCTTCTCGAGATCCCTCGAGAGGTAAAGCCTGGTGCGATTCCCACGTATCAAGTTTTTGACGCTGCGGCCCGGGGAATAGTTATTGTCTAGGTTATGATTTCTTTTTATTAGGTCTACTTGCTAGATTCCTTTTTAGCAATATTTTATTTTTATTTTTAGGTTCCCTTTAGTCTATCTTATTTCTTCGTGTCTTTGTTCGTAGCCTTTACCATCCAACATCATGGAAGGTAGTAACATCTCTGAACCCATCAACCCACCACAACAAAACCACCACAAAACCCACCACTAGCAAACCAACCTCTTAGGCCCCGAACCCTAGGAGAGTATTCCCGTCTTAGCCACCAAGGCTACCGAAACACTATTGAGCTCACCCAAGGAGCCAATGTGTCTCCCTTGCGATCCGAAACCATCCGGTTGGTGCAAAGCGGATGTGCATTCCATGGACTTCGTTCCGAAGATCCTAATCAACATCTCAAGGATTTCCTTAAAATTGTAGATTCTATAGACCTTGATGTTACAACTAGAGAGTCGACCCGATTACGCCTATTCCAATTCTCTCTACGTGATCAAGCTAGTCAATGGCTTGAGCGTTTACCCGCGGGATCCATCACCTCATGGGATGATCTCACCACTCGTTTCCTTGCTCAACTTTTCCCACCGGGGAGAACTACCAAGCTTAGAAATGATATTTTGATGTTCCAACAACGTCAAGGTGAAACTCTATATGAAGCATGGACTCGTTTCAAGGACTTACTCCAAAAAGTCCCTCATCATGGCATATATCTTTGGCTCCAAGTCCAAATCTTCTATGACCATATCGATCTCTCCACAAGGCAAACCATTGACCAATCGGCCGGTGGTAAGCTACGTGATCTAAGTGCGGAAGAATCATGGGAACTCATAGAAGATCTTGCTCTCTATGACAACGAAAGTTGGAATGATCCCCGTGATTTGAACAAAATGGTCAAGGCAATATCTTTGCCTTCGAACAATTCTAGCACTCCCGACCGTAGGATCATGGAACTTGAGGACCAAGTCAAGTTTCTCATGAAATCTTACGAAGCTCATAAGCCTTCAAGCCAAGTGAACAAAAACACTTCTTCATGAGAATTATGTAGTGGTCCCCATGACACTCGTAATTGCGTGGAACTCCCCGGAACAGCTTTTGCGGACTACGCATCCTCTCGTACCGACAAAGCGGGAGACAAGTGGTACACTTTCAAACCCAAGCGAAACACTTACGGTGATTCCTACAACCCTTCTTGGAAAAATCACCCGAACCTTATGTGGAAACAAAACCAAAACAATTCTTCCAATCCGCCTAATTGTTACCAACTAAACAGTCCACCCTCCAACCGTACTTTCAACAACAGTCCTTCTAATAACTATGGTAGTACCAATAATCTTGAAGGGTTGATGTCTAAGTTTATGGCATCTCAAGAAGCTCGCATATCTAAGTTTGAAGCCAATTTCAAACAAAAGCAAAGCGAGATGACCACCAAAATTGACACATTGTTGAAAGTTCTCAATGATCGAGAAATGGGAGCACTCCCAAGCGACACGGTCAAGAACCCAAAACTAAATGTTAATTCCATATCATCGGTTTCGTTACCCACTTCTTGTCCGCAATACTACTCGGTTAAATCAATGAGCACGTGTTTCAAGCAAAATCAAATTCTTCAAAAGGGCCAGTCGAATGAAACACCCAATATCAAACCGGTCAAAAGCATAGTTGAAACACCTCCTACACAAGACCTTGACGATGAATTCAAGGAACTCCACCTTGAACGCCCCGTCATTGATGTCTTAGCCTGTGCTCCCTACTATAGTGCCCTACTAGAAAAATATGAGAAGTTTAAATTGGGTAAAAATGGGACCGCCTTCGTTCAAAACAAGTTGCCTAAGAAGCTTGATGATCCGGGTGTATTTGTTTTGCCTTGTAATATAGGAAAATCCGAAGCTTTCGACACACTAGCCGATTTAGGATCAAGCCTCAACTTGATTCCCCTATCCCTTTTTACCACTCTTAAGCTAGGAAAGTTAGAGGAGACGGAGGTATTAATTGGTCTAGCGGATGGAAGTATTGCCCACCCGGTTGGGATGATCAAGGATGTAGTTGTTCACGTAGGGAAGTTAACTATTTTAGCGGATTTTCACGTCCTAGATATGGTTAGTGATACTACATGCCCACTGTTAGTAGGAAGAAGATTTTTAGCAACCGCTAGTGCCATGATAGATTGTAAGGAGTCTAAGATAGCGGTAGGTGAGGGCGATACTTGGTCGGTATATGATGTTAAGAAGCATAGCTATAATTGTGAGGACGAACCGACACCACATTGGGTAGAGATGAATAGGAGACCATCTAGATATGGACCATGGATAAAAAGAAACTTTATAGGACCTCAATGCCCATTCTATCTTGAAAAAGATTTCATCGATAAAACACATTCGGTGGAACAACTCATAGCTAGAGATGAGGAGCTAGACCCTTTTGAGGACCCCCTAGTCTTTAGGAAAATGATTGAGTTCTTAGGCGTAATGCCTATTAACATAGAGATGAACAAGTGGAAAAGAGAGGGGGATAAATGTAAATGGAGGTGGGACAAGCCACCTAAGGAAGGTGACAGATCATGGCATATGAAAATGATTTTATATGATCCGGATGAAGAAAAGTTTGAAAGGTCATACCGTACCAAGAAAACCGATAGGAAGTTGAAACCCAAGTTTGATCCCAAAGATGTCCTCAATGAGGAACTCACCCATATAACGTAATTGCCCATGACCTTGAGTCTAGCTACAAGACTCGTAAATAAAGAAAAGCGCTTCTTGGGAGGCAACCCATGTTTTGTGTGATTTTTATTTGTTTGATTGTTATTTGCTTCCGTATGCATGCTTTATTTTTATTGTTGGTAGATCATGTTTCAAAATAAAATTGTGAAAATGCTTTATTTTGTTGTTTAACTTCGTCTTAACTTCATATAAAGGTATTTTGCAAAAGATAAGTGTAAGGGGAAACCCCAAATTTGTTTTTAAGAACGAAATTGATCATGATTCTCCACAATATTAAATGGACATGTGCATTAGTATTTGTTAGAGTCAAATGCTTGTATCGGGTCATAATGATGTTTTGCAGGATTTTCCAGGAAGTAGGTCATAAGTTTTTCCAGAAATTTTCCGAAAACTTAACCTAAAGATTTCTGCAAATTTTGCTAGTTTTGTTTTTCTAACATAGTCTTGAGGTTTTTGTTAATTCTTTAGTTTTATAAACTCTAGGAAATCTGCAAACATTCATTCCACAAGCATTATATCTTAATTTGTTTTCTAGGATTTGTTAGTATATATAGATTGCCGCCGATTTTACGCGAGGTTGCCTTGTTTGTTTTCTCAGGTTTAACAGGTTATATATGACAAGAAGATGATTTAATTTTCTGGAAGGGAAGCTTTGAATGTTCATTTTTCTTGGAGGAAGATCTAACCTTGTTACCACACTATCCACACCGAACGAATCAGGGGAGTATTTGATTTCATTCTTTTACCTATTTCACTTTTACATTCTTTAATTGAACATTGGGGACAATGTTCATCCTAAGTGTAAAGGGAAGGTAAATGATGATACCTTATAGGATACAATTGCACTTGAGTTTGTTTGTTTGAGGGTAGGTGTGTAATAAAACTAAGAGAAATACTTGTTAGTGTAATTTTAGCGCCAAATTTAAATTTTTTTACAACATTTAGGAGTGAAACTTTAGCCTTAGCAAGCGTCTCATGGATATAAGTTGTATGACTAGCACAAAACCATACTATTCAGAAAAATTTTCCACCCAAATATGTGAGGTTCGCCTTTAGATTTAATAGGAAAAGCATTCACTATTAGTGCTTATGAGTGTACCGGTAGCATTTAGATTTTAGAACTTGCGTTAGTGATGCATCCCGAGACCGCTAGTGAGACTACATTCGTGTGGTAGGATTTACTACATGATAAGAGGCATTAGGATCACCCTTGTGTTAAACCCGTATCATAATTACTTGACCATTTAAGTCATGTTATTTGGCTAGTAAAGTCAATTAATTTTTCCTACACCTTAGCGTTGTACTCGTTTTTAGTACACGAAACCCCTAGTACACCCCTCCGAGCCTATCTTTTCGTTTCTAACTTTAAGCATCTTACTTAAAGGAAGAATTTGTTACAACCCACTTAAATGTACACCCAAATCGCCTTAGCCTTCCGTGTATGCACTCATCTTTAGTGCATTATTGTTATTTGTTTAAACCCTTAGTTAATTATCTAATTGATTACATGGTTGCTAAGTCGAGTCATATCCTTGTACATATTGTTTTGGGACGATTGGGACTCATGGGTAAAGTACTTGTGTTATGGAGTAATGGGGAAGAACATCATTTTATTACCCCAATATGTGCGTTAATTTTAAAAGTACTCTAAGTGTTTTGAGTATCTTGATTCGAGTCATTAGATTAGTTTATTGTAAAGTATGTAAAAATTCAAGTGTAAGGAGAATGTACATTCCCTATGATGTATTATTTTGGATGGTAGGGTAAGAGTGTATGCTATAAAAAAAATCGAAAAAAATAAAATAATAAAGAAAAAGAAAAAAAAAAGAGAAAAAGAGAAAAAACATACGGACTACCATCCCGTTTCATTCTATGTTTATTTTATGTTTTTGTTATTTTTCATTTATTAGCTAAAGTCGGGTCTAGTCTTAGCTTAGCAACGCCATATTTTACATGAATTAACCAAGATGATTAACTCGCCACCAGTAAAGATTGCCTATATCCAACAAAACCGTGTATTCCATATCCCTACACCTAACGTTATAACCCTTTAAAAGACCTCTTTGATAGTTTGTCCTAGGTGCTTACGCCAAGTGGTGGAGGTTTGATCCTTTCCCAAGCCTATGGTAATCTATTTTGTTATGACAGGTAGTGAGAGATGTTTTCCATTTCCATATTGTGATATATACTTTATTACACCCGAGAGATGTGAGTATCTAAACACTATTTGTGAGGTGCTAGTATATGACCTCCGTGCTTGTCTTTGGTCTTTAGTGGAACGATTATTTGTTGTAATTACTTTTATATTAGTGTTAAATGACCCTAACTTGTATTTTGATTAGAATAAAAGCGCATTTGCTTGAGGACAAGCAAATCTCAAGTGTAAGGGTATATGATGAGGCGAAAAATGAACCATTTTTAGGGGGTCATTTAAGCCCGGATTTGAATTTATTTGATCAAATATTGCCCTAAATCGTTCCTTTTGTCATTTTAGGTACTTTTGGAGTGAATTCTGGAAAAGGAAGCATTTTTAACGTTTTTGGAGCATAAAAGTGAAGAAAACGGCAAAGTCTTAATTTTCCTTGCTGGGAACAGTACCTGACGGCGTCAAGAGTCCTCATGTGACGGCGTCAAGAGATGGAAGTGGTGACGGTCCAGAGAAAACGTGACGGCGTCACGTATGGCCGTCATGGTTCAAGATATGGTGATGGCCCAGAGTGATTTTACACATGACGGCGTCAAATCTAGATCTAGGCAATCCGATATCATTATGGGCGGCGAGTTGACGGCGTCAGAAATTCCTTCTTGACGCCGTCACCCTGTAAAATCTATATATAGTTTTGCAATTTTCATTCATTAAAAGGGGGACAAGTAGGGTATAACTTGGGAGAAACCCTAGCATGAATTTTACTGTTTTATCAAGGGTTTTTACCCTTTGAAACCTTTCATGTAAATTTGAGATAAGTACCCTTTCAATTCAATCAATATGTCTATGTGTTGCTTGAATATATCTTACGCTTGTCTTGAATTCAACATGCTGGGCTAGATCTCTTGTGTGTTTGCATAGATGTAGTGAAACCTAGATGTTAATTATGGGTTGATTGTTTGTTTATAGTTGTTACGGATGAATGATTTCGATGTTAGGCTTAAGAAAACTGGCAGACTTCCAATGGTGACATGCTTGAACGTCTTAAGAAACATGAACCAATGCGTACTAGATTACTATGGTTGTATTTAATGCATGAGCGAATTCTAATGATCCCATGTTAAGAGCTTTTAACGGCTCGACATAGGAGTGAAGTAGGAGCTTATGGAGTTGGGGAAGTACGTACGCCACCCCACGAATGGTATTAAGGAATATAACCCGTCATCCGTGCAATTGTAAAAAACTATCAACCTGTAAAAGATATTTAGGGAGTAATGAAACTTAAGTAGACACGATTCTCCCCATTATTGTTCACACCACATTAGTAATTAGATTTATTTTCATTTCTGTTATTTTATTTTGATTGCATCTTAGTTATTGGGTTAGTTGACTAGCAACTAATTCCGCCCACTCTTTCAAAAACCGAGATTTTTAATTGCTTTTATAAAAAATATAAAAATACAAAAAGAATCATCCCTCACCTCTAGACCTAGTTTTTAGGCTTTCTAATCCTAGCGACACTATTCCTGAGTTGAATGATCAATCCCCCGGTACTTGTCACTATACTATACTACAACGATCAGGTACACTGCCTGGTGGGGGTTGTAAGCTTCTCGAGATCCCTCGAGAGGTAAAGCCTGGTGCGATTCCTACGTATCAAGTTTTTGGCGCTGCAGCCCGGGGAATAGTTATTGTCTAGGTTATGATTTCTTTTTATTAGGTCTACTTGCTAGATTCCTTTTTTGCAATATTTTATTTTTATTTTTAGGTTCCCTTTAGTCTATCTTATTTCTTCGTGTCTTTGTTCGTAGCCTTTACCATCCAACATCATGGAAGGTAGTAACATCTTTGAACCCATCAACCCACCACAACAAAATCACCACAAAACCCACCACTAGCAAACCAACCTCTTAGGCCCCGAACCCTAGGAGAGTATTCCCGTCTTAGCCACCAAGGCTACCGAAACACTATTGAGCTCACCCAAGGAGCCAATGTGTCTCCCTTGCGATCCGAAACCATCCGGTTGGTGCAAAGCGGATGTGCATTCCATGGACTTCGTTCCGAAGATCCTAATCAACATCTCAAGGATTTCCTTAAAATTGTAGATTCTATAGACCTTGATGTTACAACTAGAGAGTCGACCCGATTACGCCTATTCCAATTCTCTCTACGTGATCAAGCTAGTCAATGGCTTGAGCGTTTACCCGCGGGATCCATCACCTCATGGGATGATCTCACCACTCATTTCCTTGCTCAACTTTTCCCACCGGGGAGAACTACCAAGCTTAGAAATGATATTTTGATGTTCCAACAACGTCAAGGTGAAACTCTATATGAAGCATGGACTCGTTTCAAGGACTTACTCCAAAAAGTCCCTCATCATGGCATATATCTTTGGCTCCAAGTCCAAATCTTCTATGACCATATCGATCTCTCCACAAGGCAAACCATTGACCAATCGGCCGGTGGTAAGCTACGTGATCTAAGTGCGGAAGAATCATGGGAACTCATAGAAGATCTTGCTCTCTATGACAACGAAAGTTGGAATGATCCCCGTGATTTGAACAAAATGGTCAAGGCAATATCTTTGCCTTCGAACAATTCTAGCACTCCCGACCGTAGGATCATGGAACTTGAGGACCAAGTCAAGTTTCTCATGAAATCTTACGAAGCTCATAAGCCTTCAAGCCAAGTGAACAAAAACACTTCTTCATGCGAATTATGTAGTGGTCCCCATGACACTCGTAATTGCGTGAAACTCCCCGGAACAGCTTTTGCGGACTACGCATCCTCGCGTACCGACGAAGCGGGAGACAAGTGGTACACTTTCAAACCCAAGCGAAACCCTTACGGTGATTCCTACAACCCTTCTTGGAAAAATCACCCGAACCTTAGGTGGAAACAAAACCAAAACAATTCTTCCAATCCGCCTAATTGTTACCAACTAAACAGTCCACCCTCCAACCGTACTTTCAACAACAGTCCTTCTAATAACTATGGTAGTACCAATAATCTTGAAGGGTTGATGTCTAAGTTTATGGCATCTCAAAAAGCTTGCATATCTAAGTTTGAAGCCAATTTCAAACAAAAGCAAAGCGGGATGACCACCAAAATTGACACATTGTTGAAAGTTCTCAATGATCGAGAAATGGGAGCACTCCCAAGCGACACGGTCAAGAACCCAAAACTAAATGTTAATTCCATATCATTGGTTTCGTTACCCACTTCTTGTCCGCAATACTACTCGGTTAAATCAATGAGCACGTGTTTCAAGCAAAATCAAATTCTTCAAAAGGGCCAGTCGAATGAAACACCCAATATCAAACCGGTCAAAAGCATAGTTGAAACACCTCCTACACAAGACCTTGACGATGAATTCAAGGAACTCCACCTTGAACGCCCCGTCATTGATGTCTTAGCCTGTGCTCCCTACTATAGTGCCCTACTAGAAAAATATGAGAAGTTTAAATTGGGTAAAAATGGGACCGCCTTCGTTCAAAACAAGTTGCCTAAGAAGCTTGATGATCCGGGTGTATTTGTTTTGCCTTGTAATATAGGAAAATCCGAAGCTTTCGACACACTAGCCGATTTAGGATCAAGCCTCAACTTGATTCCCCTATCCCTTTTTACCACTCTTAAGCTAGGAAAGTTAGAGGAGACGGAGGTATTAATTGGTCTAGCGGATGGAAGTATTGCCCACCCGGTTGGGATGATCAAGGATGTAGTTGTTCACGTAGGGAAGTTAACTATTTTAGCGGATTTTCACGTCCTAGATATGGTTAGTGATACTACATGCCCACTGTTAGTAGGAAGAAGATTTTTAGCAACCGCTAGTGCCATGATAGATTGTAAGGAGTCTAAGATAGCGGTAGGTGAAGGCGATACTTGGTCGGTATATGATGTTAAGAAGCATAGCTATAATTGTGAGGACGAACCGACACCACATTGGGTAGAGATGAATAGGAGACCATCTAGATATGGACCATGGATAGAAAGAAACTTTATAGGACCTCAATGCCCATTCTATCTTGAAAAAGATTTCATCGATAAAACACATTCGGTGGAACAACTCATAGCTAGAGATGAGGAGCTAGACCCTTTTGAGGACCCCCTAGTCTTTAGGAAAATGATTGAGTTCTTAGGCGTAATGCCTATTAACATAGAGATGAAGAAGTGGAAAAGAGAGGGGGATAAATGTAAATGGAGGTGGGACAAGCCACCTAAGGAAGGTGACAGATCATGGCATATGAAAATGATTTTATATGATCCGGATGGAGAAAAGTTTGAAAGGTCATACCGTACCAAGAAAACCGATAGGAAGTTGAAACCCAAGTTTGATCCCAAAGATGTCCTCAATGAGGAACTCACCCATATAACGTAATTGCCCATGACCTTGAGTCTAGCTACAAGACTCGTAAATAAAGAAAAGCGCTTCTTGGGAGGCAACCCATGTTTTGTGTGATTTTTATTTGTTTGATTGTTATTTGCTTCTGTATGCATGCTTTATTTTTATTGTTGGTAGATCATGTTTCAAAATAAAATTGTGAAAATGCTTTATTTTGTTGTTTAACTTCGTCTTAACTTCATATAAAGGTATTTTGCAAAAGATAAGTGTAAGGGGAAACCCCAAATTTGTTTTTAAGAACGAAACTGATCATGATTCTCCACAATATTTAATGGACATGTGCATTAGTATTTGTTAGAGTCAAATGCTTGTATCGGGTCATAATGATGTTTTGCAGGATTTTCCAGGAAGTAGGTCATACGTTTTTCCAGAAATTTTCCGAAAACTTAACGTAAAGATTTCTGCAAATTTTGCTAGTTTTGTTTTTCTAACATAGTCTTGAGGTTTTTGTTAATTCTTTAATTTTATAAACTCTAGGAAATCTGCAAACATTCATTCCACAAGCATTATATCTTAATTTGTTTTCTAGGATTTGTTAGTATATATAGATTGCCGCCGATTTTACGCGAGGTTGCCTTGTTTGTTTTCTCAGGTTTAACAGGTTATATATGACAAGAAGATGATTTAATTTTCTGGAAGGGAAGCTTTGAATGTTCATTTTTCTTGGAGGAAGATCTAACCTTGTTACCACACTATCCACACCGAACGAATCAGGGGAGTATTTGATTTCATTCTTTTACCTATTTCACTTTTACATTCTTTAATTGAACATTGGGGACAATGTTCATCCTAAGTGTAAAGGGAGGGTAAATGATGATACCTTATAGGATACAATTGCACTTGAGTTTGTTTGTTTGAGGGTAGGTGTGTAATAAAACTAAGAGAAATACTTGTTAGTGTAATTTTAGCGCCAAATTTAAATTTTTTTACAACATTTAGGAGTGAAACTTTAGCCTTAGCAAGCGTCTCATGGATATAAGTTGTATGACTAGCACAAAACCATACTATTCAGAAAAATTTTCTACCCAAATATGTGAGGTTCGCCTTTAGATTTGATAGGAAAAGCATTCACTATTAGTGCTTATGAGTGTACCGGTAGCATTTAGATTCTAGAACTTGCGTTAGTGATGCATCCCGAGACCGCTAGTGAGACTACATTCGTGTGGTAGGATTTACTACATGATAAGAGGCATTAGGATCACCCTTGTGTTAAACCCGTATCATAATTACTTGACCATTTAAGTCATGTTATTTGGCTAGTAAAGTCAATTAATTTTTCCCACACCTTAGCGTTGTACTCGTTTTTAGTACACGAAACCCCTAGTACACCCCTCCGAGCCTATCTTTTCGTTTCTAACTTTAAGCATCTTACTTAAAGGAAGAATTTGTTACAACCCACTTAAATGTACACCTAAATCGCCTTAGCCTTCCGTGTATGCACTCATCTTTAGTGCATTATTGTTATTTGTTTAAACCCTTAGTTAATTATCTAATTGATTACATGGTTGCTAAGTCGAGTCATATCCTTGTACATATTGTTTTGGGACGATTGGGACTCATGGGTAAAGTACTTGTGTTATGGAGTAATGGGGAAGAACATCATTTTATTACCCCCATATGTGCGTTAATTTTAAAAGTACTCCAAGTGTTTTGAGTATCTTGATTCGAGTCATTAGATTAGTTTATTGTAAAGTATGTAAAAATTCAAGTGTAAGGAGAATGTACATTCCCTATGATGTATTATTTTGGATGGTAGGGTAAGAGTGTATGCTAAAAAAAAAAAAAAAAAAAAAAAAAAAAAAAAAAAAAAAAATCGAAAAAAAATAAAAAAAAAGAGAAAGAAAAAAAAAGAGAAAAAACATACGGGCTACCATCCCGTTTCATTCTATGTTTATTTTATGTTTTTGTTATTTTTCATTTATTAGCTAAAGTCGGGTCTAGTCTTGGCTTTGCAACGCCATATTTTACATATAATTAACCAAGATGATTAACTCGCCACCAGTAAAAATTGCCTATATCCAACAAAACCGTGTATTCCATATCCCTACACCTAACGTTA
The DNA here is from genome assembly GCA_030686995.1 of Artemisia argyi. Lineage (NCBI taxonomy): Eukaryota > Viridiplantae > Streptophyta > Magnoliopsida > Asterales > Asteraceae > Artemisia > Artemisia argyi. The sequence goes on from CM060687.1 coordinate 128,491,819, forward strand.
TAACCCTTTAAAAGACCTCTTTGATAGTTTGTCCTAGGTGCTTACGCCAAGTGGTGGAGGTTTGATCATTTCCCAAGCCTATGGTAATCTATTTTGTTATGACAGGTAGTGAGAGATGTTTTCCATTTCCATATTGTGATATATACTTTATTACACCCGAGAGATGTGAGTATCTAAACACTATTTGTGAGGTGCTAGTATATGACCTCCGTGCTTGTCTTTGGTCTTTAGTGGAACGATTATTTGTTGTAATTACTTTTATATTAGTGTTAAATGACCCTAACTTGTATTTTGATTAGAATAAAAGCGCATTTGCTTGAGGACAAGCAAATCTCAAGTGTAAGGGTATATGATGAGGCGAAAAATGAACCATTTTTAGGGGGTCATTTAAGCCCGGATTTAAATTTATTTGATCAAATATTGTCCTAAATCGTTCTTTTTATCATTTTAGGTACTTTTGGAGTGAATTCTTAAAAAAGAAGCATTTTTTACGTTTTTTGAGCATAAAAGTGAAGAAAACGGCAAAGTCTTAATTTTCCTTGCTGGGAACAGTACCTGACGGCGTCAAGAGTCCTCATGTGACGGCGTCAAGAGATGGAAGTGGTGACGGTCCAGAGAAAACGTGACGGCGTCACGTATGGCCGTCATGGTTCAAGATATGGTGATGGCCCAGAGTGATTTTACACATGACGGCGTCAAATCTGGATCTAGGCAATCCGATATCATTATGGGCGGCGAGTTGACGGCGTCAGAAATTCCTTCTTGACGCCGTCACCCTGTAAAATCTATATATAGTTTTGCAATTTTCATTCATTAAAAGGGGGACAAGTAGGGTATAACTTGGGAGAAACCCTAGCACGAATTTTACTGTTTTATCAAGGGTTTTTACCCTTTGAAACCTTTCATGTCAATTTGAGATAAGTACCCTTTCAATTCAATCAATATGTCTATGTGTTGCTTGAATATATCTTACGCTTGTCTTGAATTCAACATGCTAGGCTAGATCTCTTGTGTGTTTGCTTAGATGTAGTGAAAACTAGATGTTAATTATGGGTTGATTGTTTGTTTATAGTTGTTACGGATGAATGATTTCGATGTTAGGCTTAAGAAAACTGGCAGACTTCCAATGGTGACATGCTTGAACGTCTTAAGAAACATGAACCAATGCGTACTAGATTACTATGGTTGTATTTAATGCATGAGCGAATTCTAATGATCCCATGTTAGGAGCTTTTAACGGCTCGACATAGGAGTGAAGTAGGAGCTTATATAGTTGGGGAAGTACGTACGCCACCCCACGAATGGTATTAAGGAATATAACCCGTCATCCATGCAATTGTAACAAACTATCAACCTGTAAAAGATATCTAGGGAGTAATGAAACCTAAGTAAACACAATTCTCCCCATTATTGTTCACACCACATTAGTAATTAGATTTATTTTCATTTCTGTTATTTTCTTTTGATTGCATCTTAGTTATTGGGTTATTTGACTAGCAACTAATTCCGCCACTCTTCCAAAAACCGAGATTTTTAATTGCTTTTATAAAAAATATAAAAATACAAAAAGAATCATCCCTCACCTCCACACCTAGTTTTTAGGCTTTCTAATCCTAGCGACACTATTCCTGAGTTGAACGATCAATCTCCCGGTACTTGTCTGTTAGCATTAAAAATATATATATAGAAGTGATGGTCATTCTCATATTGTAACTTTGTGTCGTTTGTTAAGATTAGTAATAGTTTAGTCATTGGGCCTTGGACTTGGCAAGCTAATATGTTATATGCTATGTTTCATAAGCCTAGTTATCCTACCATGTAACCAAGTCCAAGCCCAAGCCCATAGAAAGCCCATAGGGCATCTCATGTTATGAACTATTTAAACACCTCAAAGGCTCATTTGAGGTGTGTGCTTGTGTATGTATTTGTGTGTGTTTCTTAATAATATTCTCCCATTTTCCATCTCTCTAGTTACACATACACGATCCATATACTCTCACCAAGTCACCATCTTTCTTCTTCTAATCTTCTATATTTGTGATAAAGTTGTGATATCTAAGGTCCTACAAGTGGTATCAATCGCCTAACAATGATTTAGGAGGGTTGAGGGGTTGTTTGTTTCGTATTTTTTAAGCTTTATTCTCGTTTTTTTCTCAAAAAATAATTACTTTTCTTGTTTGTTTTGTGTTTTTAACACTTTTTTGATTACAAACTAGTGTTATAAACCTTTCCCAACAAGAAAGTTTTAATCTTTTTGAACATTTCTAGCTTAAAAATTCGAATTTGGTTTTGTACTTGTTTTCGAGATCTCAAAATGTTTTTATAAAAATCATCAAGTTTGGAACTTTCTTCAAGTTTTGGTGTTTTTTAGCCTAGAAGTACAAAAATCTTGGATTACAAACTTCATTTGGGAGTGCTTTTTGCATAATCAAAAAACTGCCATTATTTCGAAATCTTATGTAACTATTTTCGAAATCCTGATTGTTTTCGAGAACACAAGAATCGGCTCCTTTCGTGATCAAAGTTGGATACTCGGTACTTTCTCTCTTGTATAAGAAAGAAAATACTTCGACTTTTGGCTTAATTTCGAAATTGGATTATTTCGAAATTCTCTTTGTGAGATTGTATTTTCGAAAACCTGTTTTCGAGAAAACACTTTTTCGCAAACTACTAAGTTTCGCAAACTACTAAAAGTTTCGAAATCCCCTCAGTCTCACAAACCAAAGTTTCGCAAACCAAAATTTCGCAATCTTCAGAATTTCGCAATCTTCAGAGTTTCGCAATCTTCAGAATTTCGCAATCTTCAGAATTTCGCAATCTTCAGAGTTTCGCAATCTTCAGAGTTTCGCAATCCACAAAGTTTCGCAATCCACAAAGTTTCGAGATCACAGAAGTTTCGCAATCCACAAAGTTTCGAGATCACAGAAGTTTCGCAAATCCATAATTTCGAGAAAACAAGCAAAGTTTCGAGAATTTTGACAAAAGTGAGGTTTTTGACGACCAAACTTCAAACGGCCATAACTTTTGAACCGTAACTCCGTTTTCGACGAATTAGCTGTCAAAACGACCGTGAGACAGAGGAGAACGACACGCTAAATGATTTATCGATTAAGGCGAAGTTTCGAGGCCTAAAAACGCTCCGAGAAGAAGTTATTGAGGTTTTAAGGTTTTCAGTCAAAATTTTCACCATAAAAACTTGCATCAACTCACTCTAAACACAACTCCTATTTCGTTGGAACGATCCAATTCTCAACTTTATCCATCTTAACTTCATCTAATGGCATCTCAGCAAGATATTCATGCAGCCGGTGTGGAAAACCGACCTCCTATGCTTGAAAAAGGTGGATATCTCCCATGGACAAGCCGCATGCTTCGTTACATCAAAACTAAGACTGATGGTAACCTCATGCTCAACTCCATTAAGAATGGTCCATTTCAGCCAAGACAAGTTCAAATTGCCGGTAATCCAAACTCAACAAATCCTACTGAACCATACATGCGTTTACAAACAGAAGAAGATTACACAGATGAAGACAAGGCGCAGATCAAAGCTGATGATATGGCAATGCATTTAATCCAACTTGGATTACCACGGGAGATCTTTGCTGCGGTCGACAGCTGTGAAACTGCTCATGCTATGTGGGAACGTGTTAGAAGGATTTGTCATGGAACAGAGATTGGACAACAAGACGTTGAGAACAAACTTCTTACTGAATGGGAGAACTTCACATCCACTAAAGGTGAACAGATTGAGTCATACTACACAAGGTTTTGCACGTTGATGAATGAGTTAATCAGAAACAAGTTGACACCTCGAACAATTGCAACAAACATCAAATTCGTCAATAACCTTCCAAAAGAATGGGGTCGTTATGTTATAATTGTTAATCAGACAAAGGACTTACATCAGGTGAATTATGATCAACTCTATGACTTTCTGAAGCAAAACCAAGCTGAGGCTAATGAAGTTAGGAAAGAAAGATTGGCAAAGAATCATGATCCTCTCGCACTAATTGCTAATACACCAACACCATTACAAGTGAACACTCAACAACCATCATCATCCATTCACAACTACATGCAACCATCATGCATTCAACAACCAACACCGGTCTACCAACAACAATTCTACCCACAACAACAAGAAGTTATTCCACAACAGACATACCCACAATTCCAAGAACCTGAATTCACTGACAATGATAAAGCTGCTGCAGCATTGACTCAAGCGTTTGCTTTTCTGTCAAAGGCATTCCAAGGACGCTATTCTACACCAACAAACAACAACCAAAGGATTTCATCGAATACTCGCAACAGGCAGATCGCTCAGCCGAGTTTCAATATGGGCAACGGAGGTCAAATGGTTGGAGTTTATGGGAATCAGCAAGGATATGCTACAGGACTTAATATGGGCAATCAGAATATGCAGAATGCAGGTCAGTATGCAGGGAATCAGTATGGTCAGAATGCAGGGAATCAGTTGGGTCAGTTTGTTGGAAATCAAAGGGGTCAGAATGTTGGTAATCAGGCAATGGGTAATCAGAATAGAAATGTTGCAGCTCCAGTAGTTGGGAATTTGGGAAATATGAATCAGGGTAATCCAGTAAAGTGTTTCAACTGCCAGGGTATAGGTCATATGGCAAGGAACTGTCCTACTAAGCCAAACAAGAAAGATCTAGCGTACTTGCAGAAAGCAGTAATGTTGGCACAAAAGGCAGAGGCAGGATTTCAGTTGAACGCAGAGGAGAATGACTTTATGGCTCTTATGGATGACATGGAAGATAGAGAAGATATCGATGCGAACTGCATATTCATGGCGAATCTTCAGGAAGCTAAGTATGACACGGATTCTGACACACTTCCTGTTTATGACACCAATGCACCATCTGAGGTATCTAACTTCAACACATGTCACAATAATGATATATTTGATATGTCTCCTCATGAGGAACAACATTTTGAGAAGCAAGCACCCACTTATGATACATTCCTGGACACGCCAAGTAGTAGCAATACTCCTTCAGCAACTCCAGATATGAATCATAATGGAGGCTTCATTTCACAGCATGCTGAGAATGATGAGGAAACACGTGCTTTGTTTGCATCATTATTGAATAATTGTCGTATTGAAATTGAGAATGTGCAAAAGGTCAATCGCGATGTTAAGGCCGCGAATGTTAAATTGACCGCTGAGCTTGAGAGTTACAAATCAACCGTTAAAGCTTTTGAATTTCATAACAAAAGATTGTCTGAATTAGAAACTGGTTATCAAAATTCCGTTTCAGAGAAACAACAATTGCAACTCAAGTTTGACACACTTGATGTTAATTCCTTCAAAAAGATAAAATCTTTAAACACGGAAATTTCTGATTTACAAAACCAACTTTCTAAACAAAAAACAGCTTATTCCAATCTTGAAAAAGAAATGGATGAGTTGAAAAAGGATTTTGCAAAGAAAGAAGACAAACTTTTGGAAGAAATCGTAGAGTCAGAACACATGATTGCTCATTTAGAGGAATTAGTGGTTAAGTCGGGTCAGTCGAGTCAAACAATGAAAATGATTTCAAATCAAATTAATCCGATTTACCATACGAAACATAAAATGGCTCTTGGTAACAACACCCCTTGTAATCTCAAGAAAGCTCAGCAAGAACAGAATGTTTTGTACAATGGTAATGTGATTTATACCAAACATGATCCTCCCGTCATTCGGGATTCTGTGCTAACACTTGAACATGTCGAAGAGAGCATAAATAAAATGAAGCAAAAGGATTTGAAACCCATTGATTACAACAAATTGAACAAACTTTCGGGAATCACTTTTGTTCCACAAACAGAACCATCTGCGTTTTCCATAAAACGACCATTTGCAAAATTCTTGTCTAAAAAGAAAGTTGTTTCCAAATCTCTTTCAAAATTAGAACAAATGTCCTCTAACAACACTTTTAAAACAAGTGAGGCTAGAGACATTCTCGATGACGTTAAAATGAGAATTCAAGAACTTCAAAACATTGTTAAATCTAAAACTTCCATCGATATTAACAACTGGCATTCTAGTTTTCACATCGAACAGAAAAAGGTGTTTCAAAACGAAATTACTATTCCACTGAATAACATCAGCGCGAGTGTAAAAAATTTTGAACAAGTTTTCTTAAAAGAAACGGCCGACTTTGTCAAGGACCACAAATCCCTGGTAACCGAAGCCAATGATATTCGTGAAAACATGATTGTTTTGGAAAACCTAAATGATTCTCTCTTCGAAGCTGTTATGACCACTGACATTATGTCCATCATTTTACAAACATATTCTGTTCAAGACGATGAACGACTAAGAGCTGAGACCTCCGAAATTGTTTCAAAATATGAAAATGCTCTTTTAAAGATTGAAAAAGAAAATGTGTCATATTTTAAACAACTTGATCGAAAAAAGGAAGAATGCAAGTATGACAAATTGTCGTATGAGCGTGCCTTAAAGAACATGAAAGAGCAAAATGATCTTTTGAGGACTCGGCTTGAAAGTCAAACAGGAAAGGGTGAGGAAACTAAGTTTGCAAAACCATTGACTTCGGAGAAACCAAATGTTTCAAACACGGTTCAAAAACCTAAAATGTCAATTTCACGGTTTGCTCCAAAAGTCGATGAGAAAAAGGATTTGACAAAACCAGTCACTCCAACACCCTTGCCCAAGATAAGTGAAAATGATAAGATTGTTGATAAAGGAAAAGCGGTTGTCGAAACTCCTAAAGTGTTAGCACCTGGCCTTTTTAGGATTAGTCCCACTAGTGCATCTGCCTCAACATCTAAGACAAATGATAAGTGCATAAAGGCTAATTCTAAAGAATCTAGGGATGCTAAAAAGGACAACAATATAAATCCTAATGTGTGTGCCTTACCTTCTACAGGATTAGAAAGCACCTCTAGGAGCAGCAGACTAAAGCCTAAGAGCAATACAAGGAACAATAGAGTCTCGCATGTCTCTAAGAGTAGTAGCAAGAATAAAGTTGAAGAAGTAGAAGAACACCCTAGGAATTTATCGCTTTGTAATAAGAGACATGTTTCATCTGAATGTAATGTCGAACGTACTGTTTCTAATGCATGTAATGACTCTGTTTGTTTAATATGCAAGAAATGTTTAATTAATGATGTTCACGATGAATGTGCTTCTAAGAATGTGAATGTTATGCCTGAACAGAAGAATGTTCCAAAAAGACCTAGTGCTAGATCCAGATCTATAGAAAGATTAGTTGCACGATTTAGGACTACCACTATTAGTCGAATGCCTAGGAACTATCTTAAGTTTTGTATGTGGATTCCGACGGGTAGAGAGTTCACTCTTAAGGACGGCAAATTAGAAATAACTCAAGCTAAACAAGTAGCAACTGTCTATGAGTGTGATTCTGCTTTTACTCCTAACCCCATGGAACCAAATTCAGCACGGTTTCCAAATACAAACTCTTCTGTTCTTGGCAGGTTATCGAAATATGTCTTTGGATCGTCGACTCGGGTTGCTCCAAGCACATGACCGGGAATTTAAAGCTGCTGATCAATTTTGTCTGGAAATTCATGGGAACTATACGCCTTGGAAATGATCATGTAGCAGCTATTCAGGGTTATGGAGATCTTCGGTTTGAGAATTTTTTAATCACTCGAGTTTACTACGTCAAAGGGTTGGGACACAACTTGTTTTCAGTCGGGCAGTTTTGTGATGCAGATTTAGAAGTTGCATTCAGAAGAAACACAGTTTTTATTAGAAATTTGGTTGGTGATGATCTCTTAACTGGTAATCGTGGTACAAACTTGTACGCTATCGACATCAACCAAATGGCTTCTACATCACCAATTTGTCTTATGACATGGGCAACCGAAACTAAGTCCTGGCTGTGGCATAGACGTTTATCTCATCTCAATTTCGACACCATCAACAAGTTAGCCAAAGACAACATCGTCACCGGACTTCCTAAGTTCAAATACACCAAGGAACACCTATGTCCATCATGCGAACAAGGAAAAAGTAAAAGAGCATCATATAAAGCCAAAACCGTACCTAGTTCGGAAGCAAGGTTACATATGTTGCACATGGACTTATGTGGCCCAATGAGAGTTGAAAGCATTAATGGGAAGAAGTATATTCTTGTTATTGTTGATGATTATTCAAGATATACTTGGGTAAAGTTTTTGAGATCAAAAGACGAAGCACCAGGCATCATCATCACCTTTCTGAAGCGTATTCAAGTTCTACTTCAAGCTCCAGTAAGGATTATAAGAACAGACAATGGCACAGAATTTACAAACCAGGAGTTAAGAACTTACCTTGAAGATGTTGGAATCACACACCAAACATCAGTTGTTAGAACTCCACAGCAGAATGGGGTAGTTGAAAGAAGAAATAGAACTCTTGTGGAAGCTGCTCGCACAATGCTAATTTTTTCTAGTGCACCACTATTCTTATGGGCTGATGCTGTAGCCACTGCTTGTTTTACTCAAAACCGATCCCTAGTCCATCCGAGATTCAATAAAACCCCATATGAGCTAGTGAACAACCGTAAACCTGACATCTCTTACCTTCACGTATTTGGCGCTTTGTGCTATCCGACGAATGATAGAGAAGATCTAGGAAAGTTAAAAGCTAAGGGTGATATTGGAATCTTCATTGGATATTTAGAAAACTCGAGGGCATTCAGGGTGTATAATAGAAGAACGAAAAAGATAATGGAGACGATGAATGTGAAGTTTGACGAGATTTCACAAATGGCTTCTGAGAGACTCGCTCTAGAACCCGCGCTTAATCCGATGGCTTCTAATCAAAACGGATTAGGACCCGCACCAAACATGCAGACTTCTGGACACATCAGTTCAGGACTCATACCTCAAGGAGCTCAGTCAACAAACACGGATAAACCTTCAGAACAAGAACTGGAAAATTTCTTCGAGTTAATGTTTGATGAATATTATGGTGGAACTTCGACTAATGCATCTCAACAACATTCCGCTGCACCCGCTCAAAACCATCAACCACCACCACCATCACAAAATGCATCTACAACAGTTGAAGCTGAAGCACCAACGACCTCAACATCATCTACATATACTCAAGCAACTCCAGTACTTGAAACTGTTCTACCAAACGTTGATGAGCAAAACCAAAACACAAATTTTCAAGAAGAACCAACAAATAATTCAAACGATGTTACGTTAGAAGAAGAAGAAGAAGTATTTGAAAACCCGTTTGCAACAGACTCTGCTGAATCTTCTTCAAGGTTACAAGAACCATCTAACACACATTCGTTCAACCAAAGGTACCCTTCTACGTTTCAATGGACAAAAGACCATCCGTTAGTACATGTTATTGGTGATCCTTCAATGCCAGTTCAGACGAGGAGACAACTTGCCACCGATCTCGAATTGTGTATTTACATTTGCTCAATAAGCACCAAAGTACCAAAGAACATTCGGGAAGCAATGGCAGAAAACCCTTGGATTGAAGCGATGCAGGAGGAATTTCTTCAATACCTGTTACATGATAGTTGGGAACTTGTTGAACGACCACTTGATAAACGTGTTCTTGATCTCAAGTGGTTGTGGAAGAACAAACTAGATGAGGAAATGACTGTTATTCGCAACAAAGCTCGTCTCGTGGCTAAAGGTTATCCACAAGAAGAAGGGATAGATTTCGAAGAATCATTCGCGCCTGTAGCTAGACTAGAAGCAGTCCGGATTTTCTTAGCCTATGCAGCTCACAAAAACATCACAGTCTATCAGATGGACATTAAGACTGCCTTCTTGAATGGAACTCTGAAAGAAGAAGTGTATGTGAGTCAGCCAGAGGGATTCATCGACAAAGATCATCCAGACTACGTCTACAAGCTTAAGAAAGCAATTTATGGTTTAAAACAAGCTCCAAGAGCGTGGTATGACGAACTATCATCTTTCTTGCTTAAAAATAATTTCACAAAAGGAACGGTTGATGACACCTTGTTTATCAAAAAGTTCAAAGATGACATTTTGATCGTTCAAATTTACGTGGACGACATTATTTTTGGATCAACCAATCCTAACCATTCAAAACATTTTGAAAATCTCATAAAAAGTAAATTTGAAATATCCATGATGGGGGAACTAAAATTCTTTCTTGGTTTACAAATCCATCAATCCCCTCGTGGTATTTTTATCAATCAAGCTAAATATACTATAGAGATTTTGAAAAAACATGGAATGGAAAATTGTGATTCTGTTGGTACACCAATGGTCACTTCACCAAAAATAGGTGCTGATTTGTTTGGGAAACCTATCGATCCGAAGAAATATCGGAGCATGATCGGTTCTCTCATGTACCTGACTGCTAGTCGACCAGATATTCAATTTGCTGTTTGCTTATTAGCACGGTTTCAGGCAAAGCCTACCGAACTTCACCTCAAAGAGGTTAAACGGATCTTTCGGTACCTACGAAGCACCATTAACATGGGACTTTGGTATCCGAAGGATTCGGAGTTTAATCTAACAGCATTTTCAGATGCAGACCATGCTGGTGATCAAGTTACAGCAAAGAGTACATCAGGTGGAGCACAATTTTTGGGTGAAAAGCTTGTAAGCTGGTCTTCAAAGAAACAGGACTGTACTGCACTATCAACCGCCGAAGCCGAGTATGTGTCTCTATCTGCGTGTTGTGCCCAAGTTCTTTGGATGCGGACACAGCTCACAGATTATGGCTTTACTTTTGACAGAATACCTATGTATTGTGACTCAAAAAGTGCCATAGCCATCTCGTGCAATCCCGTACATCACTCTAAGACGAAGCATATCAAAGTCCGCTACCATTTCATCAAAGAACACGTGGAAGAGGGTACTGTTGAATTATTTTTCGTTAAGACTGATTACCAACTCGCCGATCTATTCACAAAAGCCCTTCCAAAAGAACGGTTTGACTATTTAGTTCGACGAATTGGCATGCGAAGCCTAACTCCTGAGGAGCTAGAACGTCTTCTCGAATCTTCTTGAAAAATATTTTCAAAATCGCTTCGCTGTAAATATTTTTGAAAAAAGAAAATACAAAATTTGAAAAACCAACAAAAACAAAATACAAAAATATAAAACTTTCAAAAAATACAAAAACAATATAAAATCAAAACATCCAAAAATATTCTTCTCACGACATGTCTCTCGTATAAATCAATATTCTGTACGTTTCTAGAAATGTCATTCAACAATGATACGGACATGTACAGATGCTTGAGCGGGAGTTCTTTTTAATGTTTTTCTAAAACATGTTGTTTCTCAAAAAATTTCTTCACAATGGCTTTCGTATACTTCAGTACGAAACCCGGACTTCAACAATGACTTCTGATTATTTTCAAATCAAGGACTCGTACGTTCAATGATGAACTCTTTTTCAAAAAGTTCGAGTCTAAACAAACGAAATAAATTTCAAGCATAAACTCGTTTTCATACAAAATTCTTGAGCACTTTTTCAAGATTGCTCAAAAGATTTCTCAAAATCTCTCAAAATTAGTGCTCAAGATAACTCCCTCAAAACCCTTAAGAAATTTTAAATATGCTATCATTAAGGGAGAGTACAAACACCATAAAATGTTCCGATTTCATGCAAAATCAAATCTGTCTTTCTCTCCAAAAAGCCTTTTATTAATCAGTTGATATCAAAAATATCACGTTATGCTATTTTTGAGGGGGAGAAGACATGATTAAATGTGATCAAAGATGTTTAAAGATTGTGGCAGAATCTCAAAAGAGCTAGACTCAGTAAGTACCAATGAATTGACGAAGCTTAAAATGTCAGTAATCGAAAAGACTTGTCCTGGACGGGTAATAATTTCAAGCTAGTCTAACTAGTGATGTAAGCGTGTCTCGAATAGGACTTGTCTAAGTAGAGTGTACCGTATCGAGAGACTTTCTTTGGACTTGACCAGGACGGGTAATAATTTCAAGCTAGTCTAACTAGTGATGTAAGCGTGTCTCGAATCGGTCATGTTCACTGAAAGTGGATCAATTCAAAAGTGCAAACTCCTCACGCATGTGCAAATTTCTTAAATAATTCATAAGCACATGTGAAGGGGGAGTCCTTCAAAAGAATTGCAAAACTCTGAAAGTGGTAACAACAATGTGTTTTATTATCATAAACACTTTGAGAGATTTTCAATAAATGGTTTCATGGCAACAATAGGATAGTCATGGAGTTATAAGGTGACTAAGGCTAGAAAAAAACCGTCCTATGATCCGCCAGAGCCGGAGGGATCTACCCAAGGACAATTCCAATAGATTAGAATTAGAAGTCCTTAGGTATGATTGAAAAAAGGAGAAAATGAGAAAGGAGGAAGAAGGGGTTGAAGAATTAAAAAGAAAAGTTATGAAAAAGGGTGAAAAGAAATAGCCCTCCAAATGTTCAACCTTAGGGCAGACACCGGGTTCAACTCATAAGCTACTGGTTGTTACTAAGGTGACACCGGTATTGAAGACAAAGACGTCATGGACCCAGTGACGCACTGCACTAAACCTTCTTAACCACTCAAGTTCTCTTAAAAGAGCTTGATTCATTCTCACGGGGAACCGGTGTAATCTATCGACCTGTCTCTTAGAGATGGTTGATATTGAAGCAGGAGACCTCTCCCTAATCTCCGCATAGGAAACCAAATGTGCACTTATAGAGTCTAGAGCCCCGAGATTCATCAAAAGATCTCATAGGAACACATGATATTTCTACACTGGTTGTTCATCATTAAGGATGCCAGATGTAAACTTTAGAGTCCTACGCAGATCTTAGCAATCTGCCAGAACATTTATGAGAGGATTCACCTTTGTGATTCTCAATGATTGAATGGAAATTCCTGCCAGGGTCAACATCAAGCAGCCCTGACAGCAGGTCACTTCGGTAATTCTTTATGGGTTACGCTTAGTGTTAGCGGTGGTTTCAAACGGTCTACAGTCGTGGAGTGATCCCCAGCGACTCACCCAGTCATTGAGCTACTAAGTAGGTCTTGTAAGCTCTCTTGAGAGTATCTGACATGGGAACGGCCATGGTAAGGGTTAGAAGGAGTCTTCACACTATGCTGTTGACGATCTCTAATTCTTATCTGTAAGTACCGGATGTTTTATTGCTAACTGTTTATATGCAGGGACACTTCATCTCCATGGCGACAGATTCCACATGCTCATATATACATCTGGAAGTTAAAGAAAGCTCCCTCAAAGATCTATACAACACAAAGTTCAAAGAAAGATTCTACGCCAAAAAGAAGAATCTGCAAAGTATAAAGACTAAAGATCAAAGTGAAAGAAAGGGAACTACGTGCATATGAATATCAAAGTCCAAAGATGTATGAGCATGTTGGAATGGCAAACAACCATCACAGACGCAGAAGTGACGAATGACAGATAACTCCACATCACAAAGGAACAAAGAATGATGAAAAATCAGTTATCAAAGATCACAAAGCATGAAGGAACAAAGACTAAAGACTATTCTACAACGACACACAAAGTTAAAGACAAAGAACACGGAAGACCCACTCACGTGGAGCATCATTCGAATGACCACCCCTTAGGGGGAGATTGTTAGCATTAAAAATATATATATAGAAGTGATGGTCATTCTCATATTGTAACTTTGTGTCGTTTGTTAAGATTAGTAATAGTTTAGTCATTGGGCCTTGGACTTGGCAAGCTAATATGTTATATGCTATGTTTCATAAGCCTAGTTATCCTACCATGTAACCAAGTCCAAGCCCAAGCCCATAGAAAGCCCATAGGGCATCTCATGTTATGAACTATTTAAACACCTCAAAGGCTCATTTGAGGTGTGTGCTTGTGTGTGTATTTGTGTGTGTTTCTTAATAATATTCTCCCATTTTCCATCTCTCTAGTTACACATACACGATCCATATACTCTCACCAAGTCACCATCTTTCTTCTTCTAATCTTCTATATTTGTGATAAAGTTGTGATATCTAAGGTCCTACATTGTCACTATACTATACTACAACGATCAGGTACACTGCCTGGTAGGGGTTGTAAGCTTTTCGAGATCCCTCGAGAGGTAAAGCCTGGTGCGATTCCCAAGTATCATGAGACATCTCCAAAGTATATAACGGGTGCGATGTTTAGGATACCTAAAAGGACACCAAATTCGACCATAACAATAACAAAGAAGCCACCAAGCATTTTGATCAACAAAATTCAAGCAAAACCTTATCTGAATATAAAAGATGAAATAACAATCATAACATTGTATATAGTGACTGGCCATCGGCCCCTACGTTGGCCATCGCTATTACCCTTCTGCCTCGTGCTTTGTCACCCCTACCTAGTCGACCATAAGTATCCCCATGAATGTTATCCAACATCCTCTACTAGCAACCCGAACGACATCCCCTACCATTTAGCCAAACCTAATGCCTCCTCCCACGCTTACATACAAACATCACACGTATTATCTATACTACATATAAAAGAAGGATGATCCTCTCACTTAAAAATCTTAATTTTAAATAATACAAGGCTTAAAGAAAAAGGTAAAATCAATTTATGCACAACACATAATTGGGATGACTATCTCTTTTCATTTAATGCAAACTTTATGCACATCACATATGATTAACTACCTCAATTAATGTCATTTTTTAAATACCTTATTAGTAAGAAACAGAATTAATTAAACATATTGTACAAACCAATCTAGTTAAAAACCTTATATACTTTTGACGCTTGATTAAATAATACAATACTCTATAACAAGGTTAAACAAAAATTGTCAAAGCTTCTACATGCTTCATCGCGATAAAATAGTACAATATTATAATAATACCGTTTTTATACAATCATTGCATCACGATGAACACGTATCTTACCATATTATATGAGATAGTATGCTATAAAATTATTCCTTAAAATTCTCGTCATGCGTATAGTTATTATTATGAAAAGGGATTTTTTAACTTGTGTCATGGTGATATAAGCGTTTAATTATTCAATAAACCCAAATTACTATATTTACATGTTAATTAATATTAATAATTTCTGATGTTTACTAAACTTATTACTATTTTATACATAAATAAACTTATTTAAGAAAGTAAATGTGCTCATTTAATGCTCTAAACTTGTGCCACCATGACACAGGTTAAAAATACCATTAGGAAAAGTATATAATCGAATAATATTGTTTAGATATCCGCCG
Organism: Artemisia argyi; assembly: GCA_030686995.1. Taxonomy (NCBI): domain Eukaryota; kingdom Viridiplantae; phylum Streptophyta; class Magnoliopsida; order Asterales; family Asteraceae; genus Artemisia; species Artemisia argyi. The sequence goes on from CM060687.1 coordinate 128,507,003, forward strand.
CTGCAACGTACAATAATCTGCTGGTTTCCTCAAAATTCCTAAGAAGTTCTGGATTTTCAACTGTTTAACCAACATTGAACGAGATTGTTTACTTTGGTACTAATCTCGTGAATTGATAGATTTTTTTTGTTTTTATTATTTATTTATTTAACGTTGTTCTATCAATGTTTAAACATATACTCCATATATGAATATATTTTTGCGTTGGTTGGACTACAAGTTCAAAGCCAAACTTGTACCATTTGACCATCATATGATCTACGAACGTACACTCATGTAATATGTTCATCATTAAATCAAATGTACCAAAAAAACAGACTTTTAAGTTACGTACATTATTGCTTTAGCAATCGGTACCCATGAATACTGTAACATTTTAACAGGTGTTCGGTTATAACAAAGAATCTTATAAAGATGAAGTGATGTGTTTAGTTTACGTCAAATAAACATAGAACTTTAACTTAATCTTTTTATATGAAAAGACTATAGCCTTTAATATAAGATATAAAAACATTTAACGAGACGAAAAAAGAGTATAATTTTCAACTAGATGTTATATGGTATGGAGAATATCATTTTTAAGGCTGAAATGACATATGTGGTTTTCATCAAATGTGAGTGTTAAAATCGGCGAATGGCCATTTTGTCTAAAAAGGTACAATAAGGATATAAAGCTCAACTAATACAAAATATGTAGGGTCGAATTATTGCACAACTTTCTTTTTGACCATTAAAGTTAATTGATTTGTCTCTTTCATTCCACCTTTATTTGTTATTCCTTATTCTTTTTCTAATGAACTTATATATATTTATTTCCCTTGCACAAAAATGAAAATCGAACAATAGGTTGCATGATGGTTTTATATGTTTGCAACAAGTGCTCCATATTCGTATGGGTGTAATCTTAGTTTTTGTTTCACCCGCAAACGTTAGTTTTGTTTTTAGAAACTAATATCTCGCTCGAGACTCGATAGATCCAGATTCTATGTAAAATTAGGTGTACGAGTTAATAAGCAATCAAGCCATTGACATTTGCTTACGACAAACAATTATCGATCGTTTAATCATTTACAGTTTACGTATAATGTTCAATTTAACTTGGCTCATATTGTCTTTTAAATGTCAAATATATTGAAACTTTGGCCTAAACGGTGATGAATAAATGAGTGGAAATTGCTAAAAGTCTCTAAAACTATGTTAAGATCGATACGTAAAGAGCTGTTGAGGTTTGAGATTTATGTGTAACGTCATTAAGATTGTTCGAATGAACAAACTTTTTCTAGCATAAAAAGATAGAAATTATAAAAGAATACAATTCCTGTAGGTGTACGGTTTCTTCTGCTATAGTGCTTTTGTGAGTGGATCTACAGTAAAAAATATTAAAAAAATATCTTGGCTACAGTACTTCGATCTATAGTATTCCCCCTCCCCCCCCCCCCCCCCCCCCCCAAATTCCAGATCCCTCCAAAACCCCCAAAACACAACACAACTCTTATCTTTCCAACTCATCTCAATCAACATATGTGTATGTGTGTGCAGAAACACACACAAATAATATCCATGGGGAATCGATGAGCTCCGTTTTGGGGTGGGGAATCTGTTCTGAGCTTCGATGGTGTTGATGTTGTTGCTGCTAATAGGAAACGAGGTTATGGAGGTTAGTATCATTTTCTCAAAATTAAATTTAATATAACTGATTCTCTTTATGATTTCTCAATTTATTGTTTGGGTTCATTACTTTGGAACATTTTTTTATGTGGGTTTTGTTATTTTTTTTAGGGTGTTTGGATTAGGTTATTTACCTGCCTCATGAGCGTATTTGCTTCAACAGAGGATCAACAATTCAAGGTGCGTTCAATCATGATTAATTTGGTGTATGTAAAACCAATGAATTTGGTTATGAGTTTTTTTATTTTGAAGCTTTTGTCATATGGGTTTTTCTTTTATTCGGCATAAAAACTGAATCTTGATGCTTGAATTTGTTAATTTTGTGATTGTTTATTCATTTCATTAATGGGTTTGTGATATGTATGCTTATCGGTAACCACTTGCTTAAATAATCTATGTATTTTGTTTAATGGGTTTTAATTATTTGATTAACAGATTTATGGGTTTTGTTAATCATGTTGTTTGGAATAATGAATCATCTGTGTTTGCAAATTTGAGCCACACTTTTTTGAGGTATGCATCTTAGCCTTGCACTGGGTTTTGTGAGTTGCCAAAATTTGTGCGTATGAGTATGTAGAATTAAGGGTGTGTTTGGGTTAGCTTATTATTTCATACCTAATGTAGATATATTAATATTATCTATTGATGTTAGTTATATGTGAATAATTAATTTGGGTTTATGTTGGAGATTTACATACATACTTTTTCCCAAAAATTAAATTTCAGTAGTTTTTATAAAGTTTTTGTTTAGTTCCTAATTTATTGAAATGCTGTGAAGATAATACGTTGTGTATTTTATTTGCACCCATTGGACGACAAGACATTCCGTATTTGTGTTTGCAACCATGGTGACCTAGGCTTAGATGTTTTCGTTCGCTCTACATATGTGTGCAAACATGGTTACCTAAGCTCTGTTTGTCTTGGAAAGTGTAGTTTGCCGAAAAACGTAGCTTGGCGGGGTGATCATATGGTTGCAGCCATGGCGTTTTACGGGTACCACTTCCATTGTCGCTGATCTGAGCCTGCTTAAAATTGAGGCATTTTTTGGGGTTAGTCATTCTTTATATTTATGATATCTGATTAAAATTGAGTATGCATGATCATGTATGAAGCATCAAGCTTTGGCCGTCTCATTAACGTTATGTTTCCGGGGCGATGATGAATGTTTCTGCAAATTAACTCTTCCATGAGTGTGGCTGACATGTCACAACCCACAATTTCAGGTCATTTTTCTAAACTTCGACATTCTATTATTCACAAATTACTATTCATCGATCACTATTCATCGTTTTACTATTCATCGTTTTTGAGGTCAATTTGACATTTCGGGACACATTCAGAAATTTTAATATTCACTTGACACTATTCATTTCCGAGAGAAAACCACTATTCACGTGCATTACTCATGTCATCGTAAATTTAGTTTACGAGTATTCAAATTCGCGTAACCGTATTGGTTCAGGAGCGAATTCATGCATTATCATTGGGACATTTCATACGGACTAGAAATAGTCTGCATATCATCATTGTGGCACTTGCATACTATTCCACTCGTAGGGTATTCAAATTATATTTTTAATATAATTAACGAATTACGTATGTTTATTTTAAATAAACACTAATACGCGAACTATAAATGTGACTAACACGTCCGACACTCCCAACTATGATCCCAATATATTTTTATACTCATTTGTATAATATAAAAATTATAATATTAATTTACCCGGTATTTTGGAAATTTACTTATTACGTATCGTACGTCTAACTTAATAACGACAGTTTTCACAAAAATTAAACAATAATCACCCGAACTTTCCGTACTTGTACCCGACATATTTTTACAATTTTTACGACTTTATTATGTCCCGAATAACTTCAATAAAATTTATTTCTAACAAACCCGGTACCCGATAAAACCTAAAACTAACACAACAACACATTACCACTAACTTTCCTAAATTAAACCCAAGACAACCCCCCCCCCCCCCCCTTTCCCTCCTTTTTGCGCCGGCCAACCCCCCCCCCCCCCCCCTGGTCCTAATGAGCTAAACTTCACCAACTCACTTTAATGCTTACCAAACATTTGTCTCCTAAGTATAAAATACACTTTTTCATCCATTTTATCACAAATCATTTTCCAAGTGCAAGTAAAAAACTCTTTCTCTCATTTTCTCTTATGGTATAATCGACCTAGGGTGGTCAAGAAGCAAGAACAACAAATTTTCCAAGATCTAGGTGTAAACTTGTTCACTTAGTCATCCTTGTTGGAGTTTTGAAATAGAAACTCAAGGATTAGTAGGTTTTTCATCATCCAAACTCCCTAAACCTTCAAGTAAGTTAACAAACTCATTTTTATAATTTTTTACAAGTTATTACTATGGTTATATACTTTTCTTACAAGAACTCATGCATATAATGATTTATACCACTCTATTTTGTACATATTTAACTTTGAGCCCTAGAAATGAAAACATGAGAAACCCTTGTTAGACCTAGTGGATTGATGATGTTTAAGGACCCATGACACCCTAAGAAGGTGTATGGTAGGATTAGACTAGCTTTGTGGTGATTGAAAGTGGTTTGAATGAAGATGGAACTAGATTAGAACCCTAGAAACGATTTTTGAAACAATAGAAATACCTACTGTCCCTATTTCTGATTCGTGGGAAAATCAGTAGATGGTGGTTAAGTTTTGACCAAAGATTTAGAAAATACTTTCAAAAACGAAACTTTAGGCGAAAGAATGGATTAAAACGAGCTTATAACGAAGGAGTTATGATTTTTGCAAATTTAACGACGAAAACTATTTCTTATAAAAACTGCATGCTGTTCGGCAGTTTTCGACGGGTAAAAAGAGGTATTAAACGTAATCTAGAGGAGCCGAGTTATCAAAAACATACTAGTATATACAAAAACGAATCCGTGGATATAAAGAACAAGGAAAATGAGCTTAAAACGACCAAGTTATACCCGTTTTAACATCGTCAAACTATATATATATATATATATATATATATATATATATATATATATATATATATATATATATATATATATATATATATATTTGGTCACAAATAAAAATAATAACTTACGCACTAAATGGTATATTTTCTAGAAATGTTACAAAGGACTATATTCTTAACAAATGAATACGTATGACCCAAGAGAATATTTATACGACTTAACGACGTTATTTTAAGGTTTTCGATACAAGGAATTTAACCCTAACATTTTCATACAAGATAGTACGACAAGTTATATAATCCTATATTTGGATTTATTTTTCCAAAGTATGGAAACTATTTTACTATGCCGATAACTAGTATTTCTAAATTACGAGTGGTATAGGTATCATGTGCATGTGCATTCATTACATTACGGCTTGATCTTAATTAGATCACGATTATTCATTTAGGTTGCGGCTAGTGTTCGCGCCTCATTGTCCCGACTACTTTTACATCATTGTACCATCTTTGTACCATCATTTCGAGGTGAGTTCTCATAGCCCCGTTTTAGTACTTATTTGATTTTAAATCCCACGGGGGAGAATACATTGCACAATTATATTTTTTGTACATGCCCAAGTATTAAATTCCATACATTGCTTAAGTTGTTAGTACTATCACTTCAAGTCCCCTTATTATCATGGACCGTTAATTATATTGCCAAGCGAGAGTGAGTAGATAGATCTATCGAGGGTGACGCCTCCATTCGTGTTTGGGTTGCTCCATAAGGAAAACGAATGCATTTCATGTCTAAATTATTGAGTGACTGGTAACCACTCCTTTGGGGCATATTTTAGTACGTCTAGCTTCGGGGTCATGAGCTTAAGAGACAATGTAGCTTTTTGACATTTTGTCGCTTTACTTTATACTTGTGGGCTTTTGTACTTACGAATTACTTATAAACCTATGATTATTCACCAACTTTATGTTGACCGTTTTTCGCAATGTATTTCTCAGGTAACTAAGGCATATTCTCATGGCATGCATGGAGTCACTTTGTGTATCAAGGATGACGCGTCTCTTTTTGGATTTCATGCACTTATGAACTATCGTTTGATTGTACTAAATTATTTCCTTAAACCTTTTAAACTTTTGGGACCTATGTTTTATAACTCTGAATATTTTGAATGAATCAAACGATGTATTTTCTAAACGACACTTTAGGTCGTTCCATATATCCTGGTTTGTGTGCTATGATCCGTTACACCCTCAGGTATTCCATTCCGCTGCCATTCAGGTATTTTGGGGGTGTGACAGATTGGTACCAGAGCTAAGGTTATAGCGAACTAGGATGCGTCATGGACCCTAGACTATAACCACACCATCATAGCATATCATCATTTCATCATAAGTGCGTATTTACTTATTTTTAGGTGATTCCATTGTACTAGTTATTTATTTTATTTCACCTTGATTATCACAGAGACATGTCTTCGAATCCAAACACTGTCATACTTTACTCTCCGATGATGAGGACTCTGTGTCCTCCACTGCTGTTTCACCACTTGTTTCTCCTACACCTGAGTTGCCACTTTTGGCATCAGATGATGACACCGAGCCTTTCGAGGAGGAGGAGACGGCTCCTACTCCTCATGTCCATCCTACTGTACCCACTGACATACCATCCCCTACTACTACTATTCATTCAGAACCGAGACTTATGTTTCCTAGGAGTAAGACTATTCAGGTTGCTAAGAAGAGTGTTCGTTATACTACATCTACTTATAGGACTCTCTTTAGTCCTACTGTGCCTACACCACCACCACCAGCCATACCCACTACTACTACTACTATATCTACCTCACTCTTGCCGCTCAGGAAGCGTGCAAGGCTTACCACCCCAGATTCACCTACTACCGAGACTACTGACCTTTCACCACCACCAGTATACCACATAGGTGAGAGTTCGAGAGCGGCTGCAGCTAGGGATCCTACAGCTGTTACATTAGATAATTAGATAGGGGCTCAGCAGGAGCAAGTTGATAGGTTGGGGTATAGAGTTGATGAGATTATCACTACTCGACTAGAGGCTGTTGAGGAGCAGGTTGAGGGTTTGATTCAGGGCAGAGTTGGTATTGATGTGTCTTACCATGGACTCGAGGCACGACAGTTGAGTCACCAGGAGCAGATTGATCTACTTAGGGATGAGTTACCTGAGTTTCAAGATAGAGCTCAGGCGACACAGGAGACTCAGTGGGAGCAGGTAGACCAGTTGGCATTGATCCGAGAGAGGTTAGTCGTATTGGAGCGCAGAGATGCTTCTTTTCAGTTACGAGTTCAGCACCTTGAGGAGATCGTGGTTGCGATGGATCGTGAGATTCGCCGCTTGAGGGGAGAGCCTGGACCATCTAGAGCACCGAGAGGAGCTTAGACATAGACTGGTATTATATTAGCTTTTATTATTTTCCTAGTCCCGAGGTGTGGGACATAGTTCAAGAACTTGTAGTCTTTTGGTTGTTGTACAAACAAATGTATCAAGTGCGACTCTACTATGTTGGAAATGTTGTGCTATATATTATATCGGTCCATGTAGGCCGAAATTTTCATATATTATATTCATGTGTTGTGATTACATTTATGATGTTTCGTGGTTGCTCTTTATTGTTGTCATATCTATACAGGTTGTGGTTGTATCTATACATGTCGTGGTTGTATTGATACAGGTTGTGGTTGTATATATACATGTCGTGGTTGTATTTATACAGGTTGGGGTTGTATATATACTTGTCGTGGAGGTATCTAGACAGATTGTGGTTGTATTCGTACCTGTCGTGGTCGTATTTATATAGATTGTGGTTGTACCCATACATGTCTTGGTTGTGTTATTACTCGTTGTGGTTGTATATATGTACATGTTGTGGGTGTATACCTTTGGTACTATGACTATTTCTATTATGATTCTTCTCATGGTTATTTCCATTGTGATTTATCAGAAGTATGGCACCAAGGAAGAGTAAGACTGCACCAGAAACACCCGCTATGACTCAAGCTGCTATCCGCAAGTTGGTCAGGGATAGTATTGCAGAAGCTCTAGAGATTGAGAGAGCTGAGGTTGCTGCTAGGGCTGCTGAGACTGCTTCTAATACAGGGGCAGTTGAACCAACCGCCATTAGGCGTGAATGTACATGGAAAGATTTCAAGATTAGTGATCCTATCAAGTTTAAAGGCACTGAAGGAGCGGTTGCTTTGATCCGCTGGTTTGAAAAGACCGAGAATGTATTCCTCATGTGCGGATGCCCGGACGTCAGCAAGGTAAAATTTGCTACAAGTATGCTTCTTGATGAAGCTATGTCTTGGTGGAATTCGTATGCTCAGCCGATTGGTATGGAGAATGCTTACAAGCTAACTTGGGAGGAATTCAAGAAACTGATGTCTAAGAAGTTTTGCCCTCGTACTGAGATACAGAAATTGGAAACAGAATTTTATGGGCTTGTAACTAAAGGTGATGACATCGAGACCTACTTCAGAAGGTTTCAGGAGTTGGCTGCACTATGTCCAACTATGGTTCTTGACGATGAGAAAAAGATGGAAAACTTTGTTGGTGGATTGCCTGAAAGTGTTCAAGGAGATGTGATTTCTTTTGATCCTCAATCAATGGAAGAGGCTATTCGTATAACTCAGAAACTCATGGTCCAAGTGGTAAAAGGAAAAGCTGCTGTCAACAACAATAACCGTTCAAACAACACCAACTACACCAACACTCGAAACAACAACAACTATAACAACAATCGGAACCGCAACTATCCCAATAACCGAAACAACAATCCAAGAAATAACAACAACAACAAGAGAAGGTTTGACTACAACCAAGGTGGAAACGCTATTCAGCCGCCACCTAAGAGGCAAGAAGTGGCAAGGGCTTACGCTGCAGGACCGACTGAAAGGAAAGGATATGAGGGTAAATTACCCAAGTGCGAAAGTTGTCAAAAACATCATAACCCAGGACGTTGCCCAAATACATGTGGTAACTGCAAGAAGATTGGTCACCACATCAAAGATTGCAAATTTCCAACATTGGGTGACAATCAGAAGCCACCAGTAACATATTTTAGCTGTGGAGAAATTGGACACTTTAGGGGTGAGTGCCCACAGAAGAAGAATCAAGGAACTGGAAATCAAGATGGAAGGGCTCGAGGAAGAGCTTATGTTATGGGAGGAGAAGATGTCAAAGAAGACCCGAATGTTGTTGCGGGTACGTTCCTCGTTAATAATCGTTATGCATCCATTTTATTTGATTCAGGAGCAGATAGAAGTTTTGTTTCTATTGCATTTACACCTTTACTTAACATAGAACCAACCCCATTAGACATTTCCTATATCGTTGAATTAGCCGATGGGTCATTAGTTAACACCAACACCATTGTTCGTGGTTGCACTATAAAATTCCTAAACCATCCATTCAATATAGACCTTATGCCCGTAGAGCTTGGAAGTTTCGACGTTGTTATCGGTATGGATTGGTTATCTCGGCATCGAGCAAGGATTATTTGTGATGAGAAAGTTGTTCACCTTCCTTTTAACGGTGAAACTTTGGTTGTTCGTGGAGAGCGAAGTGGAACTAGACTCAGTATTATATCATGCATTAAAACCGAGAAGTACATAAAGAAGGGTTGTTATGCATTCTTGGCTCACATCACGGAGAAGAAGTCGGATGAGAAACGACTTGAAGATGTGCCAATTGTTAAGGAATTTCCAGAAGTTTTTCCGGAAGAATTGCCAGGACTTCCGTCTACACGCCAAGTTGAGTTTCAAATCGAATTAGTGCCAGGAGCTGCACCAATTGCACGTGCACCGTATAGACTTGCACCTTCGGAGATGCAAGAATTGTCGAATCAACTACAAGAACTTTTGGACAAAAGATTCATTAGACCGAGTTCCTCGCCTTGGGGAGCGCCGGTTTTGTTTGTGAAAAAGAAGGACGGAACTTTCAGAATGTGCATCGACTATCGTGAGCTGAACAAGTTAAACGGTGAAGAACCGTTATCCACTCCCCAGAATCGACAACTTGTTCGACCAGTTACAAGGTTCTAGTTTTTATTCCAAGATTGATTTAAGATCCGGTTACCATCAACTTAGAGTTCGGGAAGAGGATATCCCGAAGACGGCATTTAGAACACGCTATGGTCATTATGAGTTTCAAGTGATGCCTTTTGGATTAACCAACGCACCTGCGGTATTCATGGATCTCATGAATAGGGTGTGCAAACCGTATCTTGATAAGTTTGTGATCGTATTCACTGACAGTATCTTGATTTATTCCAAGAGTAAGGAAGATCACGAAGAACACCTCAGAACAATCCTGGAACTGCTCAAGAAGGAGCAATTGTATGCCAAATTTTCTAAGTGTGATTTTTGGATACGGAGAGTTCAATTTCTTGGCCATGTTATTGATAGTCAAGGTTTACAAGTCGACCCAGCAAAGATCGAGGCAGTTAAGGATTGGGCTACGCCCAAGTCTCCTACGGAAATTCGTCAATTCCTAGGACTTGCCGGATATTACAGAAGGTTTATCGAAGGATTTTCTAAGATAGCGAAGTCGTTGACAAAGCTGACACAAAAGAATGAGAAGTACGAGTGGGGAGAGAAACAAGAGTCCGCATTTCAGTTATTGAAACAAAAGCTTTGTAGCGCACCGATTTTGTCACTACCTGAAGGTATTGAGAACTTTGTGGTATATTGCAATGCTTCGCATCAAGGACTTGGAGCTGTGCTAATGCAAAACGAGAAGGTGATAGCTTATGCATCTAGACAGCTTAAGATACACGAGAAGAATTACACTACGCACGACTTAGAGTTGGGTGCGGTAGTTTTTGCACTCAAGATTTGGAGACACTACCTTTATGGTACCCAGTGTGTAATTTTTACCGACCACAAGAGCTTACAGCATATACTCGATCAGAAGGAACTTAATATGAGACAACGTCGTTGGCTAGAATTGTTGAGTGATTACGATTGTGAAATCCGATATCACCCAGGAAAAGCAAATGTGGTAGCAGATGCACTTGGCCGAAAAGAACGACTCAAACCTTTGAGAGTTAGGTCATTGGGAATGACTATCATTTCGCCATTACCATCAAAAATTCTGGAAGCTCAGATTGAGGCTCTCAAAGAAGAAAACCGACCACATGAGAAACTTTATGGTATGCCAGAAAGCGAAGATGGCTTTGTAAAGAGATCAGATGGAGTGTTATGCTTCAAGGACCGAAGTTGGATACCACTCTATGGTGGAGTACGAGAATTGATTATGCATGAATCACACAAGTCGAAGTACTCTATTCATCCAAGTTCTGATAAGATGTATCAGGATCTCAAAAAGCTTTATTGGTGGCCGAACATGAAAGCAGAAATTGCTACTTACGTCAGCAAATGTCTTACTTGTGCTAAAGTGAAAGCCGAGTACCAGAAACCGTCAGGACTACTTCAACAACCAGAGATTCCACAATGGAAGTGGGAACGTATTACAATGGACTTTGTCACTAAACTTCCTAAGACGTCAGGAGGTTACGATGCTATTTGGGTAATTGTTGATCGTCTTACCAAATCAGCTCATTTCATACCCATTAGAGAGACTTATTCTATGGAACAACTTGCTAGACTTTATGTTAAGGAAATCGTCTCAAGACACGGAGCACCAGTTTCCATCATTTCCGACAGAGATAGTCGTTTTACTTCAAACTTTTGGCGGTCATTACAAGATTCTTTTGGATCCAAGTTAGACATGAGCACTGCTTACCATCCTCAGACCAATGGTCAGAGCGAGAGAACTATTCAGACACTTGAAGACATGCTTAGAGCATGTGTGATTGATGCGTGGGAATCGCACCTTGCTTTACCTCTCGAGGGATCTCGAGAAGCTTACAACCCCCACCAGGCAGTGTACCTGATCGTTGTAGTATAGTATAGTGACAAGTACCGGAGGATTGATCGTTCAGCTTAGGAATAGTGTCGCTAGGATTAGAAAACCTAATTAATAGTTCTAGAGGTGAGAGATGATTATTTTTGTATTTTTATATTTTTATGAAAGCAATTAAAATCTCGGGTTTTGAAAGAGTGGGCGGAATTAGTTGCTAATCAACTAACCCAAAAACTACTTTGTAACTAATTAAACTAATGAAAATAAAATTAAACTAATATTAAACTAAGGTTGTGAGCAGTAATTGGAGAAATTGTGTTTACTTAGACTTCATTACTCCCTAGATATCTTTTACATGTCAATTACTTGTTACACTTGTATGAATGACGGGTTGTATTCCTTAATACCATTCATGGAGTGGCATACATAACTCCCCAACTCTATGAGCTCTTATCTCCTCCTACACCATGACCCAGCACAACTATAGGGATTGTAAACAGTGGCTCATGCATTAAATACAACCAATAAAGACCTAGTACGCCTCGGTTCATGTTTCTTAAGACGTTCAAGCATGTTACCATTTGGAGATCTGCCAGTTTTATTAAGCCTAACATATAAAATCATTCATTCAAAACAAGAATAGACAAGTAATCAACACATAATCAACATCTAGGTTTCATTAGATCTAAGCAAACACAAGAGAGATCTAGCCTAGCATAGTAGAATTAAGATAAGAACAAAAGATAAACAACCAACACATAGACATATTGATTGAATTAAGAGTATACTTATCTCAATTACAATGCAAGGTCTCAAGGGTTTGGAACCCTTGAAAAACCTGTAAAAGAGGCACCAAAATCGTCTTTAGGGTTTTACCAAAACTTCTCCTCCTTTTATGAAAAAACTAGAAAACTATATATAGGAAAATCGTCCTGACGGCGTCAAGTGTAAAATCTGACGCCGTCAACTCGCCGCCATACACTTCCTCGGACGCCCTAGATCCAATCGTGACGGCCTATGTGACGCCGTCACCACCTTCGGTAAATTAATCTTGGCCACTTTGACGCCGTCATAACTCCCTCTGACGCCGTCACCAGCTACGGTAAATTATTCTTCATGTCTGACGTCGTCAAGAGCAAACCCTTGACGCCGTCACCTTGTATTTCCAGCTTGGATTTTTGGTACTTTGTCGTTTTCTTCACTTTATGCTCCAAAAACGTCCAAAATAGCCTCTTTTCCAGAATTCACTCTCCAAACACCTAAAATCACAAAAGGAACGATTTAGGGCAATATTTGATCAAATAAATTCGGATTCGGGCTTAAATGACCCCCTAAAAACGGATCATTTTTCGCCTCATCAGTGATTGATTTTGGAAATGGTTGGGCTAACCATTTGCCGTTGATCGAGTTTTCCTATAACAACAGTTACCATTCGAGCATTAAAGCAGCACCATTCGAGGCACTTTATGGTCGTAAGTGTCGATCTCCAGTTTGTTGGGCCGAAGTCGGTGAAGTACAATGTACTGGCCCATTAATGGTACAAGAAACAACAGAAAAGATAATTCAGATTCGAGAGAGACTCGAAACTGCTAGAAGTCGACAGAAAAGTTACGCAGATGTTCGACGCAAACCATTGGAATTTCAGATCAGAGACAAGGTCATGTTGAAAGTCTCGCCTTGGAAGGGCGTGATACGATTTGGAAAACGCGGGAAGTTGAACCCGAGATACATTGGTCCGTTTAAGATACTGGAAAGGATTGGTCCAGTAGCTTACAAGCTTGAACTTCCGTCAGAACTTAGCAACGTACACAACACGTTTCATGTTTCGAACCTCAAGAAATGTCTTTCTGACGAGTCTGCTATTATACCATTAGAAGAAATACAACTCGATGACAAGCTTAACTTTGTGGAAGAACCAGTTGAAATAATGGACCGCGAGATCAAACAGTTGAAACAAAGTCGAATTCCGATTGTGAAGGTTCGCTGGAATTCTCGAAGAGGACCCGAGTTTACTTGGGAACGAGAAGACCAAATGCGACGCAAGTATCCACAACTTTTCACCGAGCCTATTACCGAGACCAGCATTAACTGAATTCCTTTTTGGATGGGCGACTGTCACAACCCACAATTTCAGGTCATTTTTCCAAACTTCGACATTCTACTATTCACCGTTTTACTATTCATCGTTTTTGAGGTCAATTTGACATTTCGGGACACATTCAGAAATTTTACTATTCACTTGACACTATTCATTTCCGAGAGAAAACCACTATTCACGTGCATTACTCATGTCATCGTAAATTTAGTTTACGAGTATTTAAATTCGCGTAACCGTATTGGTTCAGGAGCGAATTCATGCATTATCATTGGGACATTTCATACGGACTAGAAATAGTCTGCATATCATCATTGTGGCACTTGCATACTATTCCACTCGTAGGGTATTCAAATTATATTTTTAATATAATTAACGAATTACGTATGTTTATTTTAAATAAACACTAATACGCGAACTATAAATGTGGCTAACACGTCCGACACTCCCAACTATGATCCCAATATATTTTTATACTCATTTGTATAATATAAAAATTATAATATTAATTTACCCGGTATTTTGGAAATTTACTTATTACGTATCGTACGTCTAACTTAATAACGACGGTTTTCACAAAAATTAAACAATAATCACCCGAACTTTCCGTACTTGTACCTGACATATTTTTACAATTTTTACGACTTTATTATGTCCCGAATAACTTCAATAAAATTTATTTCTAACAAACCCGGTACCCGATAAAACCTAAAACTAACACAACAACACATTACCACTAACTTTCCTAAATTAAACCCAAGACAACCCCCCCCCTTTCCCTCCTTTTTGCGCCGGCCAACCCCCCCCCCCCCCCCCCCCCTTGGTCCTAATGAGCTAAACTTCACAAACTCACTTTAATGCTTACCAAACATTTGTCTCCTAAGTATAAAATACACTTTTTCATCCATTTTATCACAAATCATTTTCCAAGTGCAAGTAAAAACCTCTTTCTCTCATTTTCTCTTATGGTATAATCGACCTAGGGTGGTCAAGAAGCAAGAACAACAAATTTTCCAAGATCTAGGTGTAAACTTGTTCACTTAGTCATCCTTGTTGGAGTTTTGAAATAGAAACTCAAGGATTAGTAGGTTTTTCATCATCCAAACTCCCTAAACCTTCAAGTAAGTTAACAAACTCATTTTTATAATTTTTTACAAGTTATTACTATGGTTATATACTTTTCTTACAAGAACTCATGCATATAATGATTTATACCACTCTATTTTGTACATATTTAACTTTGAGCCCTAGAAATGAAAACATGAGAAACCCTTGTTAGACCTAGTGGATTGATGATGTTTAAGGACCCATGACACCCTAAGAAGGTGTATGGTAGGATTAGACTAGCTTTGTGGTGATTGAAAGTGGTTTGAATGAAGATGGAACTAGATTAGAACCCTAGAAACGATTTTTGAAACAATAGAAATACCTACTGTCCCTATTTCTGATTCGTGGGAAAATCAGTAGATGGTGGTTAAGTTTTGACCAAAGATTTAGAAAATACTTTCAAAAACGAAACTTTAGGCGAAAGAATGGATTAAAATGAGCTTATAACGAAGGAGTTATGATTTTTGCAAATTTAACGACGAAAACTATTTCTTATAAAAACTGCATGCTGTTCGGCAGTTTTCGACGGGTAAAAAGAGGTATTAAACGTAACCTAGAGGAGCCGAGTTATCAAAAACATACTAGTATATACAAAAACGAATCCGTGGATATAAAGAACAAGGAAAATGAGCTTAAAACGACCAAGTTATACCCGTTTTAACATCGTCAAACTATATATATATATATATTTGGTCACAAATAAAAATAATAACTTACGCACTAAATGGTATATTTTCTAGAAATGTTACAAAGGACTATATTCTTAACAAATGAATACGTATGACCCAAGAGAATATTTATACGACTTAACGACTTTATTTTAAGGTTTTCGATACAAGGAATTTAACCCTAACATTTTCATACAAGATAGTACGACAAGTTATATAATCCTATATTTGGATTTATTTTTCCAAAGTATGGAAACTATTTTACTATGACGATAACTAGTATTTCTAAATTACGAGTGGTATAGGTATCATGTGCATGTGCATTCATTACATTACGGCTTGATCTTAATTAGATCACGATTATTCATTTAGGTTGCGGCTAGTGTTCGCGCCTCATTGTCCCGACTACTTTTACATCATTGTACCATCTTTGTACCATCATTTCGAGGTGAGTTCTTATAGCCCCGTTTTAGTACTTATTTGATTTTAAATCCCACGGGGGAGAATACATTGCACAATTATATTTTTTGTACATGCCCAAGTATTAAATTCCATACATTGCTTAAGTTGTTAGTACTATCACTTCAAGTCCCCTTATTATCATGGACCGTTAATTATATTGCCAAGCGAGAGTGAGTGGATAGATCTATCGAGGGTGACGCCTCCATTCGTGTTTGGGTTGCTCCATAAGGAAAACGAATGCATTTCATGTCTAAATTATTGAGTGACTGGTAACCACTCCTTTGGGGCATATTTTAGTACGTCTAGCTTCGGGGTCATGAGCTTAAGAGACAATGTAGCTTTTTGACATTTTGTCGCTTTACTTTATACTTGTGGGCTTTTGTACTTACGAATTACTTATAAACCTATGATTATTCACCAACTTTATGTTGACCGTTTTTCGCAATGTATTTCTCAGGTAACTAAGGCATATTCTCATGGCATGCATGGAGTCACTTTGTGTATCAAGGATGACACGTCTCTTTTTGGATTTCATGCACTTATGAACTATCGTTTGATTGTACTAAATTATTTCCTTAAACCTTTTCAAACTTTTGGGACCTATGTTTTATAACTCTGAATATTTTGAATGATTCAAACGATGTATTTTCTAAACGACACTTTAGGTCGTTCCATATATCCTGGTTTGTGTGCTATGATCCGTTACACCCTCAGGTATTCCATTCCGCTGCCATTCAGGTATTTTGGGGGTGTGACATGACACATTCCCGTATCTTGGCGGGGTAACCACGAACGTTACGTGGGTACAGCCGTGGCGGGTGTATCAAGTTGCCAAAGGAAAGGCATATCTGAGCCTCACTTTCCACTAACTCACGTGGAATGTTTAAATATGACCATTAAGGCAATGATGATCACCACGTTTTGCTTAACTCCGTATTTTGCCGTGGCAGCCACACTAGAGATGTGGCTGCAGCCATGGCGGGAGTTTTATAATGGTGGTGAATTTCTATATCTTAGCCTATGCATTGCTGCAAAAAAAACATCGAAAGACTTTTGAATAAGCTAGCAAAAGCTAGAGAAAAACTACTGGCTGTGATATCCCCAAAAAAGAATGGCACAAGCATGTTCAAAAAAATTCGGCGGCATAGTTGATACATGAGAAAATATCAGCTGAGATTTGTAGGTTATAATTGATATACATGTATCGACTTTTGAACATATCACTATGAGCTTAATGATAATGATGACAATGATGGTTAGTCTGATTATGATGAGTATGAGAACATATCAGTTCAGATTTGTAGGTTATAATTGATTTGTCGGGCCTATTAACAGACATAGTCGATACATGTTGCAGCGTTTTTTGTTATTGAAAACTCAGGTAGGGTTGTAAATGAACTGAACATTCAGTGAACATTTCATGAACCGTTCGGTAAAAAGTCCGTTTATGTTCGTTCGTTTATTAATTGAACGAACATGAACAATATTTTATGTTCGTTTAGTTAAATGGACGAACATGAACAAAAGTCTCGTTCGTTCATTTATGTTCGTGAACGTCCGATTAGGCGTTCGTTAAAGTTCATTTATATTTATTTATCTATATATGTTCATATATCATATATTTTAATTTTATAATTTTAAAAATTGGTTTGTTTAAACAAAACAACACTTATAAAACAATATATTGTGAAGAATTCAATAAAGTTTATGTTTGTTTTTCTATTTTCATTTATGTTCGATCGTTTATGTTCGTTTAACGTTCGTTTAGTGTCTTAATGAACGGACATAAACGAACATGAACAATTCATTTTCTTAATAAACGAACATGAACTAGAAAATTCGTCCGTTTAAGCGTCCGAGTCCGTTTATTTGTCCGGTTAAAATTAAATGAACGAATATGAACAGAGCTCCGTTCGTGTTCGTCCGGTTCATTTACAACCCTAAACTCAGGTATGATGAAATTCCTTCCATTTGGTCTTTAAAGTTTTTTGTCCTTTTTTACTTACCCGCGCGTTCTAAAGTATTCAATTGCTGAAAATTTTGTAGGTTTCCTAATACTGCAGTGCAATGATAGAGTTTACGGAGAAAATGATTGGATTGCAAAAGGTATGTACATATGTACTCCTGATTCCGTCGAAAGAGTGAGCATCTAATCTCTTTCTTCTTTTTTTATTTTTTTATTTTTATCATTATTTTATTTTTGTTAAAATGGGGTGTCTGGATGTGTGTTTTCGATGACATTGCTATCATGTTAAATGATAAATTACATTAAAGTCATTAAATTTAGGGTATATGTTTGGATACTTAGATGTGTTTATGTTAATCTAAGGCGGTAGTAATACGATGAAAGTGATGGGCAGGTTGGGTAGTTCATTTTTTATTAGCTAAAAGTGGTTTAAAAGGACCTTAGTCTAGAGGCAGAATTACGCAAAAAAAAGATGAACTAAAAACTACAAAGCAGTGTTTATGTGATACATAGTATGAGATTCATGGAATTACAAGTAGAATTTGATGAAAGTAGGAAAGTGATTAGTGTCACCTTTAAGGAAAAAACTGCGAAATACAGAAAAGTTGTAAATGATCCATCATATGTACCCGATAAGGTAATTAAGCGTATAGTAGGCTGAATCATAATAGTGATAATCTCAATATCTGTTTGCCTCAGAAAATGGCTTAAATGTATGTTTGTTTATGTTTTGAATGGTATCACGCGATTGGTCACAACCATGAAACTTACTAGCTGTAGGCTGTAGCATGATTACCCTTATTGAAAATAGAGTGCTAGAAGTAACATTTACTGATATAAAAGGTTATACGATTAATTAAGAAGACAATAAATAAGAGGGAACAAATATGTATTTGAAATAACTCCTTACTGGTTCAGGTTTGGGATGATCGCCACAAGGTGAAGCACGAGTATTAAAGGAATACATCAGCTTAGGAACAATGCTGAGGTATTGTCACAGAGTTCTTCATAACGGAAACAGTGAAAATTGCAGCTCAGAGTGGAGTTCAAAAAATTTACTGATTATTACAATGGTGGAATTATTCTTTCTTGGATTAACCGGCTAACATTACCGTCTTCAGAGCTATCCAATGGTAATAAAATTGTTTCTTTGAGGGTCTTTTTTAGCGATATGACTACTCTTTTGTGATATTTGCAGGTTCAACCTTTCAAGGCATTTTTACTCACTCCAATAATCAACATATTTTCAACAAAGAGAGATCCTAAACCACAAAATTTCTTATGGAATTGTGGAATATATCGGTGTAAACTCAAACTTTTAATTCATTATGTAAAAAAGGCATATGTGGTGGGTCTATTTAGATGAATTTTCACTTATTATAAAATTAGTATCATGGTTTCTTTCTCATTGTGAAGGTGAAAGCCAAGACTATTACAAAGATTCATACTAAAGCAGAAAAGAACATGCGGCTTCGTCATGGGTCAACCACAAGTATAAGAAACAGTTGTGCTTTGACTGCCATCAACTATGCTTGGACACAGTTCCTACATATCTGAGGTACAATGAAACTTGAGTATTGGCTATAAATATGTCGTTCATATTATGAAGTTTTAACCTCAATTAAAGAAGGCCTCTCAAGAGATGAGGAATGTATACCCTTTTTAATAGTTTGGTTAAACTAGCCAAAATGAAAACAATTTGGAAAAAAAATCATCCCGGATAACTATAGATGAACTCCATAAGTATATATCAGCTGTAAAACAAATCTATTGCAATGATTTAATTAATATTCCCGGATAACTATAGATGAACTCCATAAGTATATATCAGCTGTAAAACAAATCTATTGCAATGATTTAATTAATATATGAATAATTAAAACCCAGATAATTTAATGATATAGTTTTATGTTCTGAAATTGTATGTCATACTACTGAAAGTTTCAAACGCCCTTGCAACTATAAGTCTGAAGTTGCACAACTGAATCTAAATATAAGTTGAGCCCATTAGAATTCTAGTAGAGCTTTAGTTTTTTCATATCGTGAAGTTAATTATTTGTGTCTAATAAACGGTTAACCAATTACACATCCTTTGAATTCTAGGCAAATCATCAAGATGGGTCTAATAAACGGTTAATGTGCCATTTCTCTTTTTGCAGAGCCATCTTTTTCATTAGATAACCAAAATTCCTTTTTGCAATCAAGAATTGAGCGGCAAGAAAAGCAAACGAGACAGAAAAGGGTATACATTACAAGGGTGAAGGTGATGCTTCACACTTTTGTATTGAATTGTTACGGTTTTAAGGCCATAACATTTTATAGATATGTATCTTTTAAAAAAACTGATATTGATAACCGCTTTTCATTTCTCCAGGTCCATCTACTCGGGTGTGAAGGCAGAATACCCAAAAAGTTAGCCAACGTGGTTGTCAAAGCTCACGTAATGTTACGCATCGCACAAACTCACAGAATACTCAAAGCAGCAACCAAGGTAAAGGTTCTTTTCTGTTGTTTAACATCTTTGATTATTACTAGATAATGATAATTTCCACTAGATACCAATTATGAAAATATATATTGATATACAAATTTTCTTTTTGCAGATGCATCTCCTTCATATGAAGATCTAGGTGATTGTACCTATCGTTGCTGTTATTGTGGTGCAGCTTCTAGGAGCTGTCAAATGACCATATATTATGGTGTTCAAGCTGATGTTTTTGATGATGCCTACCCAAACAAGGTCACATTTTATAATGTTTATTGTCTAATTATTTCATCTACCAAATCTGTCATATGAAATCACAATTAAATATCTGGTTTCATGCAGATGCTATAATGCCATTACAAGGGTGAAATGGAGGATCATCTCTAAAACCATTTGATGGTGAGTCCCACGAATACATAGGTGCCTTTAAGAAATAATGTATAAGGAGGCCATCCGACTATCGAAACAACCTGGTCAACTGAGTATGTATACACAGTTTCGTTTATACAAAACACTCTTTAGTTGAATGACTGTAAAGATACTTTTTTACTTTTACAAAATTAGAAAAATAACTAAAGGTGTCTGATGAGGCGAAAAGTGTACCGCTTTTAAGGGGTCATTTAAGCCCAAATTCGAGTTTATTTGATCAACTATTGCCCTAAATCGTTCCTTTTGTCATTTTAGGTACTGTTAGGAATACAAAGATTCCTATAGAAGACTCGGTCACCTAATTGATGTAATAGCATTTAAGTTAGCTCGTAGTTAGTTTATTAGTTAGTTAGATATTAGTTTAGTCTAAGTAACATCGTGGAAGAAGGACGGGTCTTTACCCACTGTATGCCTGATCCACAGCCCGGGTGTGGGCGTTTTTATGTTTCTTTGTAGCTTAGTATAAATACCCCTCTCCACATGTGGAGAGGGTTGGACCTTCATTCACATCAATCTAATACTCTCTAGTTTTTCTCTCATTCTTTCTAAGGTTCCAACAATTCTCTTTTCTTTCTACACTCACGAATCACTATTATCACCATGGATTACATGTTTGTGACTTGATATTATATACTACAATTGGTATCAAGAGCCAAGGTTTCATCTTAGGGCCTTGTAGAATCGGATTTTGTGTGGTTTTGTGTAGTTTTTTTGTGAGTTAGAAGAGTTCTATTGAAAACATCTTGGTTTGATCTTTCTTGTGTTATTAGATGTGTTAGAGATGTACTTTTATGATCCTTGGTGTTAGTACAACATTGTGTTTCAGTTGGTTATACTATATCATAAGCCTATTTGAAGTTTGGATTGAGTTTAGGTCGAAATTCCTTGTTGCGATTAGCTCCACTGTTTCATTGCTTATCTGCGGTTAGCTCCTGATCTCTGTGGTTAGTTTGTCTGCGATTACTATTTTGGGAATACAAACAAATCGCAAGGAAAGTGACAGTTTTGGACTATTGTCAACTGTGACTAGCTCATGCGGTTAGGTGGTCTGCGGTTAGTATCTGTGGTTAGCTGACTGCGTTTAGCTTCTGCGGTTTAGTGGTCTGCGTTTTAGTTTCTGCGGTTTGCTACTTGCTGTGGTTAGTGAGTTGCGTGTAACCCATCTTGTGGTTTGTGTACTCTGCGGTTAGTTGCTCCCTGCGGTTAACTCACCTTGTGATTACCTTTCTCTGTGGTTACCTACCTTGCGGTTACCTTCCACTGCGATTTGCTCACCTTGCGTTTAACTCCTTTTGCGATTTGTGCATATTGTTGCGACTTTCTCAAATTATTTGGCAATTTACTAAGTGATGAGATTCATGTGATTGGGTAATCATTTTGCAATTCGTGAATTGTTGTAACCTTAGTCGTTTCAATTGATCTAATTGTGTTCTGACGTTGTGAGTTAATCCTTACGACTTGACTAATCTCAATTGGATATATTGCAACTTGACTTGTCACAACTTAACACTTGATGCAAACTGTGAATCATCTGGTATCTCTCTATTAGTTTAATCCGCTGAATATATCTTCCGGTTTCTTTTGTTGACTTTAGTAAAATCCCTAGAAAGAATCATTTCTCGGTTTAAGTCACTAAAGCTGTAAAATCCCGTTTGAAGACTTTGAGATGTCGACAGTATCAGATGACATTCAAGCTGCTGGGTCCGACACCCGACCTCCGATGCTAGACAGGACAGATTATGAATCATGGGCACAAAGAATCAGATTGTACTGCTTGGGTAAAGAAAATGGTGAGAACATTCTACGATCTATCGATGAAGGGCCTATGCAGATGGGTACAACCAGAGATGCTATCTCCACGGCTGAAGATGGAAAAGTTATGGTGTAAAACGTTCAGGGAAGACAGAATGTGAATCAAAGGAATGCTGTGAGGGGTAACTTTCAGAACAGAGGTGCAAATGTGAATCAGGGACAAGGAAGGCAACCAAAATGTTACAACTGTGGGGGTTTAGGTTACCTTGCCAGAAACTGCACTAAACCAAAACGTCCTCAAAACTCAAATTACTTTAAGGACAAAATGTTGCTCATGCAAGCTCAAGAGAATGGAGTGGTACTTAATGAGGATGAATTGGCATTTCTTGCTGGGGATGATGGAAAGACATTCGATGATGAAGTGGATGAACAGCCAGTTCAGGATTTAGCTCTTAATGATCCAAACATCTTCCAAGCAGAAGATTGTGATGCTTTCGACTCAGATGTTGATGACGAACCCACTGCTCAGACAATCTTCATGGCTAATTTATCATTTGTTGCCTCACCTACACAACAATATGATCGATCCAAATCATCCATCATATCTGAGGTACTAAAATTATATGATAAATGCGCTGTTAATGATGAAAAAAAGACCTTCTATGATATATGATAAAATAATGTTTGTGATTCAAATGAGGCTGAATTGGAAACCATCAAAGTGTTCCCAACTGGGCAACATTCGGATCACGACAGTAATTCTGACGTATCTTGTGGAAAGTCTTCTGTTGTGTGTGATAATGATGTGATGCAAGAGCAAATGATATGTAACGATGTACAACAAACAAACATTGCTGAATTAGATACTGCAAATTTGGGGAATAGCAATATTGTCCCATATGAACAATATGTGAAGCACAACGTCGAGTCTGTTGTACCAAGTGATATATCCTCTGCTGATGAAGAAATGTGTGATTTAGATGAGTATATTGTTGTTGCACCAGATGACATCCTAACCACTAGGATAAATACTCTTAGGGATCAAGTAAGGTTCTATGAACAACGTGCTAAATTTGAGCTTACAGACTGCGAACAAAAAATGGAATTGCAAATGCATGCCTACATCAGTGAACAAAATTTGAAGGAAATGGCCTTTAAACAAGAGATTAAATCTTTTCAAAATCAACTTGAACGTGCTTTTAAGGAAAAACAGGAAATTCAGGATAATGTAAGTCTCCTAAAAAGTGAATTTCAACAAAAGGAAACTAAACTGTCAAACGAATTTTCCAACCTTAAGCAATTGAAAAACAAACTTGAAAACAAGTTGTATGTTATTGGCCAAACACCTTGATGAGTGCTCAAACACTCATCATTTTTGGTCTAATCTGAACTGCAAAACATACAAAAACACTCAGAAATGCATCAAAATACTGAAAATATTTCAAAATTGTGTTTTATATGTTTTAGATGCAAAATGAGTAAAAACAAATGAAAAACGTACAAAGTTTGCAAAATTGGCAGTTTTAGTCCCCCAACTTTCATAAAATTACAAAATTAGTCCCTGGTCATTCAAAATATGGAAAATTATCACCAAAGGTCTTTTTGAAATCATAAGTTGTCATATTTAGTCCTTTGGTGAAAAATCTCAAAAGTTTTGGAAATTTATAGTTTTGGTCCCTGGAGTTTCAAATATTGACAGATTTGGTCCCTGGTGGGATATTTTTGAAAGAAAAATCAATTTTGGTCTTTGGAAATTCAAAAGTTGGCAAAAATGGTCCTTGGGTGGCAAAATTAGTGAAATTACATGTTTGGTCCCTGGGTTTTGAAAGTTGGCAGAAAAGGTCTCCGGATATCAAATCTTGGAAAATTACTATTCAGGGTCCTTGATAAATCAAAGTTGGGCAATATTGATCCTTGGAACAACTTTTGGAAAAGTGACATAACAGCCCCTGGAATTTCAGAATGTTACAAATATGGTCCTTGTAAAATTTAAATGAACCAAATGGACTTTTGTTATTTACTTAGTCCAAAACAAAACCAAATAACAAAACCCACCCAAACCTGAACCATGAACCCCCCAAGCCCAGCATATCCGGTCCAAACATCCCACCCTCAAAAATTATAACACCCTGGTCGTTTGACCATGTCAAACACCCAACACCTCCATCTTCTTCCCCGATTTCCCTCCCCCTGCTCCCTCTCCAAATCCCACAAAACCCTCACCAAACTCACCTTTTGTCCCTCTCAACTTCCCCCTCCTCATTAATTATCCCCAACTACCATACCCACTCCCACTCAAACCTGGCAAACAAGTTTCCCGCCAAAACCAAAATCAAAGGCTCAGATCATTTTGAAGCAATCCTATGGCTAAAACTCAAGTGGGATAGAGAGAGATGGATGCAAGAATCTCAAAAAGTCATATATAAAAAAAGAAAAGAAAGCAGAGGAGAGAGCAGTAGTTGTAGAGTAGTTATAGGATAGTTTTAGTTGTCGTTTTTATTAGTTTTCAATTTCCCAGTGTAATCTTTGGTTTTAAGGAATTGTAATCTATGTTTTCAGTATAACTAAACTTATTTCAATCAAGAATTTCGGTTCTAAGTTAAAATTTCAGTTTATGCCATTTTTAATTTGCAATTCTCAATTTGATTCTTATGTTGATATAAGTGGTTGTTTCCTGTGTACTTAAACTTGTTTCAGCTCATGTATAAGCTTTCCAAAGCTCTCAAAACATTTGAGGTAGTCTAAGATATTAAACTCAAGAAAATAAAAAAAAAAATATAGAGAAAAAAAAATCAGTGTCAAGGAAGTTTGAAGCAAGAAGCACATTTGATTTTGGAATGACATGGTATTAGTGCCTTGTGGAAGGCTATAGGGTGTGTTCTTGGCCCTTAGTTTTCAGTTCTGAGCTTGAATTCATGTTGTAAGTCATGATGTCATAGATTTTTATCAAGTGTATGTGTATGATCTTATGCTATCATCTGTGTTCATTGCTGTTTATTAGTGCATATTCATGTATTTTGAGTTAATTAAATGTTTATATGATCTAGGTCCTTTAATTGCTTGCAAAATCATCAAATCAAGTTTCATAAGGGGTGTTTGGATTGGCTGATTTGGCCTAGACACAGGTTGTATGTGGTGTTATTTTTGGTTCATGTAGTCTCAAATAGGTCCACTTAGGATAGTTTAGTCATCAAACATCAAGGTTGTTTTACAAATAGTCAAAATCCAAGTTCCCAAGCCATAGCAGTTAACTGTTGGTACTTTACACTCCCAAATCATTCATACTAGTTCATTAGTTGTTGTAGTTGTATAATTTAGTTTCATATTATCATATAACATCATTATCAGTCAGTAGAATAGATTAGAACTTCACCAAAGTCAAAGCAAGAGTTTTTCTTGAAAAGTCAAATTTGCACAATTCAGATTTTTCCAAATATTGTAGTAATTGTTATGATTTTTGTGTTTGCTTTCTAACTTTGAAACTTGTTTCCATAGAAAGTCTACCAGCTCTTCTCCATTATCCCACCTAGCTTTTATTTTTAGGATTTTATTTGTGGTTTCCACACCTGATCAAAGTCACTTGCAGGGCAATGTGATACCCTGCACACAGACCTTCAATCTCAGACACCCATCTTTCATACCTTCTCCACACCATAACTCTTGGCTTATTGGAAAGCCAATAAGCCATGATTGAAGGTCCATAGCTTATTTTGAGGTTTGCATCCCATTTGATAGGGCTGCACTCCCCCTCAACTTTGTCTCATTACTGTTTGGTTTTGTGGTGGTTGTCATTGCTTATCAGCTTAATTTAAGCTTCTCAGTGAGCTTAATTAGTTCTGTTAGCTTGTTTCCAACTTACTTAAGCTGCTTTCATCTTAATCCATCTTTGGTTTCAGCTTGAAGCTTGTTTCAAAGCTTGTAGCTTTGACAGTTGACCAAAGTCAACTGTCAAGCTCATAAGCCCCCAAACGGCTTATTTTTAAGCTCCACAACTTTTGTTTTTACAAAAGTTTCTTGTTTTTAGGTGTAAATTAAGTTTCCAAAAGAAAAATCCAGAAAATCAAATTTATTTTTAAGTGATAGTTTCTATTTAATGTAATTTAATTTTAATTTTCATTTTTATATTTTTATTAAGAACTTAGCTTTTCTATATTTTTCTTAAATTCCTCTTATATTAAAGTATTTATAGTAATTTTCTCAGATTTTTATTTTATCATTTAGTATTTATTAGAATTAATCTTACTTTTATTTATAATTAATTAATAATTAAGTTTTAAATAGCATAATTAGTTTTTATTAAGCAAGACCTAGTTTTTATATTTTTATAGCTTTTATATGTTATAAAATATTTTTAGAAATTTTCTTATAATTTTTACTGTTCATTTAGTATTTTTTATAATTTAAAATAGTTTAATTAGGTAATTAATAATTAATTAGTAATTAATTAATAGAAAATTCACAAAAAGACAAAAATACTTATTTTTAATTTTAAAATTGGTTTTTAGATATTTTATAATTTTAGAAATTTTATTTTCATTTTTCTAGTGTTAAATTAATATTATATTGTATTTAAGTATTTTAAATATTAATAATAAGTATTAAATAGTATTTAATTAATAATAAATAATTAAATAGTGTAAAAATTTATTTTCTTTTTCTAAATTTTTTTTTGTCTTTTAGTTTGTAAAAAAGTCATTTTCACCCCCTGGGTGTTTTCAGAATTCAGTTTTCACTTTTTATTTTGTACGTGTACGTTATTTTAAACGTAAACCTACGCGTTTTAAGTTTTAAACGTTTCTGGTTTTTCCTAGCTTCCAGTCTTATTAATATAGCTTTTTTAAGCTATTTCATTGTAGATTTCTTAGTTTAACCAATCTCAAACCCTTTTCCGTCCAAATTCACCCGATCACAGATCTGTTTGAATAACCATCACACCTCGTCGGGACATAATGACCCGGGGAAACCCTATACTTCCACGGAGCATTGACTCTAGGCTATTTGACCTTGTTGACCATCACCTGGTCAATTTAGGTTGACCGTTTTGAGCCAACCAAATTTTTGGCGCCGCTGCCGGGGAGGTGTGCGCGCTATTCTAAACGGTTTTTCTGATTAGTGATTTTGGAATTCGTTCCATTGTACATTTATCCATCCTTTGATCATATTTTCTTATTTTCAAAACAAAACCGTTCCTGAAAACATTTTAAACTCAATTTTCAACGAACACAAAAAAACACAAAAAGATTTTCTTTATCATTTGTATAAAATGTCTTTCCAAAAACCAAAAAATATTCACCTTTTGCCTTCTCACATCCTTGATTCTTCATCCCTACCCCTCTATACTCATTTGATTCTTTCTATGTCTCATCTACACTTTCTTATTTGCCATTGGTGTGGTAATCCTTATAATGGTGGCATGCATGGTAGAGTCAGGAAACGGGTCTGTCTATAATCAAAATCCCTATTCCTACCATGACACGACTGATTCATTCCATCAGTTACCACACCATGAGACTCAACAGTTTTACTGTTGTGAGTACTGTGGTGGTTCACATTACAGTTCTGATTGTCAATCGGGAAACACGCTTGTCTATGAGCAGTTTCCCAATAACAATTATGACTCTCGCACATACAACCCACAGCCACATCAGTTTCACTATTGTGATTACTGTGGAGGTCCACACTCTAGCTCAGATTGTCAAACAAGGAATCCATTTCCTTGTAACAATCACGACTATTCGTTTTCAGACCCACCTCCACAGTACCATATGATTCACACAACTCCTCATGATACTGAGCAAGACCTTTTACTAAAGGCTCTTGATTTATTAAAAGAACTTAAGGAGGAGTTGGTTACTACACCGTTTCGAGACTCTCGTGAGAAATCTATGGCAGAATTACTTGCTGAAGAACGAGAGGCTAGAAACGAATTAAGCATGGAAGAATTACTTGTCTTAGAACAAGCAGCTATAACACGTGCCAAATTTCGTCAAGCTGCTCTTCTAGACTGTGATGATGATAATGATAATGAGGACACCCTTGATATCCTTCAATTTTATAAGGGTTCCTCAGATTCATCATTTGTGATTCCTCCCATTGGAAATCAGGGAGAAAATAATGAGACGGAGAAATTACTAGCAGATGATCAAATGGAACTCGTACAATCCATGAATGCTAGCTCCTCTCATCTCCCTCAGTCTGTTGTTATCACACCCGAAGTTCACACTCACTCTCTAAACATGGGGATGAGCATCTTAGCACCGTTCCTAATAAGGAATCGGACGAATTAATAAAGTCTAGTGTTGATATCCTTGTCCCAATCCCGAGAGAATCACAGGGGACTTTTTATCAAGTGTGTGATATTCCTTCACCCCATGATAATCCAAATGATCAAATTGAGATTGTCTCTGATTCCAGTGATGATTGTTTATCTTATGGAGACATTGAGTATGTTGATGCATCATTTCCCCACTCTAATGTTGACTTTCTTCTCGAGGAGTTCACCGATGAACTCACTCACACCAATCCACTTCCATCGGGAGGTGATGATGATCTCTTTGATTTCAAAGATGATATGGAAGAAGTCGAAGCATTCCTTGCTCAAGATAGTTCGACTTCGTATGAAGTTGATGATAACTATCTTGATTCTGAGGGGGATATTCTGTTCCTTGAAAGCTTATAGAATGATGATGATCCATCACTCAATTCCTATCTCAATATCGGGCTTAGTGATTCACCCACTGATGCAAAGTCTTTATCTTGTGGAGACATCAGTGACGTTGATGAAATACCTTCTGAGCCCTTCATTGATCACCTTATCATGACTCCTCCGGAGTATGATATCCCGGGGGGAGATGTACTCAATCATGAGGATTTGCAAATTCCCACCCACCCTCCCGGGATGTTTTTGAGCTTATCCCTTGAAATCCAAACTCAGGCTAATGAGCCTGTTCTCGAGGTGCCTTCCTCTCTTCTTCACTCCTTCGGGAATGAAGACACTATATTTGATCCCGGCATTTTCATGTATCATTATCTTGAGCCGGGATTATATCTCATCGGTGTGGAACTTTCACGTGCTTCGAATGTTTGTCCAAACATCTTGAATGAAAGTCCGATTGAGATTGTTTCTTCCACATCATGCTTCCCCAAGGATAAATAAATTCGGGGTCGAGTCAAGCTAGCGACTTGGTAAAAAAAACAGTAGCATGCTTATAGGGTTTTCACCCTAAGTGTGGGGGAGTCACCCATGCTATGGTTACAAATGAAGTGAAAATACAAACTGGTGTTTTCCACGCTTAGCTTGTAATGTTGCCCTTTTACGTTCAAAATGTCGGCATAATAGCCGGGATTTTGAATATTGAGGACAATATTCATCCTAAGTGTGGGGGGCTATTTCGCTATTCTAGCGAATTTTATCACATTTTACTATCTTATACCCCCGTTTTTAGCCAAAATTTCAAAAATTTTTCACTGGTGCTTCAAAATTTTTGTGGTAATCAGTCCGCCTTGTCTAACCGACAAAAGGGATTGGCTAATCCAGGAGCAAACGGCTCTTGGTAAAGATATATCAAATCCGTTTATGGCTTGCAATATGCCCAAAATTGTATGGTACCTCAACTCGCCATATCCCATAAAGCGAATGAGTTGGCTAGCCCGCAAGATTATGGCTTGTGGTAAAGGCAGTGGAAAATCCATAATTGGTAATCAGCTCACCAAGATGTTGACTATTCCATCAAGAGTTGGCTAGCCCAGAAGCAAACGGCTTTTGGTATAGACTAATCAAATCCGTTGACAGCTGGTGGTTTGCTCAAAATCACACGGTTATCAGGTGTACCACAGTTCTTACACCTGGCTACTCCAAAGTGATGGCTTTTGGTAAAGAGTTTAAAATGCATCAAGTTTTCAAAACAGTTTATTGCTAGCGACTAGCAATAGTTTAGTGTGGGGGATTGATGAGTGCTCAAACACTCATCATTTTTGGTCTAATCTGAACTGGAAAACATACAAAAACACTCAGAAATGCATCAAAATACTGAAAATATTTCAAAATTGTGTTTTATATGTTTTAGATGCAAAATGAGTAAAAACAAATGAAAAACGTACAAAGTTTGCAAAATTGGCGGTTTCAGTCCCCCAACTTTCATAAAATTACAAAATTAGTCCCTGGTCATTCAAAATATGGAAAATTATCAGCAAAGGTCTTTTTGAAATCATAAGTTGTCATATTTAGTCCTTTGGTGAAAAATCTCAAAAGTTTTGGAAATTTACAGTTTTGGTCCCTGGAGTTTCAAATATTGACAGATTTGGTCCCTGGTGGGATATTTTTGAAAGAAAAATCAATTTTGGTCTTTGGAAATTCAAAAGTTGGCAAAAATGGTCCTTGGGTGGCAAAATTAGTGAAATTACATGTTTGGTCCCTGGGTTTTGAAAGTTGGCAGAAAAGGTCCCCGGATATCAAATCTTGGAAAATTACTATCCAGGGTCCTTGATAAATCAAAGTTGCGCAATATTGATCCTTGGAACAACTTTTGGAAAAGTGACATAACAACCCCTGGAATTTTAGAATGTTACAAATATGGTCCTTGTAAAATTTAAATGAACCAAATGGACTTTTGTTATTTACTTAGTCCAAAACAAAACCAAATAACAAAACCCACCCAAACCTGATCCATGAACCCCCCAAGCCCAGCATATCCGGCCTAAACATCCCACCCTCAAAAATTATAACACCCTGGTCGTTTGACCAGGTCAAACACCCAACACCTCCATCTTCTTCCCCGATTTCCCTCCCCCTGCTCCCTCTCCAAATCCCACAAAACCCTCACCAAACTCACCTTTTGTCCCTCTCAACTTCCCCCTCCTCATTAATTATCCCCAACTACCATACCCACTCCCACTCAAACCTGCCAAACAAGTTTCCCGCCAAAACCAAAATCAAAGGCTCAGATCATTTTGAAGCAATCCTATGGCTAAAACTCAAGTGGGATAGAGAGAGATGGATGCAAGAATCTCAAAAAGTCATATATAAAGAGAAAAGAAAGCAGAGGAGAGAGCAGTAGTTGTAGAGTAGTTATAGGATAGTTTTAGTTGTCGTTTTTATTAGTTTTCAATTTCCCAGTGTAATCTTTGGTTTTAAGGAATTGTAATCTATGTTTTCAGTATAACTAAACTTATTTCAATCAAGAATTTCGGTTCTAAGTTAAAATTTCAGTTTATGCCATTTTTAATTTGCAATTCTCAATTTGATTCTTATGTTGATATAAGTGGTTGTTTCCTGTGTACTTAAACTTGTTTCAGCTCATGTATAAGCTTTCCAAAGCTCTCAAAACATTTGAGGTAGTCTAAGATATTAAACTCAAGAAAATTAAAAAAAAATATAGAGAAAAATAAAAAATAAAAATAAAAATTCATTGTCAAGGAAGTTTGAAGCAAGAAGCACATTTGATTTTGGAATGACATGGTATTAGTGCCTTGTGGAAGGCTATAGGGTGTGTTCTTGGCCCTTGGTTTTCAGTTCTGAGCTTGAATTCATGTTGTAAGTCATGATCTCATAGATTTTTATCAAGTGTATGTGTATGATCTTATGCTATCATCTGTGTTCATTGCTGTTTATTAGTGCATATTCATGTATTTTGAGTTAATTAAATGTTTATATGATCTAGGTCCTTTAATTGCTTGCAAAATCATCAAATCAAGTTTCATAAGGGGTGTTTGGTTGGCTGATTTGGCCTAGACACAGGTTGTATGTGGTGTTATTTTTGGTTCATGTAGTCTCAAATAGGTCCACTTAGGATAGTTTAGTCATAAAACATCAAGGTTGTTTTACAAATAGTCAAAATCCAAGTTCCCAAGCCAAAGCAGTTAACTGTTGGTACTTTACACTCCCAAATCATTCATACTAGTTCATTAGTTGTTGTAGTTGTATAATTTAGTTTCATATTATCATATAACATCATTCTCAGTCAGTAGAATAGATTAGAACTTCACCAAAGTCAAAGCAAGAGTTTTTCTTGAAAAGTCAAATTTGCACAATTCAGATTTTTCCAAATATTGTAGTAGTTGTTATGATTTTTGTGTTTGCTTTCTAACTTTGAAACTTGTTTCCATAGAAAGTCTACCAGCTCTTCTCCATAATCCCACCTAGCTTTTATTTTTAGGATTTTATTTGTGGTTTCCACACCTGATCAAAGTCACTTGCAGGGCAATGTGATGCCCTGCACACAGACCTTCAATCTCAGACACCCATCTTTCATGCCTTCTCCTGAGCACATCTGTGGGCCCCACACCATAACTCTTGGCTTATTGGAAAGCCAATAAGCCAGGGTTAAAGGTCCATAGCTTATTTTGAGGTTTGCATCCCATTTGATAGGGTTGCACTCCCCCTCAACTTTGTCCCATTACTGTTTGGTTTTGTGGTGGTTGTCATTGCTTATCAGCTTAATTTAAGCTTCTCAGTGAGCTTAATTAGTTCTATTAGCTTGTTTCCAACTTACTTAAGCTGTTTTCATCTTAATCCATCTTTGGTTTCAGCTTGAAGCTTGTTTCAAAGCTTTTAGCTTTGACAGTTGACCAAAGTCAACTGTCAAGCTCATAAGCCCCCAAACGGCTTATTTTTAAGCTCCACAACTTTTGTTTTTACAAAAGTTTCTTGTTTTTACAAAAGTTTCTTGTTTTTAGGTGTAAATTAAGTTTCCAAAAGAAAAATCCAGAAAATCAAATTTATTTTTAAGTGATAGTTTCTATTTAATGTAATTTAATTTTAATTTTAATTTTTATATTTTTATTAAGAACTTAGCTTTTTTATATTTTTCTTAAATTCCTCTTATATTAAAGTATTTATAGTAATTTTCTCAGATTTTTATTTTATCATTTAGTATTTATTAGAATTAATCTTAGTTTTATTTATAATTAATTAATAATTAAGTTTTAAATAGCATAATTAGTTTTTATTAAGCAAGACCTAGTTTTTATATTTTTATAGCTTTTATATGTTATAAAATATTTTTAGAAATTTTCTTATAATTTTTACTGTTCATTTAGTATTTTTTATAATTTAAAATAGTTTAATTAGGTAATTAATAATTAATTAGTAATTAATTAATAGAAAATTCACAAAAAGACAAAAATACTTATTTTTAATTTTAAAATTGGTTTTTAGTTATTTTATAATTTTAGAAATTTTATTTTCATTTTTCTAGTGTTAAATTAATATTGTATTGTATTTAAGTATTTTAAATATTAATAATAAGTATTAAATAGTATTTAATTAATAATAAATAATTAAATAGTGTAAAAATTTATTTTCTTTTTCTAAAAATTTTCTTTTGTCCTTTAGTTTGTAAAAAAGTCATTTTCACCCCCTGGGTGTTTTCAGAATTCAGTTTTCACTTTTTATTTTGTACGTGTACGTTATTTTAAACTTAAACGTACGCGTTTTAAGTTTTAAACGTTTCTGGTTTTTCCTAGCTTCCAGTCTTATTCATATAGCTTGTTTAAGCTATTTCATTGTAGATTCCTTAGTTTAACCAATCTCAAACCCTTTTCCGTCCAAATTCACCCGATCACAGATCCGTTTGAATAACCATCATACCTCGTCGGGACATAACGACCCGGGGAAACCCTATACTTCCACGGAGCATTGACTCTAGGCTGTTTGACCATCACCTGGTCAATTTAGGTTGACCGTTTGGAGCCAACCACACCTCAAACAGCTCAAATGGTGGAAAAGCACATGAAACTGCGGGATAAGCATAGTGGTAAGGATTTAGGGTTGCCTAAAACAAATTTTCTTAAGAGCGTTAGAGACTCTCAACCTGCCCTCTATGATGCTAAGGTTATGCTTACTCCCAATCATGATCCCTCAAATAGTTCATCCGATAAAGAATTGGATGAACTTGATTATGCCAATAGAGATAGATTTGATAAAAAAATGAAGGACCCAAAGTGCATCAAACACAGAGTCATTGTTAAGCCCCATGATTATTATGAACAAAACGAGTGACTGTTTTTGCACCTCAAACTAAGTTAACACCAGAACAGGTATTTTGGCCCTTAGACATTGAGAAAATAAAAGCTGAGGAAATTAAGGCCAAGACATCCCTAAAGTTGGCTGCCCCAACGGTGTATCCCCCCAATACACCGATGCACTTAGTTCAGTTGTCACTTCCCACGCAATGTAAAACTCTTATTAGCATTTATGTCCTGTGTCAAATGTTTAATGATTTTGAAAAAACATGCAAAAAGAGAATCACACCAACGGGAATCGCTGAGGGTGAACGGGGATTTGAGTTAACCAAAGAGTGTTACTTAACTGAAGTCATCCCATTTTTTAAACAAATCAAAGAACATTTTGAGGGTTTACGACAATCCCTTGATGTTGAGCTTAAAGAAATGAAAGAAGTGTTTAAAGATGTGGAAAATGAGTGTAAACAAAAAGCAATAGATCTTCAGCACAGTGAAATTGCCAGAAAAAATATTCTCATCATGAATGATAACTTGATTGCTAAATGTATTACACAAGATGTGTTTTACACTGCTACAGATTCTTCTCTTAATGCTTGTCAATTTCATGAAATGTCTATTGCTTTGAATAACCTTCACAATCGTGTTGTTGAGCTTGAGGGGGAGAACGTGAAATTGCTTGAAAAAATTCAAAATGATGATCATGACAACATGGTCAATCATCTTTCTAAACTAGAAGTTGATAATCTTAATTTACAATTAAAATATCAACATTTAGAAGAAAAAATGAAAATATCAAAGGCCAAGACATCTTCTGATGCTCCGGAATTTGATGCATATTTTGAATTAGCAAAAAGGGATGAAAAAATTCAAGCTCACACGAACACGATCAGGTTATTGAGGGCTCAAATTGCCCAATTGAAGTCTCCCATGAATTCTGTGATCAACTCCCATAAACTAATGTCTGCAGATTCTCATAATTTTCAACTTCAAAACACAATCAACTTACTTAAACATGAAAATGATTGTTTTCAAGCTGAAAATTCTAAAGTTAAACAACATTACAAAGAGTTATATGATTATATCAAGATCACTCGTGATAAAACCAATGAAAAAAATAACTTCTTTGCTTAATCAAATTGAGAATCTAAAGACAAAAGTGAAAGGGAAAATGTCGTTGAATGTAAGTGACACTATCAATTTTGTGGTTTGTAATTGTAAAAAGTATGCATGTGAGGCTGTTTTTATTCCTCTTCCCCTTAAGAACAGTGAGCTAGTCCATAGTGATTATCTTAGACATCTTAAGAACTGCCTTGACATGACTCGTGAAACCATAAAAGAAGATAGAATGGTAAGACCATCTGATAACACCCTATCGGATGTTTGCTTTCTTACCAAGCGGTCACAAGAGTTGTTAGAATATGCCATAGGTACATGTCCCAAGATTCCCAACATGCGTGATAAAATTGGCACATCCTCATCTAGGTATTTGAAGAAGCATGTTACTTTTGATAAACCCTTGGCTAGTTCTGTGCATAGCACATCACCACCTAGAAACCAAACAACTGTGCAACAATCTAATGTTCCCATCGTCAATTCTACAGGAGTAATCAATGTCACTAAAGCTAGCGGGTCAAAGCCTAAAGGCAATACAAGGAATGATAGGACTTCGCCTGCTAAGAGTGATCAAGGGAAGAAAGTAGAAGACCACCTTAGGAACAATAAGATTGATTTGAATGAAAAGAATAGTGTTGATTCTAGTATTTGCGTTAAGCGTACTGTAATTAATTCGAATTCTAATGCGACTTGTAAGACTTGTAATGGATGTTTAATTTCTGGTAATCATGATGAATGTGTTGTGTCATTTTTGCAATCATCTTATAAATCCCCTTTTAAATCTGCTAAGGATAACAATACTTGGAAAGCTACAGGAAAAGTTTTTAACAGTGTAGGATATCAGTGGAAACCTACTGGAAGAAAATTCACTCTAGGAAACCAGTGCCCATTGACTTACATACCCGACCCTAAGTCGTTAGAGGTTAAGAGATGGAAGGCTACTGGTAGAAGATTTCCTTTAGTGACCCAATTCTTTGATAGTAAGACAACAATTTTCACTGGTATCGGTTCATCTGTAAGAACCAATGAAAATATTGATCCTATATCTCTTAAGTATGCATGTGCTAACCTATTGGATCCCAATTAAAATTGGGGATCCATGTTTTTCAGTTATCCATATCTGTCTGGCTTCAAATGCAGGTCGTACAAATCGTCCTGTGGTATTTGGACTCAGGCTGCTCTAAACATATGACTAGGGATCGCTCTCGGCTCAGAAATTTTGTGAAATTGTTTATCGGGACAGTTAGATTCGGTAACGACCACTTTGGAGCTATTATGGGGTATGGTGATTATGTGTTTGGTGATAGCGTGATTTCAAGAGTTTACTATGTGGAAGGACTTGGGCACAACTTATTCTCTGTTGGACAATTCTGTGATTCTGATCTCGAAGTGGCCTTCAGAAAACACACATGTTTCGTTAGAGAATTGGACGGAGTTGATCTCCTTAAAGGAAGTCGTGGTACAAATTTTTATACCATCTCTATTGAAGACATGATGCGGTCCTCTCCCATTTGCTTACTTTCTAAGGCCTCAAAAAGCAAATCATGGTTATGGCATCGGCGTTTGAACCACTTGAACTTCGGCACCATAAACGAGCTCTCTCGCAAAGATCTTGTTCGAGGCATGCCCAGACTGAAGTATGAAAAGGATCATCTCTGCTCATCATGTCAATTGGGTAAAAGCAAGAAACAAACTCATAAACCAAAACCCACCAACTCCAACACCGAAGTACTCCATACCCTTCAAATGGATCTGTGTGGACCCATGAGAGTGCAAAGCTTCAATGGGAAAAGATATATTCTTGTTATTGTGGATGGCTATTCAAGATTCACATGGGTGAAGTTTTTAAGATCCAAGGATGAAACTCCCGATATTATCATCAAAATCATCAAGCAGTTGCAAGTAAGGCTCAACAAAACTGTTGGAATCATCCGCACAGACAATGGAACTGAGTTTGTTAACCAACAACTCACCAAATTCTACGAAAATGTCGGCATCAGTCATCAGAAGAGTATTCCTCAAACTCCTCAACAAAATGGAGTCGTTGAAAGAAGGAATCGCACACTAGTTGAAGCGGCTCGCACTATGCTGATATTTTCAAAAACACCAATGTTTCTATGGGCTGAAGCCATTGCTACTGCTTGTTACACTCAAAATCGGTCATTAATTCATCCTCTCCACAACAAGACACCGTATGAGCTGGTGCATCTCAAAAAGCCTGATCTCTCCTTTCTTCGTGTATTTGGTGTCCTGTGCTACCCAACTAACGACAATGAAGACTTAGGGAAGCTTAAAGCTAAAGCTGATATTGGGGTATTCGTCGGTTATGCAGCAGTTCGCAAAGGGTACTGTATCTACAACAAAAGAACCCGACAAATCATGGAAACAATCCATGTCACATTTGATGAGCTGACAGAGCATACGGCTTCAGGATACACCAGTTCTGGACCCTCACAAAATCGTTTATATCCTGGACCAATAAGTTCAGGACTTGTACAGAACTCCAATCATGTCATTCCTTATGTTCCTCCCACGAGTGAAGACTTGAAAAAGTTATTTGATCCCATGTTTGATGAGTACTTTGAGTCACAGCCACCTCATGAACCGGTACAGCCAGCTGTTGAACCTAATATTATGGCTGTGAATGCACCTCATGATACAAATGGTCCTTCAATCTCCATCTCTCTTGATCCGGAGGCACCAGAATGTAGCAACACTCAAATTGAATCAAATATACAATCGTCTTCTGAACATCAAGGAGTTACTTCTGATAACACATGGGAAGTCAATCCTTTTGCATCCCCTGAGGAAGAACCATTTGAAAATTTTTTGCACCTGAATCCTCCAATGAAGCATCTTCCTCAGAAAATTCAAAAATGCAATATCAGTTCACTATCCTCAACCTCATGAACATCTCATAAAATGGACAAATGATCACCCTATTGACAACATCATAGGAAACCCCTCAAGACCTGTATCCACCAGACAACAACTTGCCACTGATGCCTTGTGGTGTTTCTTTAACTCAGTCTTATCTAAAGTCGAGCCCAAAGACTTCAAAGACGCCCTTACAAAGGTGTCTTGGTTCACCGCAATGCAAGAAGAAATCCATGAATTTGACCGTCTTGATGTATGGGAATTAATACCACCACCTGAATGTGCGATGATCATTGCTCTCAAATGGATTTTGATGCGTGGGAATTGCACCAGGCTTTACCTCTCGAGGGATCTCGAGCAGCTTACAACCCCCACCAAGCAGTGTACCTGATCTTTGTAGTATAGTATAGTGACAAGTACCGGGGGATTGATCATTCAACTCAGGAATAGTGTCGCTAGGATTAGAAAGTCTAAAAATTAAGTCTAGAGGTGAGGGATGATTCTTTTTGTATTTTTATATTTTTATGAAAGCAAGTAAAAATCTCGGTTTTTAGAGGAGTGGGCGGAATTAGTTGCTAGTCAACTAACCCAATAACTAAGATGCAATCAAAATAAAATAACAAAAATAAAAATAAAGCTAATTACTAATTATGGTGTGAACAATAGATGGGAGAATTGTGTTTACTTAGATTTCACTACTCCCTAGATATCTTTAACAGGTTAATTGTTTGTTACAGTTGCGTGGATGACGGGTTATATTCCTTAATACCAATCGTGGGGTGGCGTACGTACTTCCCCAACTCTATAAGATCCTACTTCACTCCTATGTCGAGCCTGTAAGAAGCTCCTAACATGGGATCACTAGAATTCGCTCATGCATTAAATACAACCATAAAAACCTAGTACGCATTGGTTCATGTTTCTTAAGACGTTCAAGCAAGTTACACAATGGAGATCTGCCAGTTTTCTTAAGCCTAACATCGAAATCATTCATCCATTACAACTATAAACAAGCAATCAACCTATAATCAACATCTAAGTTTCATTACATCTAAGCAAACACACAAAAGATCTAGCCTAGCATGTTAAAATCAAGACAAACGTATGATATATTCAAACAACACATAGACATATTGAATGAATTGAAAGGATACTTATCTCAATTGAACATGAAGGGTTTCAAGGTGTGAAATCCTTGAAAATACTGTTACAAATGAGCTAGGGTTTATTAAGTTCGACCCTAAAATTCTCCTCTATTTTAGAATGAAAATAACAAAGACTATATATAGATTTCCTAAGGTGACGGCGTCAAGAAAAACTTCTGACGCCGTCAACCTGCCGCCAAAAATATAATCGGACTGCCTAGATCCAGATCAGACACCGTCATGTGCATTTCTGTTCTGGGCCGTCACCATGTTTACTCTTGACGGCATTGCCTTGACGCCATCAGGTTTTCTCTGGGCCGTCACCAAAATTGCTCTTGACGCCGTCAGGTACTGTTCCCAGCAAGGAAAATTAGGACTTTGCCGTTTTCTTCACTTTTATGCTACAAAAACGTTTAAAATGCTTCATTTTCTAGATTTCTCTCCAAAAGTACCTAAAATGACAAAAGGAATGATTTAGGGTAATATTTGATCAAATAAATTCAAATTCCGGCTTAAATGACCCCCTAAAAACGGATCATTTTTCGCCTCATCATATACCCTTACACTTGAGATTTGCTTGTCCTCAAGCAAATGCGCTTTTATTCTAATCAAAATACAAGTTAGGGGTCATTTAACACTAATATAAAAGTAATTACAACAAATAATCGTTTCACTAATGACCAAAGACAAGCACGGAGGTCATACACTAGCACCTCACAAATAGTGTTTAGATACTCACATCTCTCGGGTGTAATAAAGTATATATCACAATATGGAAATGGAAAACATCTCTCACTACTTGTCATAGCAAAATAGATTACCATAGGCTTGGGAAAGGATGAAACCTCCACCACATGGCGTAAGCACCTAGGATAAACTATCAAAGAGGTCTTTTTAAAGGGTTATAACGTTAGGTGTAGGGATATGGAATACACGGTTTTGTTGGATA
Organism: Artemisia argyi; assembly: GCA_030686995.1. Lineage (NCBI taxonomy): Eukaryota > Viridiplantae > Streptophyta > Magnoliopsida > Asterales > Asteraceae > Artemisia > Artemisia argyi. The sequence goes on from CM060687.1 coordinate 128,547,544, forward strand.
TAGGCAATCTTTACTGGTGGCGAGTTAAAAATCTTAGTCAATTACATGTACAATATGGCGTTGCTAAGCCAAGACTAGACTCGACTTAAGCTAATAAATCAAAAATAACAAAAACATAAAACAAACATAGAATGAAACGGGATGGTAGTCCGCATGTTTTTTTCTCTTTTTTCTCTCTATTTTTTTTTTAATTTTTTCGATTTTTTTCCCCATACACTCTTACCTACCATCCAAAATAATACATCATAGGGAATGAACATTCCCCTTACACTTGAATTTTTACATACTTTACAATAAACTAATCTAATGACTCGAATTAAGATAATCAAAACACTTGGAGTACTTTTTAAGATTAACGCACATATGGGGGTAATATAAGATGTTCTTCCCCATTACTCCATAACATTAGTACTTTACCCATGAGTCCCAATCGTCCCAAAACAATATGTACAAGGATATGACTCAACTTAGCAACCATGTAATCAATGAGATAATTAACTAAGGGTTTAAACAAATAACAATAATGCACTAAAGATGAGTGCATACACGGAAGGCTAAGGTGATTTGGGTGTACATTTAAGTGAGGTGTAACAAATTCTTCCTTTAAGTAAGATGCTTACAGGTAGAAACAAAAAGATAGGCTCGGAGGGGTGTACTAGGGGTTTCGTGTACTAAAAATGAGTACAACGCTAAGGTGTGGGAAAAATTAGTTGACTTAACTAGCCAAGTAATATGACTTAAATGGTCAAGTAATTATGATACGAGTTTAAACACAAGGGTGATCCTAATGCCTCTTATCATGTAGTAAATCCTACTACACGAATGTAGTCTCACTAGCGATCTCGGGATGAATCACTAACGCAAGTTCTAGAATCTAAATGCTACCGGTACTCTCATAAGCACTAATAGTAAATGCTTTTCCTATCAAATCTAAAGGCAAACCTCACATATTTGGGTGGAAAATTTTTCTGAATAGTACGGTTTTGTGCTAGTCATACGACTCCTATCCGTGAGACGCTTGCTAAGGTAAAGTTTCACTCCTAAATGTTGTAAAAAAATTTAAATTTGGCGCTAAAATTACACTAACAAGTATTTCTCATAGTTTTATTATACACCTACCATCAAACAAACAAACTCAAGTGCAAGTTTATCCGGTAAGGTATCATCATTTTACCCTCCCCTTACACTTAGGATGAACATTGTCCCCAATGTTCAATTAAAGAATGTAAAAGTGAAAACATGTAAAAGAATGAAATCAAATACTCTCTGATTCGCTCGGTATGGATAGTGTGGTAACAAGGTTAGATCTTCCTCCAAAAAAATGAACAATCAAAGCTTCCCTTCCAGAATATAAATCATCTTCTTGTCATACATAACCTGTTAAACCTAAGAAAACAAATAAGGCAACCTCGCATAAAATCGGCGGCAATCTATATATACTAATAAATCCTAGAAAACAAAGTAAGATATAATGCTTGTGGAATGAATGTTTGCAGATTTCTTGGAGTTTATAAAACTAAAGATTCAACAAAAACTTTAAGACTCTATTAGAAAGACAAAACTAGCAAAATTTCCAGATTTTTACACATGACGCCGTCAGGAATTTCTTCCTGACGCCGTCAGAAGTGACCTGCAGAAATTCTTACGTTAAGTTTTTGGAAAATTTCTGGAAAACCTATGTCCTACTTCCTGGAAAATCCTGCAAAACATCATTATGACTCGATACAAGCGTTTGACTCTAACAAATACGAATATACATGTTCATTTAATATTGTGGAGAATCATGATCAATTTTGTTTCTTAAAAACATATTTGGGGTTTCCCCTTACACTTATCTTTTGCGAAATACCTTTGTATGAAGTTAGGACAAAGTTAAACAACAAAATAAAGTATTTTCACAATTTTATTTTAAAACATGATCTACCAACAATAAAAATAAAGCATGCATACAGAAGCAAATAACAATCAAACAAATAAAAAATCACCCAAAACATGGGTTGCCTCCCAAGAAGCGCTTGTTTTTGTTCGAGTCACGAGCCTGACTCTACCCTTATTTAACGGAAATAAGAGAAGTTTTCCCTACACTTAGGATTAAGTGCGGGTGATAGTAGCGATACACACCTTCTCGGTGGAAGTATGCCTCGTGAGGAAAGATTGGTAGATGAATTATATGCTCAAAGGAGTGTGCTCCTATCATCATAACCTTACCTAGTTCACTTTGGTCAATGGGTGAGTTTAAGTTTTTTCCTAAAAAGGGATCATCTTCTATCAACTTTGAGAGACTCCTAGTTGGGAATCCATCTTGACCTAATAAACCTGGTTTAAACCCATAATGTTTCTTATGATCAATCATGAATGGGTGATGTAAGTATGTAAGGTCATGTTCCACTCCTATATTGGCTTCCTCTCTACAAGGCTTAGAGTCCACTACCTTTATCCTAAGACTACCCGAACTATATGGTTTGATGGGTGGATCGGGGACCTATTTCAATTCCTAAATTTTCATCCAAGGATGGAAGATTAGGTAATGGTTTTGGTTGAGGCTCCGGTTCATCAAAACTAGGAACTTTCCTAGAACTAAAAGAAAGGTTATCATTATAAGTATTCAAACCTATATCCTCTAGTTGTGTTTGGTTCAAAGGTTCTACCTATATTGGGGTTCCTATAGTCTCTTCTACTTCTTCCGGGTAAGTCACGGGCGGTGTGTATTCCTCAAGTGATGGTAGGACTTGTGGAGCACTTTGTGAGCTTATGTTATTTACTTCATCATTCCTTGTGTCAAGATTACCTATATCCTCAACATGTGTTTTATTATAATCTAACCCTAACATTTTCCCAAGTATCTCAAGTGCTTCTCTAGGCATCTTAACTTCTATATCCGAATCATAAGGATCATCCTCAATACTCTGACTGCTATATTCAAATTGCCCAAAAGATTCATCATGTGTTTCTTGAGATTCATCATCATCGATCATAAAACCTAGGTCTTTTTGATCAATGTGATCATGTTCGGCTACATCCTCCATCACATCAAGGTCACCTATGGGTTCATCCTGTATTATGGTAGTGCCTAACCATGACATGCAGCTAGGTGGCACATACGAAACTATCCTAGGTGAAGGCTCATATGGTACATAGGTTTCACTAAATGAGGCATTTTGAGGGGTTTATGGAGCTCCTAAGGTGAATTCTTTAAAAGCATTGTGCACTTGGCCTCTTTTCTCAAGGTACTCAATAAAATCAATATAAGATCCTGTCCTCCTCATTTCATTCCTCCATCTTGGTATATCCAAACTGGTGTAATTATATTTTTTCTGGTACAACTCTAGTGTCGGACTTGGTGGATTCACGTTCTCCATAATGGTGAACGGAAGAGTCAATGGAAAGGTTTTTACGAACAAAGACACAAAGAAAAAGATAGACTAAAGAAAACCTAAAAATAAAAATAAAAATCGTACTAGAAAGGAATCTAGCAAGTAGACCTAATAAAAAGAATTCCTAACCTAGACAATAACTATTCCCCGGGCTGCGGCGCCAAAAACTTGATGCGTGGGAATTGCACCAGGCTTTAACTCTCGAGGGATCTCGAGAAGCTTACAACCCTCACCAGGCTGTGTACCTGATCGTTGTAGTATAGTACAGTGACAAGTACCGGGGGATTGATCGTTCAACTCAGGAATAGTGTCGCTAGGATTAGAAAGTCTAAAAATTAAGTCTAGAGGTGAGGGATGATTCTTTTTGTATTTTTATATTTTTATGAAAGCAAGTAAAAATCTCGGTTTTTAGAGGAGTGGGCGGAATTAGTTGCTAGTCAACTAACCCAATAACTAAGATGCAATCAAAATAAAATAACAAAAATAAAAATAAAGCTAATTACTAATTATGATGTGAACAATAGATGGGAGAATTGTGTTTACTTAGATTTCACTACTTTCTAGATATCTTTTACAAGTTAATTGTTTGTTACAGTTGCGTGGATGACGGGTTATATTCCTTAATACCAATCATGGGGTGGCGTACGTACTTCCCCAACTCTATAAGCTCCTACTTCACTCCTATGTCGAGCCTTCAAGAAGCTCCTAACATGGGATCACTAGAATTCGCTCATGCATTAAATACAACCATAAAAACCTAGTACGCATTGGTTCATGTTTCTTAAGACGTTCAAGCAAGTTACACAATGGAGATCTGCCAGTTTTCTTAAGCCGAACATCGAAATCATTCATCCATTACAACTATAAACAAGCAATCAACCTATAATCAACATCTAGGTTTCATTACATCTAAGCAAACACACAAAAGATCTAGCCTAGCATGTTAAAATCAAGACAAGCGTAAGATATATTCAAACAACATATAGACATATTGAATGAATTGAAAGGATACTTATCTCAATTGAACTTGAAGGGTTTCAAGGGGTGAAAACCCTTGAAAATACTGTTACAAACGAGCTAGGGTTTATTAAGTTCGACCCTAAAATTCTCCTCTCTTTTAGAATGAAAATAACAAAGACTATAAATAGATTTCCTAAGGTGACGGCGTCAAGAAGAAACTTCTGACGCCGTCAACCCGCCGCCAAAAATATAATTGGACTACCTAGATCCAGATCTGACGCCGTCATGTGTATTTCTGTTCTGGGCCGTCACCATGTTTACTCTTGACGGCCTTTCCTTGACGCCGTCAGGTTTTCTCTGGGCCATCACCAAAATTTCTCTTGACGCCGTCATCAAAATCTTCTTGACGCCGTCAGGTACTGTTCCCAGCAAGGAAAATTAAGACTTTGCCGTTTTCTTCACTTTTTTGCTCCAAAAACGTCCAAAATGCTTCCTTTTCCAGAATTTACTCCCAAAGTACCTAAAATCACAAAAGGAACGATTTAGGGCAATATTTGATCAAATAAATTCAAATTCCGGCTTAAATGACCCCCTAAAAACGGATCATTTTTCGCCTCATCAGATTTTCAAAGTTAAGCTTGATGAGCATGGGGATGTGTTGAAAAATAAGGCTCGTTTAGTTGCAAAAGGATACAGTCAACAAGAGGGCATTGACTTTGAAGAATCATTTGCACCAGTCGCTCGTATCGAGGCCATTAGAATCTTTCTTGCCAATGCTGCCAGCAGTAACATGATTGTTTATCAAATGGATGTTAAGACTGCCTTCTTGAACGGGGACTTAAAAGAGGTGGTTTATGTTTCTCAACCTGAAGGATTTGTGGACCCAGAAAGACCAAATCATGTATATCACTTAAAGAAGGCACTCTATGGTCTCAAACAGGCTCCTAGAGCTTGGTACGACACACTTTCCAAGTTTCTTCTTGCAAATCGATTTACCAAGGGTGTAGTTGATCCTACCTTGTTCACTAGAAAGACTGGGAACAACCTCCTTCATGTTCAAATCTATGTTGATGATATCATCTTCGCATCGTCTGATTCCAAGGAATGTGCTCGCTTTGCTACAGAAATGAGTTCCCAGTTTCAAATATCTATGATGGGACAAATGTCTTTCTTCTTGGGGTTACAAGTTTCACAAAACCCGAGAGGCATCTTTATTAATCAAGCCAAGTATACTAGTGACATCCTCAAGAAGTTTGGCTTTGATTCAAGTGACACCGTTGATACACCCATGGTTGAAAGATCTAAACTCGATGACGACTTAGCTGGTGTAACAGTTGATCAAACCAAATACAGAAGCATGATTGGATCTCTCACGTACCTCACAGCAAGTAGGTAAGACCTTCTTTTTGCCGTATGCATGTGCGCCAGATATCAATCCAAGCCCACCAAAAAGCACTTGGAAGCTGTCAAGAGAATCTTCAGATATCTCCAACGGACAATCCACATGGGTCTCTGGTACCCTAAAGACAATGCAATGGCTCTCACGGCCTACTCAGATGCTGATCATGCAGGGTGTCAAGACACTCGCAGAAGTACTTCCGGAGGTGCTCAATTCTTGGGTGAGAAACTTGTCAGCTGGTCATCCAAAAAGCAGATGTGCACTTCAATATCATCCACAGAAGCGGAATATATAGCCATGTCCTCGTGTTGTGCTCAAATTTTGTGGATGAGATCACAATTATCAGATTATGGGTATGATTTCAACAAAATCTCAATGTATTGTGATTACAAAAGTGCCATCGCCCTATGCTGCAACAATGTCTAGCACTCAAGAGCCAAGCCTATAGACATTCGTCATCACTTCATCAGAGAACAAGTGGAGAAAGAGATAGTAGAACTCTACATTGTGAGAACGGAGTTTCAGCTGGCAGACATATTCACAAAGGCTCTTTCTCGGGAAAGATTTCAGTTCATTCTCCCACGACTTGGAATGAAGAGCCTCACTCCAGAAACTCTTAAGTCTCTCCAAGAAGAGAATGATGATTGGCTTCACATATCATTTGTACATAAAACATATCAAAAGGAAAATAGAAAAATATAAAACTTATAAAATCTATAAAAATCTGAAAAATCATAAAAATCCAAAAATATTCTTCTCTCGACATGTCTCTTGTGTAATCAATATTATATACGTTTCTAGAAATGTCATTCAATAATGACACGGATTCTTACATATGCTTAAGCAAGAGTTTTTCGGTTTCAAATAAAGTTTTCTAAAACATGTCGTTTCTCAAAACATTCTTAACAAAAATTATGGCTTGTAGTCATTTTAGGCTGCAACCCGGACTTCAAAATTATGGCTTGCTATTACTTCAGATAGCAACCCGTTTTTGAAAATGGGGAAAACTCGTCACCAAAAAGACGGTTGTTCCTTGTACCGGGTGATGTTCACCTGGGCATGGATTACTTTATATCCATGTTTCTTCGGAATAATGTACGCATCAGTGCATTATTTCTTGATAAAGAAGAGAAGTCTTCTTTTTATCACAAATACTTTCCCTTCTATGATTTTTCCGGAAACAATTTGTGCAAAACTTGGTGGTACCATGAGATTTTGATTTAAAATCAAATTGAACTCAAAATTTCGATAAATTTCTTTTTTCACTCAATCAATGACATCGTTTATTTAAGCTTTAACATCCATCGTAGATTGAGGGGGAGAGTGATTTCTCAAAATTTTATGTATCATCAAACTCCCACACTTTGTACATAAACCTTTCAACAAAATGATTTGTAATGGTTATGTGTCAGAATGAGAACCTTTTCAAAGAGTTTTCGTTAAAACGTCAAATCTTTTGTAAACTCATCAAATCTGACACATAACAACCTCCCTCACAGGTTGAGGGGGAGCAAGAAAAAGGTTCCTTTTATCAGAAAATATTAAAATTGACCGCATTTCTCTCCCAAACGTTTTCTACCTTATTTAAATCAATTGAGATGAAAAATCTCGAAAGATTTGATATTTTTGATCGGGGGGAGAATGTGATTTAAATATGAAAGCTGATAATCAAATGTGATCTTTTGGACTCAATAATAGGCTCCCACATATGTGCTAAACACTTTCGAATATCGATGCACATATTGAGGGGGAGCAAAAGGCGTTTGTGGAAGTAATACCAAAGACCGACCATTTATCTTTATGCATGGAGTTATAAAGTAGGTTAAGGTTAGGTATGAATTCCCATGATCCACCAGAACCGGAAGGATCTTCCCAGGGACAATCCTCTAGATAGATTAGAAGTCCTTAGGAATGATTGAAAAAAAGGAGAAAAGTGAGAAAGGGAAGAGTGCGGACTGAGATAGAGCTAGGACTGGAACAAACCCAACAAGGTTCTAGTGATGAAGTCTCGGTAAGCACTGAAGGGGTTGAAGAATGAAAAAGAAATGAAATGTGAAAAGTGTGAAAAGAAATAGCCCTCCAAATATTCAACCTTAGGGCAGAAACAAGGTTCAACTTCATATGCTACTAGTGGTTACTAAGGTAACACTGGTATTGAAGACAAGACGTCATGGACCTAGTGACGCACTGCACTAAACTTCCCAACCACTCAAGTTCTCTTAAAAGAGCTTGTTTCATTCTCGCGGGGAACCCTGTGCAATGTATCGACCGCTCATTGCGATCCATGTTGGTACCTAAACAGGAGACGCCTCCCCAGTCTCCAGGAGCGGATCAAAACGCACTATTGAGTCTAGAGCCAAAGAGATCATCCATATATCTCAATAGGACACAATTCCAAATATGCTTATTGTTTAACACAATGTGGAAAGTAAGATAAAATATTTAGAGTCCTACGCATTATCCTTGTGGTATTGCCAGAACATCCGAGTGATATGAAAATATTCACAATGAAGATGGAAATCCTTCTAGAGCGAACATCACTCAAGCTCTTGGTAGGTGACATGTGAGATCCATCTTGGATCAATGATCAAGTGACAACTGGAAAGCAACAATGGTGGGATTCAACATTGAATCAAACTTGTTCCAGGATATGGATTGACGGAGACTTTTGCAAAAACTTTCAATGTGCTCACAAACTAATTTTTCGAGCACATTGATTGTGTATAATCTTTCAAACAAAAGTATTTTTGGTGAAAATGTGATTCAAAACTTAAAACTCTCGTCGAGTCTCAAAAATGTTTATCATATGACACGCGAGTGATTTCTATACATCAATTTCTCATCAATCCGTGAATATTTATTCACCGATTCACTCTATCGTGCTGTCTGCTTTGAGACGTTCCGGTATGAGAACATGCTAAGTATGAAGATTCGGAAGTGGATTCTTTGGAAAATTCATTACTACAAGCTGGAAATTCCTGTCAAGGAGAGGCTTCTTTAAAAGAGACTCTACCTGATCACAGGTCGGTTTTCACAAAACCGGAGGGTAGTCTGTCCTCGCAGAATGAATGACAAAGCCATATTCGTTCTCTATCTTTATTGCTAACTGTTTTATTTCAGGGACACTGATGAGTGCTCAAACACTCATCATTTTTAGTCAAATCTGAACTGCAAAACATACAAAAACACTCAGTAATGCATCAAAATACTGAAAATATTTCAAAATTGTGTTTTATATTTTTTAAATGCAAAATGAGCAAAAACAGATGAAAAACGTATAAAGTTTGCAAAATTGGCAGTTTCAGTCCCTCGACTTTCATAAAATGACAAAACTAGTCCCTGGATATTCAAAATATAGAAAATTATCACCAAAGGTCCTTTTACAATCATAAGTTGTCATATTTTGTCTTTTGGTGAAAAATTGGAAAGTTTTGGAAATTTATAGTTTAAGTCCCTGGAGTTTCAGACTTTGGCAGATTTGGTCCCCGGTGGGATATTTTTGATTGAAAAATCATTTTTAGTCCTTGGAAGTTCAAAAATGTTCAAATTTGATCCTTGGATAAAAGATTTTACAAAATGGCAAGTTTAACCCCTAAACTTTGAAAAATGCCATTTTTAATCCCCGGGAATTTTGAAAAATGGTAAAATGAAAAATTGGTCCTTGTGTTATTGGTTCTTGGCAAATTACACCTTTGTGGGTACTTTGGGCAACGTCCATTTTCAGTCCCCAAGTTTTCCAAAAGTACATAATTGGTCCTTGTTGTTTATTATTAACCAAATGGACCCTTTTGTTTATTTCACCCCAATCCAACCCAAAGCTAAAACAAAACCCCAAGCCCACAACCTTTTAATAGTTTCCCTGGCGTTGACCCCAGTCAAACCCCAACCCCCGACTTACTGTTCATCACCCCCAACTCTCCCTGGTTTTCTGCTACCATGTCCCCTCCCCCTCCTCCTTTTCACCAAACCTTCACCCTCATTAATAACCTCACCTACACCTTACACCAACCCCCCCCTCCTTATTTATTATCACACCTAAACCACTACCTGCTTTTTCCCCATTTCCCGCCAAAAGAATTTTAAACGGCTCAGATCAAAAGAGAGCAATCTAAGGGCTGAGAACAAGTGGGAAAGAAAGAGAAGACCTCAAGGGACTATAAAGATGAAGTTAAAGTGATGAAGATAGGTTGTCACGTGTTTTAGACCATTTCGTAGTGTAGAATTTAAATTTATGTTGTAAAACTTTCAATTCAGTCTTTAATTTCAGTTGTAACAAGCTTTTGTGTTAATGAAAAATCTTTCAACAGTTTCTCAGTTCCAATTCTCAAAGTATAAAATCAGTTTTTGGTAATCTCAAGTGAAATTGATAATTGTGCTCAACCTTGCTAATTGTTGTTTGTTTATGCTGGTTTGAGTTCAGTTAAGGTTCAATCATTAGGTTTCTTAAGCTTTTAAGAGGTGTGATTCAGTTTAGATTATATTTACAAAAGTTAGCAAAAATTCCAAATAAAGAAAAATAAATAAAAAAAATAGTGTTCATAACTGAAGCTACTTGGAGCATTTTGGATTTTAGAAGAATGGTAATGGTTTAGAAGCTCTGGTGAGCATAAGGTGTGTAGGTTGTGAATTAGTTTCCCCTGGTTCCATTTCTCAGCTTGGTATCCATTGTAAGCAATTTCCAATCATTTTTCATTCAAAGTTTATGTACTATACTTGTTGCTAGATTCAGTTTAATTTGGCTTATTTAGTGTTAGCATAAGTTTAGATTTCAGTTTCCTTCATTGGATCTTTGTTTTGCTTCATAAACCATCAAACAGTTTTACTATAAGGGGTGTTTGGTTTTGCTCATTCTATGGATTCTTGTTGGAAATTTACTGTTTTCTTTGCACCATTAGTTCATAGTAGGTTAGGATAGACTAGTTTAAGCATTGAATAGTAGGGTAACAAGTAAAAAGTCAAAAATCATTTCCAATTCCCATGACAGTTAACTGTCATGGGTGTTAGGTTCCAAGTTCATGCTTATTAGTCTAGTACATGTTTATATAGACTTATATCATCTTAGTTTAGCTTAATATATCACATTGCATCAGTAGTGATCATCCAAAGTTGAAAAAAGTCAAGGTTTAAGTTTCTTTAAAAAGTCAATTGTGCACCATATCAGATTTTCCCAAAACTTCAAAGAATTATTTTGAATTTTATGTTTACTCTCAAGGCTTGAATCTTGTTTGTACTTGTTCTCTACCAGCTTAAATTTGTTTTTCCACCATTTTTATATTTTTACCATTTTTCCCCTTGATTCCACAGCCCTCCAAAGTGGGCTGCAGGGGAGAACTGTACCCTGCTGCACAGAACCACCACCCACCACCACCACTTGTTGGTGGTTTTCTGGCCACCATTGTGGTCCACAACCCTTCATTTTTGGTTCATTCAACTTCCCCCATGGTAGTCTCTTGGTTTTGACCATAGCTTTGACCTGGGAACCCCTGGGTCCCACCTGAATCAAGCTCACAAGTCTGTCCCATTTTTAGTTAAGTTTCAAAGTTCCAATTGCTTATTTGTTGGCTTTTGGCTTATTCTGTGGGAACCTTTTGGCTTATTCCAGCTTATATAAGTTAACCTAACTTATTGGAACCAGATTCAGCTATTGTGGGTCCCACCCAAGCCAATTTGAGCTCAATTCCTCGCACAGTTGACCAAAGTCAACTGTCTCAAGTCTTAGCTTGTTTTCAGCTTATTTTTAAGTTACAAAAAATTTGTTTTTACAAAAAGTTCTTGTTTTTAGTTATAAATCAAGTTTCTAAAAAGAAAATCCAGAAAAACAAATTTATTTATAAGTGATAGTTTCTATTTAATTTTATTTAAATTTTATTTTTCATTTTTAGATTTTATTTAAGTACTTGTCATTTTTATATTTTTATTAATTACTTCTTATATTAAAGTATTTATAGTAATTTTCTCAGATTTTTATTTTATCTTTTAGTATTTATTAGAATTAATCTTAGTTTTATTAATTATTAATCAATAATTAGTTTAAAATAGCATAATTAGTTTTTATTAAGTAAAACTTAGTTTTTATATTTTTTATAGCTTTTATATGTTATAAAGTAATTTTAGAAATTTTCTTAGAATTTTTACTGTTCATATGCTATTTTTCTTAATTTAAAATAGTTAATTAGATAATTAGTAATTAATTAGTAATTAATTAATAGAAAAAGCACAAAAAGACAAAAACAATTATTTTTATTTTTAAAACTTATTTTTAGTTATTTTATAAGTTTAGAAATTTTATTTTCACCTTTTTAGTATTTAAATAATATTGTTTTATATTTAAGTTGTTTAAATATTAATTAGTTATTAACAAATAGTATTTAATTATTAATAATTAATTAAATAGTGTAAAAAGTAATTTTAATTTTCTAAAAAGTTTCTTTTATTATTAGGATTGTAAAAATGTGATTTTCACTTTTGTAAGTATTTTATTTTACCAAAACTCGCGTTTTATTTTGCACGTCTACGTTTTATTTAAATGTAACGTACGCGTTTTTAAGTTTTAATCGTTTCTGGTTTTTCCTAGTTTCCCGTCTTATTCATATAGCTTATTTAAGCTATTTCCTTGTAGATTCCTTAGCTTAATCACACACAAACCCTTTTCTCATCTAAATTCACCCGATCACGAAACCGTTTGTCTACAATTCACACCTCGTCGGGACATACGACCCGGGGAAACCTTATACTTCCGCGGAGCATTGATCTAGGCTGTCTGACCTGGTTGACCATTCCTTGGTCAATTTAGGTTGACGGTTCGGGCTCAATCAACTTTTGGCGCCGCTGCCGGGGAGGCTGTGTGCGTATCTAAACGGTTTTTCTGATTAGTGTCTTTGGAATTCGTTCCATTGCACATTTATCCATCCTTGTTCATATTTTCATAAAAACAAAACCCAAAAAGATTTTTCTTATCATTTGTACAAAATGTTTACCCAAAAATCCAAAAATAATCACCTTTACCCTCTCACATCTTTTATTCTTCATCCCTACCCCTCTATGAACCTTTGATTCTTTCCTATGTCGTATCCACACCAATTTGGTTGCCAATGGTGTGGTGGTCCTCATAATGGTGGGAATTGTCCCGGCTGTAGCATGGTAGAGTCAGGAGATGGGTCTATCTATAACCAAGCTCCCTATCCTTACCATGATACATCTGAGTCATCCTACCAGCCACCACATCATGAGATACTGACATATCTGTGTGAGTTTTGTGGAGGTCCTCACCAAGGATTTGAGTGCCAAACCGGAAACACGTTTGTCTATGAACAGTTTTCCGGTAATGCTCAGAACTTTGGTTATGACCAATATCCATATGATTCGCCAGTCCAGACTCAACAGTTTAACTGTTGTGAGTACTGTGGTGGTTCGCACTACAGTTCTGATTGTCAATCAGGAAGCACGCTTGTCTATGAGTAGTTTCCTGATAACAATTATGACACAAGCACATACGACTCACAGCCACATCAGTTTTACTGTTATGATTATTGTGGAGGTCCACACACTAGCTCTGATTGTCAAACAGGGAATCCGTTTCCTTGTAACAATTACGACTATTCGTATTCAGACCCACCTCCACAGTACCAAATAACCCAAGCAACTCCTCTTGTTACTGTGCAAGACATTTTAATTGAGACTCTTGAGATATTGAAAGATCTTAAGGAGGAGTTGGCTACTACATCGTTTCAAAGCTCTCGTGAGAAATCTATGGCAAAATTACTTGCGGAAGAACGAGCAGCTAGAAACGAAAAGAGCATGGAAGAATTACTTGCTGAGCAAAGAGCGGCTAAAATACGTGCCAATCTTCGCTATGCTGCTCTTCATGATGACGATGATGATGAGGATTCTATTCAAATGAAGGAATATTACAAAGATTCATCCAGTTCATCAGTTGAGATTCCTTCCATGGAAGCACAGGGAGATAAGAGTATGCAAGAATTGCTAGCAGAAGAACACATGAAAAATATAAAATCTATGTGTGCTAGTCTTTCTTATCTCCCTCAGTCTGCTCTTATCACACCCGAAGTTCACACTCACCCTCCGATCATGGGGGATGAGCATCTTAGCACTGTTCCTGATAAGGAATCGGACGAATTAATAAAGTCTAGTGTTGAGATCCTTGTCCCAATCCCAGGAGAGTCACAGGGAACTTTGGATGATATGTGTGATATTCCTTCACCCATTGAGTGTTCAAACGATCATTTTAAGACTTTCTCAGATTTTAATGATGATTGTACATCTCATGGAGACATTGAGTATATCGAGGCACCACTGCCTCATTCTGATGTTGATCCTCTTCTTGAGGAGTTCGCTGATGAACTTACTCACATCAATCCACTTTCATTGGAAAGTGATGATGGTCTCCTTGATTTCCAAGCCGATCTGGGAGAAATTGAAAGTCTCCTATCTCATGATCCGTCACTCACTTCTTATCCCAGCAGTCCAATTGAGAATAATAATCACTTTGTTCCCGAAACATTCAATACTACTCTCACCAATCCTCTATTTGAATTCGACTCTGAATTCACTTTGATTTCTGATAATCCAATATTTGATGAGGATTGTGGTGAGTCTATTCTGGAACACGAATTCACAGATTCACATCTTGTGAATGATTCTCTTCATGAGGAGTTCTCCGGTGAACTCACTTATCATATCATGACTCCTTCGGAGTTTGATAGCCCGGGGGGAGATGCTCTCAATTATGAGAATTTGCAAATTCCCACCCACCCTCCCGGGTTGTTTACGAGCTTACCCTTTGAAATCCAAACTCAGGCTATTGAGCCTCCTCTCGAGGAAGAAGATCAAATCATGCTTTTTATCATGATTTTCTTCCTTTTCTTCACCTACAGGGTGACTTCTTCTCTCCTTCACTCCTTTGGGAGTGAGGACACTATATTTGATCCCGGAATTTTCATGTATCATTATCTTGAGCCGGATACATATCTCATCGGTGTGGAACTTTCACGTGCTTCATATGTTTGTCCAAACATTTTGAATGAAAGTCCGATGGAGATCACTTCTTCCACATTCCCCAATGACAAATGAATTAGGGGTCGAGTCAAGCTAGCGACTCGGTAAACAAAAGCAGTAGCACGCTTATAGGGTTTTCACCCTAAGTGTGGGGGAGTCCCCCATGCTATGGTTACAAGAGTGAAAAAAAAAACAAATTGGTGTTTTCCACGCTTAGCTTGTAATGTTGCCCTTTTACGTTCAAAATGTCGGCATAATAGCCGGGATTTTGAATATTGAGGACAATATTCATGCTTAGTGTGGGGGGGTATTCGCTATTCTAGCGAATTTTATCACATTTTACTATATAATACCCCCATTTTTGCCAAAATTTCAAAAATTTAAAAAAAAAATTCACTGGTGCTTCAAAATTTTTGTGGTAATCAGTCCGCCTTGTCTAACCGACAAAAGGGATTGGCTAGTCCAGGAGCAAACGGCTCTTGGTAAAGACATATCAAATCCGTTGACGGCTGGTAATTTGCCCAAAATTGTATGGTTCCTAAACTCCCCAAAAACAAATGAGTTGGCTAGCCCGCAAGATTATGGCTTGTGGTAAAGGCCGTGGAAAATCCATAATTGGTAATCAGCTCACCAAGATGTTGACTATTCCATCAAGAGCTGGCTAGTCCAGAAGCAAACGGCTTTTGGTAAAGACTACTCAAATCCGTTGACAGCTGGTGGTTTGCTCAAAATCACACGGTTATCAGGTGTGCCACAGTTCTTACACCTGGCTACTCCAGAAGTGATGGCTTTTGGTAAAGAGTTTTTCAAATCCATCAAGTTTTCAAAACAGTATTGCTAGGGACTAGCAATAGTTTAGTGTGGGGGATTGATGAGTGCTCAAACACTCATCATTTTTAGTCAAATCTGAACTGCAAAACATACAAAAACACTCGGTAATGCATCAAAATACTGAAAATATTTCAAAATTGTGTTTTATATGTTTTAGATGCAAAATGAGCAAAAACAGATGAAAAACGTATAAAGTTTGCAAAATTGGCAGTTTCAGTCCCTCAACTTTCATAAAATGACAAAACTAGTCCCTGGATATTCAAAATATAGAAAATTATCACCAAAGGTCCTTTTACAATCATAAGTTGTCATATTTTGTCTTTTGGTGAAAAATTGGAAAGTTTTGGAAATTTATAGTTTAAGTCCCTGGAGTTTCAGACTTTGGCAGATTTGGTCCCCGGTGGGATATTTTTGATTGAAAAATCATTTTTAGTCCTTGGAAGTTCAAAAATGTTCAAATTTGATCCTTGGATAAAAGATTTTACAAAATGGCAAGTTTAACCCCTAAACTTTGAAAAATGCCATTTTTAATCCCCGGGAATTTTGAAAAATGGTAAAATGAAAAATTGGTCCTTGTGTTATTGGTTCTTGGCAAATTACACCTTTGTGGGTACTTTGGGCAATGTCCATTTTCAGTCCCCAAGTTTTCCAAAAATACATAATTGGTCCTTGTTGTTTATTATTAACCAAATGGACCCTTTTGTTTATTTCGCCCCAATCCAACCCAAAGCTAAAACAAAACCCCAAGCCCACCAAAAACCGGCCCACAACCTTTTAATAGTTTCCCTGGCGTTGATCCCAGTCAAACCCCAACCCCCGACTTACTGTTCATCACCCCCAACTCTCCCTGGTTTTCTGCTACCATGTCCCCTCCCCCCTCCTCCTTTTCACCAAACCTTCACCCTCATTAATAACCTCACCTACACCTTACACCAACCCCCCTCCTCATTTATTATCACACCTAAACCACTACCTGCTTTTTCCCCATTTCCCGCCAAAAGAATTTTAAACGGCTCAGATCAAAAGAGAGCAATCTAAGGGCTGAGAACAAGTGGGAAAGAAAGAGAAGACCTCAAGGGACTATAAAGATGAAGTTAAAGTGATGAAGATAGGTTGTCACATGTTTTAGACCATTTTGTAGTGTAGAATTTAAATTTATGTTGTAAAACTTTCAATTCAGTCTTTAATTTCAGTTGTAACAAGCTTTTGTGTTAATGAAAAATCTTTCAACAGTTTCTCAGTTCCAATTCTCAAAGTATAAAATCAGTTTTTGGTAATCTCAAGTGAAATTGATAATTGTGCTCAACCTTGCTAATTGTTGTTTGTTTATGCTGGTTTGAGTTCAGTTAAGGTTCAATCATTAGGTTTCTTAAGCTTTTAAGAGGTGTGATTCAGTTTAGATTATATTTACAAAAGTTAGCAAAAATTCCAAATAAAGAAAAATAAATAAAAAATAGTGTCCATAACTGAAGCTTCTTGGAGCATTTTGGATTTTAGAAGAATGATAATGGTTTAGAAGCTCTGGTGAGCATAAGGTGTGTAGGTTGTGAGTTAGTTTCCCCTGGTTCCATTTCTCAGCTTGGTATCCATTGTATGCAATTTCCAATCATTTTTCATTCAAAGTTTATGTACTATACTTGTTGCTAGATTCAGTTTAATTTGGCTTATTTAGTGTTAGCATAAGTTTAGATTTCAGTTTCCTTCATTGGATCTTTGTTTTGCTTCATAAACCATCAAACAGTTTTACTATAAGGGGTGTTTGGTTTTGCTCATTCTGTGGATTCTTGTTGGAAATTTACTGTTTTCTTTGCACTATTAGTTCATAGTAGGTTAGGATAGACTAGTTTAAGCATTGAATAGTAGGGTAACAAGTAAAAAGTCAAAAATCATTTCCAATTCCCATGACAGTTAACTGTCATGGGTGTTAGGTTCCAAGTTCATGCTTATTAGTCTAGTACATGTTTATATAGACTTATATCATCTTAGTTTAGCTTAATATATCACATTGCATCAGTAGTGATCATCCAAAGTTGAAAAAAGTCAAGGTTTAAGTTTCTTTAAAAAGTCAATTGTGCACCATTTCAGATTTTCCCAGAACTTCAAAGAATTATTTTGAATTTTATGTTTACTCTCAAGGCTTGAATCTTGTTTGTACTTGTTCTCTACCAGCTTAAATTTGTTTTTCCACCATTTTTATATTTTTACCATTTTTCCCCTTGATTCCACAGCCCTCCAAAGTGGGCTGCAGGGGAGAACTGTACCCTGCTGCACAGAACCACCACCCACCACCACCACTTGGTGGTGGTTTTCTGGCCACCATTGTGGTCCACAACTCTTCATTTTTGGTTCATTCAACTTCCCCCATGGTAGTCTCTTGGTTTTGACCATAGCTTTGACCTGGGAACCCCTGGGTCCCATCTGAATCAAGCTCACAAGTCTGTCCCATTTTTAGTTAAGTTTCAAAGTTCTAATTGCTTATTTGTTGGCTTTTGGCTTATTCTGTGGGAAGCTTTTGGCTTATTCCAGCTTATATAAGTTAACCTAACTTATTGGAACCAGATTCAGCTATTGTGGGTCCCACCCAAGCCAATTTGAGCTCAATTCCTCCCACAGTTGACCAAAGTCAACTGTCTCAAGTCTTAGCTTGTTTTCAGCTTATTTTTAAGTTACAAAAAATTTGTTTTTACAAAAAGTTCTTGTTTTTAGTTATAAATCAAGTTTCTAAAAAGAAAATCCAGAAAAACAAATTTATTTATAAGTGATAGTTTCTATTTAATTTTACTTCAATTTTATTTTTCATTTTTAGATTTTAATTAAGTACTTGTCATTTTTATATTTTTATTAATTACTTCTTATATTAAAGTATTTATAGTAATTTTCTCAGATTTTTATTTTATCTTTTAGTATTTATTAGAATTAATCTTAGTTTTATTAATTATTAATCAATAATTAGTTTAAAATAGCATAATTAGTTTTTATCAAGTAAAACTTAGTTTTTATATTTTTTATAGCTTTTATATGTTATAAAGTAATTTTATAAATTTTCTTAGAATTTTTACTGTTCATTTGCTATTTTTCTTAATTTAAAATATTTAATTAGATAATTAGTAATTAATTAGTAATTAATTAATAGAAAAAGCACAAAAAGACAAAAACAATTATTTTTATTTTTAAAACTTATTTTTAGTTATTTTATAAGTTTTGAAATTTTATTTTCACCTTTTTAGTATTTAAATAATATTGTATTATATTTAAGTTGTTTAAATATTAATTAGTAATTAACAAATAGTATTTAATTATTAATAATTAATTAAATAGTGTAAAAAGTAATTTTAATTTTCTAAAAAGTTTCTTTTATTATTAGGATTGTAAAAATGTGATTTTCACTTTTGTAAGTATTTTATTTTACCAAAACTCGCGTTTTATTTTGCACGTCTACGTTTTATTTAAACGTAACGTACGCGTTTTTAAGTTTTAATCGTTTCTGGTTTTTCCTAGTTTCCCGTCTTATTCATATAGCTTATTTAAGCTATTTCCTTGTAGATTCCTTAGCTTAATCACACACAAATCCTTTTCTCATCCAAATTCACCCGATCACGAAACCGTTTGTCTACAATTCACACCTCGTCGGGACATACGACCCGGGGAAACCTTATACTTCCGCGGAGTATTGATCTAGGCTGTCTGACCTGGTTGACCATTCCTTGGTCAATTTAGGTTGACGGTTCGGGCTCAATCAGACACATATAAAGATGGCGTTGATGGCTCCTATTTCCAGCTGAATCGGGTCAATCCATACCTCATGCTCACACATCCTCCTAACTATCTATGATGATGAGAGACCTACTACAACATATGTAGAGAGACTACCAACAACGTTTCCACAACTCTGATGAAAAGTCTCCTGATCTGTAACTCTGATGTGAAGTCTCCTAATACTGAAGGGTGTGAGCATGATGGTCCTTAAGTCACTACATCACATGAAGGCGTTACTATAATGGATGAGCTTGGAGATTTACTGTGGCTGATGATCTCAAAGAAGCTCAAAGATCACTCATCTCAAAGGAATCCAAAATCACAAGTTCATTTGCTTGAAGTACAAAGTGTGTAGAAAAGTGAAGAATCAGAACCTACGAGCTACAAAGACTTATGAATGCTTAAAGATCAAAGAGCTTAATTTCCACGGTGACCTCGCTTAGGGGGAGATTGTTAGGAATACAAAGATTCCTATAGAAGACTCGGTCACCTAAAGGATGTAATAGCATTTAAGTTAGCTCGTAGTTAGTTTATTAGTTAGTTAGATATTAGTTTAGTCTAAGTAACATCGTGGAAGAAGAACGGGTCTTTACCCACTGTACGCCTGATCAACAGCCCGGGTGTGGGCGTTTTTATGTTTCTTTGTAGCTTAGTATAAATACCCCTCTCCACATGTGGAGAGGGTTGGAACTTCATTCACATCAATCTAATACTCTCTAGTTTTTCTCTCATTCTTTCTAAGGTTCCAACACTTCTCTTTTCTTTCTACACTCATGAATCACTATTACCACCAAGGATTACATGTTTGTGACTTGATATTATATACTACAGGTACTTTTGGAGAGAAATCTGGAAAAGGAAGCATTTTGGACGTTTTTTGAGCATAACAGTGAAGAAAATGGCAAAGTCTCAAATTTCCTTGCTGGAACAGTACCGGACGGCGTCAAGGTTCTACAAGTGACGGCGTCAAGAGTTACAAAAGAGGTGGATGTGGAACTTATAACGTGACGGCCCAAAAAATTTTCAGGCATATTGGCCTGACGGCGTCACCAAGGCCGTCAGGGTCCAAACAGAAGTGACGGCCCAGAATGATTTCCTACATGACGGCGTCACAATTGGATCTAGGCAATACGAATTTTATCATGGCGGCGAGTTGACGGCGTCACAAGCTATAACGTGACGCCGTCAAGGTGTAACATCTATATATAGTTTTCCAATTTTCATTCATTAGTGTGGAACTTAGTGTGCAATTTTGAGGGAAAAAACCCTAGACGAATTTTAACAGCTTTTCAAGGGTTTCAACCCCTTGATTCTTCCATGTTCAATTGAAGATAAGTACTTATTCAAATCATTCAATATGTCTATGTGTTGTGTGATTATAGCTTACGCTTGTCTTCTCTTTAACATGCTAGGCTAGATCTTTATTGTGTTTGCTTAGATGTAGTGAAACCTAGATGTTGATTATGGGTTGATTGTTTGTTTATAATTGTTACGGATGATTGTATTCGATGTTAGTCTTAAGAAAACTGGCAGACTTCCATTAGTAACTGATTCCTCCTAAACTAACCAGTCAATCGGGTGCGGTCAATAGGTCAACCTAGGAGAAAGTGCAAGATAACCGGTGAAGAATAGGGTTTCCCTGGGTCGTTATGTCTCGACGAGGCGTGCAAAGGTATTTAAAACGGATTTGTGATCGGGTGATTCTGAACAGGAAAGGGGTAAAAGGGGTTTGAATGATTACGCTAAGGAAATACAAGTGAAAACAAGTTAAATAAACAACCTTAACTAAAACGTAAGACCAAATTACCCTAGAACGTATTTAAAATTAAAAACGCGCGTTTACGTTAAAAATAGCGTCCACGCGCAAAATAAAAAGTGAAACGGGAGCAAATAAAGTCCTACGGTTATAAAAATTACATTTTTACAATCCTAATGATAAAAGAAAATTTTAAAAAAAGAAAATTAATTTTTACATTATTTAATTAATTACTATTAATTAATTACTATTTAATAATTAATTAATAATATTTAAAATACACTAATTATGAATTTAAGCTAGAAAAATGAAAATTTAATTCGAAAAATTCTAAAATAATATAAAGGTAATTTTAAAACTAAAACTATATTTCTCCTAATTTTTCTCTATTTATTATTAATTAATTAAGATTTAAATACTAATTAAACTAATTAAATTAAAGAAAAATAGCAAATGAATAGTAAAAATTCTAAAACTTTTTCTAAAAATATTTTATGACATTTAAAACCAAGGAAAAATATAAAATCATAGGAGTACTTAAAAAAAACTATTTATACTATTTAATTATCTAATATTAATTAATTATTAATAAAACTAATATTAATTATTAAAAACAGCAAATGAAAAGAGAAAAATCTAGAAAAATTCCTAAAAATACTTTAATATAAAATAAGTCTAAGAAAAATATAAAAATGAAAAAAAAATGCTTAATAATAAGCTGAAAGAAAATTTAAAAAGATAAATTCTATTAAATGGAAGCTATCACTAAACCTTAAAGTGGGCTTTTTTGGAATTTTCTTTTTCAAAACTACTAAAATACTTGTAATCACAAACTTTTGTGAAGGAACTTTTATTGGGGCTCAAAAATAAGCACTGTGATTGCTAATAAGCTCAAACAGTGAGCTTTTTGCTTGAAAGTGAGGATATTAAGCTCAAATAAGTTATTCAAGATACACAAGCTAGAAAAGAAGCTGTAAAAAACTTAAGAGAACATGAATGACGCTAAAACAAGCAAAGGGATACACAAAATAAGCCAAGAAGTCAAATAAGCAAATTCACTATACTCACAGCCCACACAGGCCAAATGTGGCACTTGTAGCCCACTGTGGGGCCCACCTGGGTGATCAAGGGTCCAAGGTGATGGTTGGCCTAAAGAGACAGCCTGAGGGGCTTTCTAAAAGGCCAAGGGGCAGCTTGTGGGGTCCATTAATAAGCCAAGGGTTGGTTATTGAACTAGGCCTAGTGAGATAGAAAATCTGTGGTGCAGGGCAGGTTTTCAGGTAAGGTTAAGCTTAACAAACAAGATCAAATCAAAGAATAAGCTAGAACACATAAACCTGATACTACTAGTTGCAAAAGTTACAAAGATCAAACACCAATCTTAATCCTACTTAACCTAAAACTTAAATCAGAAAAGGAGGGGCAGCAGGCCTGTCTGGAGGGGGTGTATTGCAGCCCTCATTAAGCCGCCTAATAAGCTCATACAAACTGATAGTAGGGGGAGTCCTAATAATCACTAAGGGACAGGAAATAAGCAATGGGGATGAGCTGAGCAAACAATAAATAAGCTAAAGTGATCCTAAGGGGGACTGTTACAGCAGGCCTACAGCCTAAGGGGCTAACTTTGAGGGCATAATAGGCTGTTAAAAAAAATCCTAAAAATAAAATGAAAATACAAGCTTGTTCACAAGCTTGCAAAGAAGCTATAAACTAAATTCCAGGTCCTAAATCCTAAGGATAAAGAAATTAAAATTAGTGATCCAAGGGAGGTTTGGGAGCTGAAATTTGAAGGTTTGCTAAGAGATGGGTGTGAGCAGACCAAGAAATGAGCCACCAATGATCCTGCAAACTGCAAAACAAACTGAAATACAAAATGTCTAACCTATGAACTACAAGTAATACTGAAATTAAGTCCTAAATCTGACTTGAGCATATCAAAAATGATGAATGAGTTGGCTTGTTTGGCCAAGTTTATGACAGAATGCAGTTTCAA
This sequence comes from Artemisia argyi, assembly GCA_030686995.1. Classification (NCBI taxonomy): domain Eukaryota; kingdom Viridiplantae; phylum Streptophyta; class Magnoliopsida; order Asterales; family Asteraceae; genus Artemisia; species Artemisia argyi. The sequence goes on from CM060687.1 coordinate 128,570,628, forward strand.
AATGGCTATTTGCAGCCAAGGTTTAAACTACCTGAGTTTAAAAATATAACAAAGTGAGCTTAGCAACTAAAACCCTATACCACTAAGTCATTGTGAATCAAAATTTTAAAGCTAAATCCTATTTTAACTAAGCTATATTTTGAATTGAAAAGTGATGTGGTGGACTGGTTTGTTACTGTTCACAGTCAAGAGAAATGGGGCAAAATAAATGATTTTAACTCAAGAAGGTTTAACACTAGAGTGCACACAAATGTAATACCAATTTCTAGACTAATTCAAACCAAGGACCATAACTAGAAGGCTTTAAATCTAAATTCTATCCTTTCTTTTATAAAAACAGTTCTAAGTAAACAATTTTTTTTACAATAACTTAAATGCTATTAAGGTATTTACAAAAATGACAGATTTTACTTAAAAGCTACCAACAATAATGGAATAAGGGTGATTGAATTTAGAATCAAGGGTTCAAACTAATGTTTTGTGGCAGAAAGTAGTTGAGCCAAACACCCTTCACAGGGCTTTGAATATGGATTTTGTAACTGTAAACATTAGTTGTAACCAAACTTTCTTGAACATAAGTTTTTCATTAGGCCAACAATCACTTGACAAACAGATAAAAATATAGAATAAGCATTGTAAATAAGCTATCTAATAAGCAGTTATATTAAAAGAGAGTACTGATTTGAATTTTTACTAAAAAGCTCAAACTAAGATTGATTTAAGTAAAGAGTACAATAAAACTAAACCAGGAATTACAAACTAGAAACCTTACTACTAATTCCTATTGCTTGACTGTTACTAAAACTATTTCTAAAAAAAACTAACTAACTAACTTCTTCTCTGCTTCCTTCCTTTCTCTTTTATACTGACCCTTTAGGATTTTGGTGACCCACTTGAGCTTTCCCACTTCTCTCTTGGGTCGTTGGATGAGCACAATTGATCTGAGCCCTCTATTTGTTTTTGGCGGGAAAACAGATACAAGCGAGTTGGGGTAGTTTTGACTTGGCAGGGGGTGGTTTGGATTGTTGTGGTGGAAAGGTAGTAGAGGTGGGGTGTGGCAGAGGGGGGAAAGTGTAGAGGTGATGATGGTGTTGGTGCAGGCTAGGGAGGGAAATGGTAGGGGTAACCATGGTTTGACCATGGTGGTGTTTGTTTGACCCCGGTTTAGTTATTAAACAGGATAGGGGGTGGATTTATGGTGGTGGATTGGGCCTTTTAGGGGAGTGGGCTTGTGTGTTAGATTATAAGAAAACAAAAAGGTGTGTTATTTATTAGTAAACCAAGCCCAAGGACAAAACATGTAATTTTTTGAATTTGAAGGGGGTGAAAATGTAACATTTTCAAAGTTATCAAAAGGACCAATTTTGCCATAGAATGAATAGTACAAGGGTTGTCTTTGATAATTTTCCAAATTTTAAAACCTGGGGACTAATTTTGACATTTTTGAAACTTCAGGGACCTAGGTTGCCATTTTGCAAACTTGAATTTTAAAAGACTAATTTTGACAACTTTTGAATCCCTAAGGACATTTGATGATAATTTTCCATATTTTGAATAACCAGGGACTAGTTTTGACATTTTATGAAAGTTGGGGGACTGAAACTGCCAATTTTGCAAACTTTGTTCGTTTTTTTATCTGTTTTTACTTATTTTGCATCTGAAACATATAAAACACAATCCTTGGATATTTTCAGTATTTTGATGCATTTTTGAGTGTTTTTGAATGTTTTTGCAGTTCAGATAAGACAAAAATAATGAGTATTTACACACTCATCAATCCCCCACACTAAACTATTGCTAGTCCCTAGCAATCTTTTGAGAAAACTTAATGGATTTGAATCTCTTTACCAAAAGCCATTACTTCTGGAGCAGCCAAATGTTTCAGTTCAAGTAAGAACCATGGTACACTGATAACCATGTGATTTTGAACAAACCACCAGCTGTAAACGGATTTGATTTGTCTTTACTAGAAGCCGTTTGCCTCTGGACTAGCCAACTCTTGATGGACATAGTCAACATCTTGGTGAGTTGATTACCAATTATGGCTTTCCACTGCCTTTACCACAAGTCATAAGCTTGCGGGCTAGCCAACTCTTTTACTTTTTAGGATATGGTGAGTTGAATACCATACAATATTCGGCAAATTGTCAGCCATCAACGGATTTGAGTCATCTTTACCAAGAGCCATTTACTCCTGGATTAGCCAGTCCTTTTGTCGTTTAGACATAGTGAACTGATAACCACAAATTTTTTTGAAATAAAGTGAAAAAATTTTAAAATTTTTGCCAAAAACGGGGGTACTAGAAGGTAAAATGTGATCAAATTCGCTAGAATTCCCCCCCCCCCCCCCCACACTTAGAATTGAATATTGTCCTCAATATTCAAAGTCCCGGCTATTATGCCAACTCTTTGAACTTAAAAAGGGCAACATTACAAGCTAAATGTGGAAACACCATTTTTCACTTTATTTTATTTATTATATATACATGGTAACAACAGCAGGGGCACTCCCCCACACTTAGGGTGAAAACCATATATACTTGCTACTGTTTTTGTTTACCGAGTCGCTAGCTTGACTCGACCCCGAATTTATTTGTTCTTGGGGAAGCAAGATGTGGAAGAAACGATCTCCATCGGACTTTCATTCAAGATATTTGGACAAACATTTGAAGCACGTGAAAGTTCCACACCGATGAGATAAGTACCCGGCTTTTCATAGTATAAACTATAAGCGGTGATGCCGGGGTCAAAGATAATGTCTTCATTCCTGAAGGAGTGAAGAACAAGAGAAGCTACAGGACTTTTTCAAATCTTTGACTAGACTGAAGCATTTTAGGTTGAAATTTACTGGGGCCTGAAAAAGAGTTATTTCCTGAAAATTTGAAAGATGGTTCTGAGGTTGTTTTTGAAAAACAATCTTTAGCAAAATGCCCCATTTTGCCACATTTAAAGCATTCAGTGTTGTCATTTGCTTTAGAAGGAAATTTGTTTTTCTTGAAAAACCTTTTTGAATTAGCAAGGAGTGCTCTTTCATGAAATTCAATTTGAAGATCATTAAGATACTCCTCACTGGTTCTTTGGTCAACCTCATCATCAGATCCATCCTGAAAATCCTGCACAACACCTTTTGAATAGAAAGCAGTTGATATGGGTGTAATTGTCAAGGCCTTTTTGGTCTCCTGAGCTTTACCAGGGTATCTCCTAGTGATAAGATTGTCTTCATAGACAAACATCCCATAGATGGCAGGGAGCTCAAGGTTCTGAATGTGGTTTGCATTTCTCAATCCCTGAGAGAAGTTTAACCACTTCTTAGGGAGACTGTTGACAAAACCAACATTGATTTCATGATTTGACAGTATAACACCATCATTGGTCAGCTCATTCAGGAGGGTCTTATACCGAGTATAAGTCTCAGAGAGACATTCAGAATCCTTGGCCCTGAAGGTATTGAATTCAAGCTTCAGGTCCATGATTCTATTCTCTTTGGTATCAGAAGGCCCTTCATAGCTATGAACCAGGTCAGTCCAAGTCTGCTAGGCAGTGGGACAGTTGATCACTGATTCCATTATATCATCAGGAAGGCATGATATAATGATGCATTTCAGGCGCTGGTCTTGATTGACCACCCTCCTTTCATCTGGGGTCCACTGAGCTTCAGGTTTAATTAAACCTTGGGCAGTTGTTGGGACAAATGGACCATCATTAATCAACTTAATGTAATATGGTTCCATCCCAGTTAAGTAGCAAAACATTCGCTTTTTCCACTTATTGAATTTGCCAGCTTCAAGTCGAGGGGCAGTTGCTGAATAACTTCCACCCTTTTTGTCGACAAGCTGGGGAACATCTATGTCAGTCATAGTGGGATCTTGATTTTAAAAACTTGAGCACTCTTTAATTTTTGAAAACAGGTTTAAGTTTTACAAATCAAAGGCTCTGATACCACTTGTTGGTCCCTTTTACTTGGTTATCAGTAACTAGGAAGCTAAAGTAACCAAGTTGTATGACTTTAAACAAAGATGTATAAAATGATTAACAATAAAGCAACGTAAAGATAAGAGACAATATTTTCCAACATTTAATTCTTTATTAGAAGTTAATCAAAAGAATCGTACCCAAGTGTTTGCGGAATAACACTTGGGGTTGAAACGACAAGTATTGTATGGACTCCTCACTAAACTCAAACTATGTTGAGTGACAACTTAAATTACCCACTGAGCTATCTCAGGGGCTTGTGTTGTTCTTTGGAGGAGTAAAGTGGTTTGTGAATGCTTTGCATTTATTGCACAAACTTGTCAACTTTTACTCCTCACATTTGCTTCCTATTTATACACAAGTATGGAACAACTAAATATACATTGGACCTAAAGCTTCCTTAACAATATCTTAAAAGATATTATTCTTCTGGCAAGGAACCTTCATTGAGTTAGGTCCAAAAGGCACTTTCTGATGACAGCCTGGTTTTAGCCATTTGGGGAAAGTTTGACATTAAAGTAATAAATCACTTTAATAAAGCAGCTCAGACTTTCCCGTCCAGTCCCGCCAAAACTTTAGTCTTCTTGTCATCAGTCTTCAGTACGATTAAGTTGTTGAAGAGTCATGGGGTTCAGTGAGTTATTGTCATCCTCACTGAACCCATCACCTTCTTCTTGGCTTAGATCACACTTCACTGAGTTCCGCCTCACTGAATGGAGAACCTTTCTTCTTAGGCTCGGTCTTAGCTCCCTGAAGGTGACTCACTGAGTTACTGTTCGCTCTGTGACTTGTTTACACTTAGGGGATTTTACGTTCAAATCCTTGTTAGAAGATTTGGGGAATTCAGTGACCCAACAGGATTGATGTGCGTGAGTTCATAGGAGAACTCATCGAAGGTAAATGATTCATAATCGGGGAGAGAATTATGAGAATGAGAAGTGGTACTGCCACTAATCTTCTCTCCCATAGGATCAAAAGTGAAGGTATCAAATACCGATATAGAATCATCGGAAAAAATGTCACTATCCTTAATGGGGATAGGAGATGAAACGGGTTTCTCTTTGAAAGCCTCAATTTTAGAAACGAGGAGACTGACATTCAATAATGTAGCACGAAGAGCTTCATCTTGGATTTCAGTGTCAATCTCTTCATCATTCTCTTTTTCTAAGCTGACTAACTCAGAAGGTAATTCTTCCATATAACTGATGTCTCCACAAGATAACGAATCGTCATCATTAGAATCGGAGAACATCTCAACATCATCATTTGGGAAGACAATAGGAGGAGGGATATCACACACATGATCAAGAATTCCCTGTGACTCACTTGGAATTGGGACAAGGTTCTCAACACTAGACTTTATGAATTCGTCCGATTCCTTTTCAAGAACAGTGTCAAGATGCTCGTCCCCCATGCTCAGAGACTGAGTGGGAACCTCGGTTGTGATAACAGCTGACTCAGGGAGTTGAGAAGGGCTAGCATCACTGGATTTTTTAATTTCCATATGTTCTTCTGCTAGAGATTCAATTATACTCTCTTCTCCCTGTATTTCCACAGATTGAGTCTCATCTAATGAACTGGATGAATCATCATCAAAGATATTTTCATCATCACTATCATTAGGAATGAAACCAAATTGAGAGCTAGATTTGGCTGCTTTTTCTTTTGCAATTGATTCCCTAATAGAGTTTTCAAAGGCAATCTGGGAATCTAATTTAGCAGCCAGCTCTTCAGCTAACAATTCTTCCATGGATTTTTTATTTGGATTATCATGGGAATGTTTACTACCCTCCAAATCATTCACTAAAACCAGAAGATCAATGAGAAGGGTATCTTCGGCATCTTCGTCAGAATTCTCATCATCGTCATCAAATATAGCAGCATTGCGAAGATTGGCATGTATTTTAGTTGCTCTTTGCTCAGCAAGTAATTCCTCCATGCTTTTTCCATGAGGATTTTCTATGGCAAATGATTCTACCATAGCTTTCCCACGAGAATATGGAATGAGTGGAAATTGTGGGGGTGTGGATGTGTCAAAACCGGAAGGTTGACATTGATTATCATCATGAGAACCCCCACAATATGCACAAGAGGAACTTGGTGCATTATGAACCGGTATATTAGCCAACTCCCCATTCATTTCTTTTAATGCTTCAAGAACCTCATGACAAAGGTCTTGCGGGTATTGAGGATTTGCTTGGATAATTTGGTACTGTGGAGGTGGGTCTTGAAACGATAGTCGTAATTGTTGCAAGGAAATGGATTCCCTGTTTGACAATCCGAGCTAAAGTGAGGACCTCCACAGTACTCACAATAGTAAAACTGATGTGGCTATGAGTCGTATGTGCTTGAGTCATAATTGTTATCAGGAAACTGCTCATAGACAAGCGTGTTTCCTGATTAACAATCAGAACCGTAGTGTGAACCACCACAGTACTCACAACAGTTAAACTGTTGAGTCTGGTTTGGTGAATTGTGTGGATATTGGTCGTAACCAAAATTTTGACTATTATGACAATCAAAACCTTGGTGAGGACCTCCACAATACTCACAATAAATACTCGATGTATTTTGATACAAAGCACCATTGTGATTTGGATAATATGATTCTTGCTCGTATGAATGTGATGGGTAGTTGGAAAAATTTGAAGAGTCGTTGAATGAGTTCTGATTAGGATCATAAGCAAATGAATTCCTCGAACCACAAAACAAACAACTTCCGTCTCGAATATCATTACCACATTGTTCACATGTACACCAACGACATGGCAACCCGAAAAGCGGCTCACCACAACCAACACAAGGAATGAAATCCGGAGGTGGGACAAGTGGTGTGCTCTGAGAGCTAGGAATTTCCACCACTTCCGTTATGGTCTCTGGTTTTTGTTTTTGATAAACGTGAAGATTAGGCAAGTCGTTCTTTTTAGTCACTGCTCTAAGCTCCGTACGTTTGCTTGACAAACTTTTCACCATAAATTGTAAAAGGTTAGGATCGATTCTTGACGGTTTAGGAGCAATTGTGAGCTTGGATTTTTGGACAACCGTAGGTTGGACGTATTTAGCACTTCCATCGTCAGAGGGAAATACAGGGTCCTTTGTCACCCCGGTTTCTCGTTCCATTTCCCTCACCGGAGAGGGAATAGGAATCGATGGTCCATCATAATCAACACGACATCTCGACATTTTTGACAAAGCCTGAAGTTTTTCAATGTTGCTCTTAAAGGCCCTTGGTTCAAAGAAATCGTCATCGAGAGATGCCATTAGAATCAATTACAGGAGAAGTGGAAGAAGTTAGAATCAAAAGGATAGAGGGTAAAGGGATGAAGAATCAAAAAGGGTAGGAGGGTAAAGGTGAATTTTTTTGAGTTTTTGAAAAACATTTTGTATAAACAAAATAAGAAGGAAAATATTTTTGGTAATCGATCAGTTAAACGAATGAACTTCACGATTATTTTTGGTTTTATGAAAATAAACACAGAGATGGTAAATATACAATGAGTGTATATCCAAAGATCACTAATCTTCAAATCGTCTTAGAATACGCGCACAACCTCCCCGGCAGCGGCGCCAAATTTTGACTCCTCCTAAACTAACCAATCAACCGGGTGCGGTCAATAGGTCAACCCAGGAGAAAGTGCAAGATAACCGATGAAGAATAGGGTTTCCCCTGGTCGTTATGTCCCGACGAGGCATGCAAAGGTATTTAAAACGGATTTGTGATCGGGTGATTCTGAACAGGAAAAGGGTAAAAGGGGTTTGGATGATTACGCTAAGGAAATACAAGTGAAAACAAGTTAAATAAACTAACTTAACTAAAACGTAAGACCAAATTACCCCAGAACGTATTTAAAATTAAAAACGGGCGTTTACGTTAAAAATAACGTCCACGCGCAAAATAAAAAGTGAAACGGGAGCAAATAAAGTCCTACGGTCATAAAAATTACATTTTTACAATCCAAATGATAAAAGAAAATTTTAAGAAAAAGAAAATTAATTTTACATTATTTAATTAATTACTATTAATTAATTACTATTTAATAACTAATTAATAATATTTAAAATACACTAATTATGAATTTAAGCTAGGAAAATGAAAAATTAATTCTAAAAATTCTAAAATAATATAAAAGTAATTTTAAAACTCAAAATATATTTTTCCTACTTTTTCTTTATTTATTATTAATTAATTAAGATTTAAATACTAATTAAACTAATTAAATTAAAGAAAAATAGCAAATGAATAGTAAAAATTCTAAAACTTTTTCTAAAAATATTTTATGACATTTAAAACCTAGGAAAATATAAAAACATAGGAGTACTTAATAAAAACTAATTATACAATTTAATTATCTAATATTAATTAATTATTAATAAAACTAATATTAATTATTAAAAATAGCAAATGAAAAGAGAAAAATCTAGAAAAATTCCTAAAAATACTTTAATATAAAAGAAGTCTAAAAAAATATAAAAATGAAAAAATGCTTAATAATAAGCTGAAAGAGAATTTAAAAAGATAAATTCTATTAAATAGAAGCTATCACTAAACTTTAAATGGGCTTTTTTGGAATTTTCTTTTTCAAAACTACTAAAATACTTGTAATCACAAACTTTTGTGAAGGAACTTTTATTGGGGCTCAAAAATAAGCACTGTGATTGCTAATAAGCTCAAACAGTGAGCTTTTTGCTTGAAAGTGAGGATATTAAGCTCAAATAAGTTATTCAAGATACACAAGCTAGAAAAGAAGCTGTAAACAACTTAAGAGAACATGAATGAAGCTAAAACAAGCAAAGGGATACACAAAATAAGCCAAGAAGTCAAATAAGCAAATTCACTATACTCACAGCCCTCACGGGCCAAATGTGGCACTTGTAGCCCACTGTGGGGCCTACCTGGGTGATCAAGGGTCCAAGGTGATGGTTGGTCTAAAGAGACATCCTGAGGGGCTTTCTAAAAGGCCAAGGGGAAGCTTGTGGGGTCCATTAATAAGCCAAGGGTTGGCTATTGAACTAGGCCTAGTGAGATAGAAAATTTGTGGTGCAAGGCAGGTTTTCAGGTAAGGTTAAGCTTAACAAACAAGCTCAAACAAAAGAATATGCTAGAACACATAAACCTGATACTACTAGTTTCAAAATTTACAAAGATCAAACACCAATCCTAAACCTACTTAACCTAAAACTTAAATCAGAAAAGGAGGGGCAGCAGGCCTGTTTGGAGGGGTGTATTGCAGCCCTCATTAAGCCGCCAAATAAGCTCATACAAACTGATACTAGGGGGAGTCCTAATAAGCACTAAGGGACAGGAAATAAGCAACGGGGATGAGCTGAACAAACAATAAATAAGCTAAAGTGATCCTAAGGGGGACTGTTACAGCAGGCCTAAAGCCTAAGGGGTTAACTTTGAGGGCATAATAAGCTGTTTAACAAAAATCCTAAAAATAAAATGAAAATACAAGCTTGTTCACAAGCTTGCAAAGAAGCTATAAACTAAATTCCAGGTCCTAAATCCTAAGGATAAAGAAATTAAAATTAGTGATCCAAGGGAGGTTTGGGAGCTGAAATTTGCAGGTCTCCTAAGAGATGGGTGTGAGCAGACCAAGAAATGAGCCACCAATGATCCTGCAAACTGCAAAACAAAATGAAATACAAAATGTATAACCTATGAACTACATGTAATACTGAAATTAAGTCCTAAATCTAACTTGAGCATATCTAAAATGATGAATGAGTTGGCTTATTTGGGCAAGTTTACGACAAAATGCAGTTTCAAAATGGCTATTTGCAGCCAAGGTTTAAACTACCTGAGTTTAAAAATATAACAAAGTGAGCTTAGCAACTAAAACCCTATACCACTAAGTCATTGTGAATCAAATTTTTAAAGCTAAATCCTACTCTAACTAAGCTATATTTTGAATTGAAAAGTGATGTGGTGGACTGGTTTGTTACTGTTCACAGTCAAGAGAAATGGAGCAAAATAAATGATTTCGACTCAAGAAGGTTTAACACTAGAGTGCACACAAATGTAATACCAATTTCTAGACTAATTCAAACCAAGGACCATAACTAGAAGGCTTGAACATAAGTTTTTCATTAGGCCAACAATCACCTGACAAACAGATAAAAACATAGAATAAGCAGTCTAAATAAGCTATCTAATAAGCAGTTATTTTAAAAGAGAGTACTGATTTGAATTTTTACTAAAAAGCTCAAACTAAGATTGATTTAAGTAAAGAGTACAATAAAACTAAACCAGGAATTACAAACTAGAAACCATACTACTAATTCCTATTGCTTGACTGTTACTAAAACTATTTCTAAAAAAAACTAACTAACTAACTTCTTCTCTGCTTCCTTCCTTTCTCTTTTATACTGACCCTTTAGGATTTTGGTGACCCACTTGAGCTTTCCCACTTCTCTCTTGGGTCGTTGGATGAGCACAATTGATCTGAGCCCTCTATTTGTTTTTGGCGGGAAAACAAATACAAGCGAGTTGGGGTAGTTTTGACTTGGCAGGGGGTGGTTTGGATTGTTGTGGTGGAAAGCTAGTAGAGGTGGAGTGTGGCAGAGGGGGGAAAGTGTAGAGGAGATGATGGTGTTGGTGTAGGCTAGGGAGGGAAATGGTAGGGGTAACCATGGTTTGACCATGGTGGTGTTTGTTTGACCCCGGTTTAGTTATTAAACAGGATAGGGGTGGATTTATGGTGGTGGATTGGGCCTTTTAGGGGAGTGGGCTTTTGTGTTGGATTAAAAGAAAACAAAAAGGTGTGTTATTTATTTGTAAACCAAGCCCAAGGACAAAACATGTAATTTTCTGAATTTGAAGGGGGTGAAAATGTAACATTTTCAAAGTTATCAAAAGGACAAATTTTGCCATAGAATGAATAGTACAAGGGTTGTCTTTGATAATTTTCCAATTTTAAAACCCGGGAACTAATTTTGACATTTTTGAAACTTCAGGGACCTAGGTTGCCATTTTGCAAACTTGAATTCTAAAAGACTAATTTTGACAACTTTTGAATCCCTAAGGACCTTTGATGATAATTTTCCATATTTTGAATAACCAGGGACTAGTTTTGACATTTTATGAAAGTTGGGGGACTGAAACTGCCAATTTTGTAAACTTTGTTCATTTTTTATCTGTTTTTACTTATTTTGCATCTGAAACATATAAAACACAATCCTGGGATATTTTCAGTATTTTGATACATTTTTGAATGTTTTTGCAGTTCAGATAAGACAAAAATGATGAGTATTTACACACTCATCAGTAACTTGCTTAAACGTCTTAAGAAACCTGATCGGAGGTGTACTACGATTTTTGGTTGTATTTAATGCGTAAGAGAATTCTAATGATCCCATGTTAGGAGCTTCTAACGGCTCGACATAGGAGTGAAGTAGGATCTTATAGAGTTAGGGAATATTGTACACGGCCCTACGACAAATATTAAGGAATATGACCCATCATCCATGCAATTGTAACAAGCTAATCAACCTGTAAAAGATATCTAGGGAGTAATGAAATCTAAGTAAACAAAACTTTCCACATTATTGTTTTCACCACATTAGTATAATAGCTTTATTTTCATTTCTTTTATTTTATTTTGATTGCATATGTTGTTAATTGGGTTAGTTGGATAGCAACTAATTCCGCCCACTCCTTCAAAACCCGTGATTTTACTTGCTTTCATAAAATATAAAAATACAAAAAGAATCATCCCTCACCTCTAGACCTAGTTTAGTAGGCTTTCTAATCCTAGTGATGAGGCGAAAAATGAACCATTTTTAGGGGGTCATTTATGCCCGGATTCGAGATTATTTGATCAAATATTGCCATAAATCGTTCCTTTTGTCATTTTAGGTACTTTTGGAGAGAAATCTAGAAAATAAAGCATTTTAGATGTTTTTGGAGCATAAAAGTGAAAAAAATGGCAAAGTCTTAATTTTCCTTGCTGGGAACAGTACCTGACGGCGTCACATGTTCCTTAATAACGGCATCAAGAGTAATACAAGAGGTGGATGTGGACTATACACGTGACGATCCAGAGAGTTTTGTGCATTGGAGATGACGGTGTCACCCAAGGCCGTCATGGTCCAAGTACTAGTGACGGCCCAGAAGAAATCTACACATGACGACGTCAAAAGTGGATCTAGGCAATCCGATTTCATTATAGGCGGCGAGTTGACGGCGTCAGAAATTCATTCTTGACGTCGTCACCCTGTAAAATCTATATATAGTTTTCCAAATTTCATTCATTAGTGTGCAACTTTGAGGGAAAAACCCTAGGCCGATTTTCACAGCTTTTTCAAGGGTTTTAACCCTTTGAAACTTTCATGTTCAATTTGAGATAAGTACTCTTTCAATTCAATCAATATGTCTATGTGTTGTTTGAATATATCTTACGCTTGTCTTCAATTTAACATGCTAGGCTAGATTTCTTTTGTGTTTGCTTAGATGTAGTGAAACCTAGATGTTAATTATGGGTTGATTGTTTGTTTATACTTGTTACGGATGATTGTATTCGATGTTAGGCTTAAGAAAACTGGCAGACTTCCATTGGTAACATGCTTGAACGTCTTAAGAAACATGATCAGAGGTGTACTATGATTTTTGGTTGTATTTAATGCGTAGGAGAATTCTAATGATCCCATGTTAGGAGCTTCTAACGGCTCGACATAGGAGTGAAGTAGGATCCTATAGAGTTAGGGAATATTGTACACGGCCCTACGACTAGTATTAAGGAATACGACTCGTTATCCATGCAATTGTAACAAACTATCAACCTTTAAAAGATATCTAGGGAGTAATGAAACCTAAGTAAACACAATTTTCCCCATCATTGTTTACACCACTAGTATAATTAGATTTATTTTCATTTTTGTATTTTATTTTGATTGCATCTTTAGTCATTTGGGTTAGTTGGCTAGCAACTAATTCCGCCCACTCTTCTAAAACCCGAGATTTTACTTGCTTTTATAAAATATAAAAAATACAAAAAGAATCATCCCTCACCTCTAGACCTAGTTTTTAGGTTTTCTAATCCTAGCGATACTATTTCTGAGTTGAACGATCAATCCCCCGGTACTTGTCACTATACTATACTACAAAGATCAGGTACACTGCCTGGTGGGGGTTGTAAGCTTCTCGAGATCCCTCGAGAGGTAAAGCCTGGTGCGATTCCCACGTATCAAGTTTTTGGCGCCGCAGCTCGGGGAATAGTTATTGTCTAGGTTAGAATTTCTTTTTTCTACTTGCTAGATTCCTTTCTAGTAAGATTTTTGTTTTATTTTATAGGTATCTTTAGTCTATCTTTTTCTTCGTGCCTTTGTTAATAAATTAAGTTCATTAACTATTCCGTTAACCATTATGGAGAACGTGAATCCACCAAGTCCGACACTAGAGTTTTACCAGAAAAAATATAATTACACCAGTTTGGATATACCAAGATGGAGGAATGAAATGAGGAGGACAAGATCTTATATTGATTTTATTGATTACCTTGAGAAAAGAGGCCAAGTGCATAAGACTTTTAAAGAATTCAAAATGCCCCACTTAGTGAAACCTATGCACCATATGAGCCTTCACCTAGGATAGTTTCGTATGAGCCACCTAGCTGCATGTCATGGTTAGGCAGTACCATAATACAGGATGAACACATAGGTGACCTTGATGTGATGGAGGATGTAGCCGAACATGGTCACATTGATAAAAAAGACATAGGTTTTATGATCGATGATGATGAATCTCAAGAAACACATGATGAATCTTTTTGGCAGTTTGAATATAGCAGCCAGAATATTGAGGATGATCCTTATGATTCAGATATAGAAGTTGATATGCCTAGAGAAGCACTTGAGATACATGGGAAAATGTTAGGGTTAGATTATAATAAAACACATGTTAAGGATATAGGTGACCTTGACACAAGGAATGATGAAGTAAATAACATAAGCTCACAAAGTACCCCACAAGTCCTACCATCATTTGAGGCACACACGCCGCACGTGACTTACCCGGAAGAAGTAGAAGAGAATATAGGAACCACAATAGAGGTAGAGCCTTTGGACCAAACACAACAAGAAGAAATAGGTTTGAATACTTGTAATCATAACCTTTCTTTTAGTTCTATGGAAGTTCCTAGTTTTGATGAGCCGGAGCCTCAACCAAAACCGTTACCTAATCTTCCATCCTTAGATGAAAATTTAGGAATTGAAATAGGTCCCGATCCACCCATCAAACCATATAGTCCGGGTAGTCTTAGGATGAAGGTAGTGGACTCTAAGCCTTGTAGAGAGGAAGCCACTATAGGAGTGGAAAATGACCTTACATGCTTACATCACCCATTTATGATTGATCACAAGAAACATTATGGGTTTAAACCGGGTTTATTAGGTCAAGATGGATCCCCAACTAGTAGTCTCTCGAAGTTGATAGAAAATGATCCCTTTCTGGGAGAAGATCTTAATCCACCCATTAACCCGATTGAATTAGGTAAGGTTATGATGATAGGAGCACACCCATTTGAGCACATAATTCATCCACCACTCTTTTCTCACGTGCCATATTTCCACCTTAAGGGTGTGTATTGCTACTATCACCCACACTTAATCCTAAGTGTAGGGAAAACCTCCCCTATTTTCGTTAAATAAGGGTAAAGTCAGGCTCGCGACTCAAACAAAAACAAGCGCTTCTTGGGAGGCAACCCAAGCCCCTTTTTATTTATTTTATTTGTTTTATTTTATTTGTTTCCGTATGCGTGTTTTATTTTTATTGTTGGTAAATCATGTTTCAAAGTAAATTGTGAAAATGCTTTATTTTGTTTTTAACTTCGTCTTAACTTCATATAAAGGTATTTTGCAAAAGCTAAGTGTAAGGGGAAACCCCAAATTTGTTTATAAGAACGAAATTGATCATGATTCGCCACAATATTAAATGAACATGTATATTAGTATTTGTTAGAGTCAAATGCTTTTATCGAGTCATAATGATGTTTTGCAGGATTTTTCAGGAAGTAGGACATAAGTTTTTCCAGAAATTTTCCGGAAACTTAACGTAAAGATTTCTGCAGGTCACTTCTGACGGCGTCAGGAATTAACGCCTGACGTCGTCATGTGTAAAATTCTGGAAATTTTGCGACTTTTGTTTTTCTAACGGAGTCTTCAAGTTTTTGTTAATTCTTTAGTTTTATAAACTCCAGGAAATCTGCAAACATTCATTCCACAAGCATTATATCTTAAATTGTTTTCTAGGACTTGTTAGTATATATAAATTGCCGCTGATTTTATGCGAGGTTGCCTTGTTTGTTTTCTCAGGTTTAACAAGTTATGTATGACAAGAAGATGATTTATTTTTCTGGAAGGGAAGCTTTGAATGTTCATTTTCTTGGAGGAAGATCTAATCTTGTTACGACACTATCCACACCGAACGAATCAGGGGAGTATTTGCCTTCATTCTTTTACCTATTTCACTTTTACATTCTTTAATTGAACATTGGGGACAATGTTCATCCTAAGTGTAAGGGGAGGGTAAATGATGATACCTTATAGGATACAATTGCACTTGAGTTTGTTTGTTTGATGGTAGGTGTGTAATAAAACTAAGAGAAATACTTGTTAGTGTAATTTTAGCGCCAAATTTAAATTTTTTTACAACATTTAGGAGTGAAACTTTAGCCTTAGCAAGCGTCTCATGGATAGGAGTTGTATGACTAGCACAAAACCGTACTATTCAGAAAAATTTTCCACCCAAATATGTGAGGTTCGCCTTTAGATTTGATAGGAAAAGCATTCATTATTAGTGCTTATAAGTGTACCGGTAGCATTTAGACTCTAGAACTTGCGTTAGTGATGCATCCCGAGACCGCTAGTGAGACTACATTCGTGTGGTAGGATTTACTACATGATAAGAGGCATTAGGATCACCCTTGTGTTTAAACCCGTATCATAATTACTTGACCATTTAAGTCATATTATTTGGCTAGTAAAGTCAATTAATTTTCCCCACACCTTAGCGTTGTAATCATTTTTAGTACACGATACCCCTAGTACACCCCTCCGAGCCTATCGTTTCGTTTCTAACTTTAAGCATCTTACTTAAAGGAAGAATTTATTACAACCCACCCAAATGTACAACCAAAGTGCCTTAGCCTTCCGTGTATGCACTCATCTTTAGTGCATTATTGTTACATGTTTAAACCCTTAGTTAATTATCTAATTGATTACATGGTTGCTAAGTCGAGTCATATCTTGTACATATTGTTTTGGGACGATTGGGACCCATGGGTAAAGTACTTGTGTTATGGAGTAATGGGGAAGAACATCATATATTATCCCCATATGTGTGTTAATCTTAAAAGTACTCAAAGTGTTTTGATTATCTTGATTCGAGTCATTAGATTAGTTTATTGTCAAATATGTAAAGATTCAAGTGTAAAGAGAATGTACATTCCCTATGATGTATTATTTTGGATGGTAGGATAAGAGTGTATGCAAAAAAAAAAACAAATATATATATATATATATATATATATATATATATATATATATATATATATATATAGAAAAAGAAAAGAGAAAAACATACGGACTACCATCCCGTTTCATTCTATGTTTATTTTATGTTTTTGTTATTTTTGATTTATTAGCTTAAGTCGAGTCTAGTCTTGGCTTAGCAACGCCATATTGTACATGTAATTAACTAAGATGATTAACTCGCCACCAGTAAATATTGCTTTTATCCAAAAATAACCGTGTATTCCATATCCCTACACCTAACGTTATAACCCTTTGAAAGACCTCTTTGATAGTTTATCCTAGGTGCTTACGCCAAGTGGTGGAGGTTTGATCTTTTCCCAAGCCTATGGTAATCTATTTGCTATGACAGGTAGTGAGAGATGTTTTTCATTTCCTTATTGTGATATATACTTTATTACACCCGAGAGATGTGAGTATCTAAACACTATTTGTGAGGTGCTAGTGTATGACCTCCGTGCTTGTCTTTGGTCTTTAGTGGAACGATTATTTGTTGTAATTACTTTTATATTAGTGTTAAATGACCCCTAACTTATATTTTGATTAGAATAAAAGCGTATTTTCTTGAGAACAAGCAAATCTCAAGTGTAAGGGTATTTGATGAGGCCAAAAATGAACCGTTTTTAGGGGGTCATTTAAGCCCGGATTCGAGATTATTTTATCAAATATTACCCTAAATCGTTCCTTTTGTCATTTTAGGTACTTTTTTGGAGAGAAATCTGGAAAAGGAAGCATTTTGAACGTTTTTTGAGCATAAAAGTGAAGAAAATGGCAAAGTCTTAATTTTCCTTGCTGGGAACAGTACCTGACAGCGTCACATGTTCCTTAATGACGGCGTCAAGAGTAATACAAGAGGTGGATGTGGACTATACACGTGACGATCCAGAGAGTTTTGTGCATTGGAGATGACGGCGTCACCCAAGGCCGTCATGGTCCAAGTATTAGTGACGGCCCAGAAGAAATCTACACATGACGGCGTCAAAAGTGGATCTAGGCAATCCGATTTCATTATAGGCGGCGAGTTGACGGCGTCAGAAATTCCTTCTTGACGCCGTCACCCTGTAAAATATATATATAGTTTTCCAAATTTCATTCATTAGTGTGCAATTTTGAGGGAAAAACCCTAGGCCGATTTTCACAGCTTTTTCAAGGGTTTTAACCATTTGAAACTTTCATGTTCAATTTGAGATAAGTACTCTTTCAATTCAATCAATATGTCTATGTGTTGTTTGAATATATCTTACGCTTGTCTTCAATTTAACATGTTAGGCTAGATTTCTTTTGTGTTTGCTTAAATGTAGTGAAACCTAGATGTTAATTATGGGTCGATTGTTTGTTTATAGTTGTTATGGATGATTGTATTCGATGTTAGGCTTAAGAAAACTGGCAGACTTCCATTGGTAACATGCTTGAACGTCTTAAGAAACATGATCAGAGGTGTACTATGATTTTTAGTTGTATTTAATGCGTAGGAGAATTCTAATGATCCCATGTTAGGAGCTTCTAACGGCTCGACATAGGAGTGAAGTAGGATCCTATAGAGTTAGGGAATATTGTACACGGCCCTACGACTAGTATTAAGGAATACGACCCGTCATCCATGCAATTGTAACAAACTATCAACCTGTAAAAGATATCTAGGGAGTAATGAAACCTAAGTAAACACAATTTTCCCCATCATTGTTTACACCACTAGTATAATTAGATTAATTTTCATTTCTATATTTTATTTTGATTGCATCTTTAGTCATTTGGGTTAGTTGGCCAGCAACTAATTCCGCCCACACTTCCAAAACCCAAGATTTTATTTGCTTTTATAAAATATAAAAAGTAGAAAAAGAATCATCCCTCACCTCTAGACCTAGTTTTTAGGTTTTCTTATCCTAGCGACACTATTCCTGAGTTGAACGATCAGTCCCCCGGTACTTGTCACTATACTATACTACAACGATCAGGTACACTGCCTGGTGGGGGTTGTAAGCTTCTCGAGATCTCTCAAGAGGTAAAGCCTGGTGCGATGCCCACGTATCACCTAGCGACACTATTCCTGAGTTGAACGATCAATCCCCCGGTACTTGTCACTATACTATACTACAATGATCAGGTACACTGCCTAGTGGGGGTTGTAAGTTTGTCGAGATCCCTTGAGAGGTAAAACCTGTTGCGAGGGCGCAATCCCCACGTATCAGTGTCTTTTGTATTTCCAAAAGTTTTAAGATTGTCTTCGTTGTCTGTTTTGTTGCTGATTTAACTATTTTGGAAGCTCAAAATAATGGCAAACTATCTAATACTAACTGTCTGCTCATGCCAACAAGAAGCGCAAGCTAATGCGAGGCGGATAGCAGCTTTTGAAATGGGATGGTTTTGGTGATGAAATGGGTGGGTTTGGGGGCTGAAATCAGCGCGTTGGGTCCTGAATTGGGGGCTGAAGTGGGTGCGTTTGGATACTAAACTGGGAATGAAATGGTTGTGTTTGGGGGCTGAAGTGGGGACTGAAACGTCAAAATGTCAAATACCAAAATGTGAGTGTCCGGATATAGGTATGATGTCTACATTATTTTCGAATCTTATGGGTTAGATAAGTCAAGAAATAATAAGCCTAACCACATTTGATCCTGCAAAAGCAATTGCAGTACAACAAGGGATCATGCATACTGCTCAGTATAGTGTTGTACAGTCGGCAAATGCCGGTCATCAATTTTTGCCTGGTGGCTTTCCACAGTATGTTCAAATCCCCGTGCTGCAGTTCAGATCAAATTTGCATAGCAAAACGAACCGACAGGTGAGTAGGCTTTCATTGGCAGTTTCTTACCCTTAGTCGTTTTTCGATATGTTTCGTTAAAAAATCATTTATTCTTTATAAAAGTAGATAGAATTATCCTAGACTTTGGAAAGTCAAAAAACAGTTTTACTTGAATGATGACATTAGATTCATGAAGAAAACGCCTTAATTTGCTGACCAGGAAATGACGATTTAGGTACATGGCAGCCTGACACCATATGGAAGTTTAGGATTACAAGCAAATGGATACACGCTGTGCTGCCATGATCATGATGAGTCTAGAAAGAAGAAGAGCGCGTGCGCAAACTAAGTTTTTGAAGGGGTTTTAGGGCCGAAAAATGTCCAAGCCTTTGAAGTAGAAGTTAAAGTTTAGCATCAACATGTGATTTACAACATGTGTTAATATTCCAAATGTTGTTGCTGTTATTAAAATAGGCGGCATAATCCATGTAAATTTAGTAAGTCACTTACTATCTGATATTTTTTAAATTTGATGTGTAGTGTTTCTGGGAAATGGAAAGGAATTATCTCATTATTATCATGAATGACCCATTTCATTCCTGTTTTGTAACACCAACTTCCCTTAAAAGCTTATGAACATAATGCCTCCAATACGATCATATACATACACCCCGCAGCAACGCGCGGGTACACATCCTCGTTAAAAGACAATTTTCGTAATATTACAGTTTTGCAACTGTTTTGACTACCACATATCTAGCATAGTTCAATATATTTCTCCATACCATAATCGTTCAAAGGCGGTACATATTAAGATTGATGATTAAGCACGCCTAACATGTTTAGCCGCATATCAATATTAGTGGCTCAAACCCACTAACTAAATATACGCACGAATCAAACCCATTATTAACGCCCATCAACATGCATTGATTGAGACCAAGACATAAACCCATGCTACGTTGGGCCTGGTAAACTTCATCAGGGTACAATGAATATACAATACTACTACTCTCAAACTGTTACTAACGGTTAAGATGTACCATTTGATATCGTACAGTAGGGATGCACGATAAGCACAACTTTATACGAGCTAAGGAAGGTCCACCTGGCTCGCTCATCCTTTAAAGGTTTATATCTAAACCCTACTTGCCTCTCTATAAATAGAAGGCATCACACACAATTTCACAAGTTTCACACACTTGAGGAAATACTGCTTTACAGCAGTCTTAAATGGTCTTTCTTTAAATGTTATCCGAGCTTTTTGATCTCAATTCTCACCGGGTCCTTACCGTTCAACACGAAAAACCAAAACAACAAAACCATCACAACCCATCTCTTAATATCGATTTACATACAATACATAAACAGTAACGGTCATCATGAATTCCACTATTTACTAGTGAATTTTAGTAATGTGGTGTTAAATAACTGCAAATGATATGGTTATGAGCTTCTAATCCTTTCGAAGCTAAAACAAACAATACAATTCAATTTTACCCAAAAACTGAAAAAAGTACAGGCGTATATTACGGGTGCGTTTAGTTAAGGGAAAGCACCCTTGTTTTTCACAAAATGTTTTGTGGAAAATAAAGAAAACAGAGATCGCGTTCAAATTAGTATTTTCCAATAAAATTCTCTACAAAACACAAAATTCCTATTTCCAAGTTTAATAACAAAACTACAAATCACTTTTTTTTTCACCTATTTTCCTTTAAAATACCCTCCCATTTTGTTTTCGTCCATTTTTATACGTTTTCGTCGGTTTTTATCCGTTTTTGTCTGTTTTTCTCCGTTTTTGTTCGATTATTATGTTTTCGTCTGATTTTCACATTTTTGTCTGTTTATTTACGTTTTCGTCTATTTTTTATGTTTGTTTTCTTAAGTTTTCGTCAGTTTTTTATATTTTCGGTGGATTTTTTATGTGTTCGTCTGATTTTTTAGGTTTTCGCCGGTTTATTATGTTTTCTTACGTAAAAAAATGTACGAAAACATAAAAAAAGGACAAAAACGTAAAAAAATAGGACGAAAACGTAAAAAAAAACTGATAAAAACGTAAAGAAATGGACGAAAACGTAAAAAATCAGAGGAAAACGTAAAAAACAATTGAAAACGTAAAAAATCTGGCAAAAATCTAAAAAATGGACAAAAACGTAAAAACTGGACGAAAACGTAAAAAATCTGACGAGAACGTACAAAAACGGATGAAAACATTAAAAACGGACAAAAACGTAAAAAGTATGATAAGAATGTAAAAAACATACGAAAATGTAAAGAAACAGATGAAAACGTAAAAAATCAAACGAGAACATAAAAAAAACATACGAAAACGTAAAAAGCCTGACGAAAACGTAAAAAACTGACGAAAATGTAAAAAATATAACGAAAACGTAAAAAAATAGACGAAAACATAAAAAAAGGTCGGAAACATAAAAAACAGATGAAAACGTAAAAAATGGACGAAAACATAAAAAAAATCTGACAAAAATGTAGAAAAAACGGATGAAAGCGTAAAATATCTGACGAAAACGTAAAAAATCATAAGAAAACGTAAAAAATCATACGAAAACGTAAAAAAAACTGACGAAAATGTAAAAAAAAAAAAAAAAAAAAAAAAAAAAAAAAAAAAAAAAAAAACCAATAAGAAACAAAAACGTAAAAAATCGAACGAACACGTAAAAAAACATACGAAAACGTTATTTGATGTTATATTTTACTTTTTTAATTATTTATTTTCTCGTATTAGATTTTTTTAGTTATTTTATAATTTAGTTGGTTAGTTTATAATTTTTGTTTTTGTGTTTTTGAAGATGTTTTTATAATATTACTAAGGTGAATAGTGAATCGAGATATAAAACAACAACAGCTAAACATGTTTTCTAGTTTTGCAAAATGGAAAACAGAAACACATGTTTCTCAGACTAAACGCGTTTTCTAAATTTTCAAATGTTTTGTCAAAATCAAACTCTTCTCCTTTTTCCTACAAAACAAGAAATAAGAAATTAAAGAAAATGTTTTTCAACTAAACGCCTATATGTTTCCTTAATTTTCCCTAAAAGATGACATGCCTTTGAATTTTTGATAACATGTGAACTCTAAAATAATTAGGGTGCGTTTAGTTCAGGGAAAACACCCTTACTTTCCACAAAATGTTTTGAGAAAAACAAAGAAAACAGATATTGCGTTCAAATTAGTGTTTTCCAATAAAATTCTCTACAAAACACAAAATTCATATTTCCAACTTTAATACACAAAACTACAAAACATTTTTTTTCACCTATTTTCTTTTAAAATATCCCCAATCCGTTTTCATCTGTTTTTTTCGTTTTCGTTCGATTTTTTGCGTTTTCGGCCGATTTTTTTTTTATCTTTTTGTACGTTTTTTTGAGTTTTCGAAATTTTTTTTACGTTTTCGTCAGATTTTTTACGTTTTCGTCCAATTTTTTACGTTTTCGTCATATTTTTTATGTTTTCGGTCGTTTTTTTTACGTTTTCGTTAGATTTTTTACATTTTCGTCCGATTTTTTTTACGTTATCGTCAGATTTTCTACGTTTTCGTCTTTTTTTTTTACGTTTTCATCTGATTTTATACGTTTTCATCCGATGTTTTCGTTTGTTTTTTAAAGTTTTGGTCAGATTTTTTACGTTTTCGCCTAATTTACGTTTTCCTTCAATTTTATGCGTTTTCGGCTTTTGTAAGTTTTTTTGCGTTTTCGTCAAATTTTTTACGTTATCGTCCGATTTTTTAAGTTTTCGTCAGGTTTTTTTACGTTTTCGTCAGATTTTCTACATTTTCGTCCATTTTTTACGTTTACGTCAGATTTTTTACATTTTTGACCAATTTTTTACTTTTTCGTCATATTCTTTTGTGTTTTCATCCGCTTTTTAACATTTTCATCAGATGTTTTACGTTTTTGTCAGATTTTTTACGTTTTCATCAGATTTTTCACGTTTTCGTCCGACTTTCTACGTTTTCGTCAAATTTTTTATGTTTTCGTCAGATTTTTTAAGTTTTCATCTGTTTTTTTCGTTTTCATCAAATTTATTACGTTTTCGTCCGATTTTTTACGTTTTCATCCGATTTTTTACATTTTTGTTCATTTTTTACGTTTCGTTTGATTTTCTATGTTTTCGTCTGTTTCTTTACGTTTTGGTCAAAATTTTATGTTTTCGTCCGATTTATGTGTTCATCTTGTTTTTTACGTTTTCGTCAGATTTTTTACGTTTTCGTCCATTTTTTTACGTTTTTGCCAAATTTTTATGTTTGTTTTCGTATGATTTTTTACGTTTTCATTCGATTTTTTATGTTTTCATCTGAATATTTACGTTTTCGTCTGTTTGTTTACGTTTTTGTCTATTTTTTAATGTTTTCGTATGTTTCCTTACGTTGTCATCCATTTTCGTCTATTTTTTTACGTTTTCATGGGGTTTTTTACATTTTCGTATGTTTTCTTACGTTTTCACTCGTTTTATTATGTTTTCTTACATTTTCGTCCTTCCTTTTATGTTTTTATTTACTTTTTCGTCCATTGTTTACGTTTATTTACATTTTTGTCTTTTTTTACGTTTTCGTTAGACGAAACATTAAAAAATCTGACGAAAACATAAAAAAACTGACGAAAACATAAAAAAATGGACGGAGACATTAAAAATCTGACAAAAACATAAAAGAATGGTCGAAAACGTAAAAAATTAGATGAAAATGTAAAAAATCTGACGAAAATGTAAAAAAATGGATGAAAACATTAAGAAAAGGACGAAAACGTAAAAAATCAGACGAAAACGTAAAAAAAACAGATGAAAACATAAAGAAATGGACGAAGACATAAAAAAGATTGACGAAAACATTAAGAAACGGACAAAAAAGTAAAAAATAGGAAGAAAACGTTAAAAATAGATAAAAACGTAAAGAAACGGACGAAGACATAAAAAATCGGACGAAATCGTAAAAAATGGACAAAAACGTAAAAAAACGGACAAAAAAGTAAAAAAATGGACGAAAACGTAAAAAAACTGACGATAGTAAAAAATCGGACGAAAACGTAAAAAATCTGACGAAAATGTAAAGAAACCGATGAAAACGTAAAAAATTTGACGAAAACGTATAAAATCAGACGAAAATGTAAAAAAAGAGACGAAAACGTAAAAAAAGAGACAAAAACGGACAAAAACATATAAATCGGACGAAAACGTAAAAAAACAGATGAAAACGTTATTTGATGTCATTTGATGTTATATTTTACTTTTTTAATTCTTTATTTTCTCGTATTAAATTTTTTTTTAATTATTTTATAATTTAGCTGATTAGTTTATAATTTTTTTTTTTATGATGTTTTTATAATATTACTAAAGTGAATAGTGAATTGAGATTTAAAACAACAACATTTAAACGTCTTTCTAACTTTGCAAAATAGAAAACACAAATACATGTTTCTCAGACTAAACGTGTTTTCTAAAATTTTCATTGTTTTGTGGAAATTAAACTCTCTTCCCTTTTCCTACAAAACAAAAAATAGGAAGTGAAAGGAAATGTTTTCCAACTAAACGCTACCTTACATTTTACATATTTCCTTAATTATGTTAGGGACTTTGATCTTTTTGTTATGTTTATGAAGATAACATCAATAAAATTATACTCACATGTACGTACACTTAAAATGAAGCAGAGATGTTTATGAAACAATCAAAACTATTAAATCATAAGCTTTTGTGAAGCAATCTTTTTCACAATTATGTTCACCTTTTTTTTTTTTTTTTAGTACATTGACACGCTGTTTCCATAATATTTACAATCGCTCAAATTTGATTCTTGTAATTTAACTACTTAAGCAAACCAATTAACAACTTGCAAATATATATATATGTATTTTTTTTTCAAATAATTTAAAACTAACCCGTTCATAAAACGAGCATTAGATCTAGTATCACAATAATCATCAAAAAGGTTACGAAAAATATAAAGCAGATAAGAAGTATCTTTGACCATTGATGATCCATGATCCTATGTTAACATGATCATGTGAGTTTTCAACCTTATAAAAGTTCCTTTAGTGTTTAGAAAAATATACTTAAGGAATGTTTAAGTACCTTGAACTTTTAATTTGATATGATTGCATGTTTTTGAAGCAACAAAAGTACATGGTGTATGGATTATTGTTAGAGCCTTACGGTGTGTGGGGTGTGTGTTGGGGTTGCGTTTTTCCACCAGCCAACACGAAAATGTCAACAATCTATGGGGTTTTGGAGTCTCTCGTCGTCGTTGTCAGCTCAAGTGCTCTGGTTTTCATTTTTTTTCTTCTTTCTGTGTTTTTGCGTTATATTTGTGTTTTAGTGGGTTATGTGTGGGCCAAAGGGTGTCCCATGACACCAGAGAAATAGGAAGGAAGAGTTTGTGTGGTGTGATAGATTTTGACGTTTATTAAGAAAAATGTTGAGGTGACAACACTTTATCACGACACTACACGACGACACCACTTGGTATCTAGAGCTCTTAGAGTGATCTTATTGGTACTTTTGTGGTCAGCTTTTATATTTCTTATTCTGTACTTTCGGTTCTATAATTATATAATAAAAATAAAATTATAAAAAAATAGAAAAAAAATAAAAATAAAAGTGTAACACCCCCTAATTTGTAATGTGGCAGCGGAATAGTAATTAGGGTGTTACGGTGAGGATCGAAGTCATAATGATAGAAAACGGCTCGAAAGAGACGTTTTAAAACATAATTTCATTTATAAAAATTTGAAATACAATAGGTCCTTATCAGAGTATTATTAAAAAGCTTGATGTTTTGAACTAAATCAAACATCATTTATTTTACATCATTATTGAAATAAAGAAAACATATTTTGAAGATTTTTGCCGCCCGTTCCATGCTTGCTTCCTCCGCTAAATACCTGAGATACATGCTTAAAAGTCAACAAAAATGTTGAGTGAAAGCATAGAGTTTGAATTTAATAATCATTTTGATACACAAGTAAGATTGTATTGGAAAATACAATCAGTTTGAAAATATTGATATTGCAGTTCATATATTGCTCTAAGTCTCATGACACGCAAACGTTAACAAATACCGTAAACGGCGGGTGTTTATCAAATCAATGATAAATTTGCCCTCTTGTAATAGGTGATTTGTCAGTTCCTATTTTTACTCAAATATAATTATCACGACTAATACGACTAACCACATGCATAATGGCATTCCGTCAAGTATTAATGGGACAGGCTGTCAAACCTTAAATAGATCTATTCATTATATTCGCGTTCACCTCAGTGATTAATGGCTCATGAATAAGGGTCTTTTGGCAATAGCTAATTTAGGCATATATCAGTCAGGAAAGCATACAGAAAAATACTTGCGATCTATTTGTAACATGTATCCCCCTCACGGAGTTTTGAAAATAAGTAAATGTGAGGCTGTAACTGTGAGGCTGTAACTCACCTTGATTGATACTGAAAACGAAGAAAATAAGTAAATGTGAGGCTGAGGACGAATTTATGAAAACGGCTTCGAAACACAACCTGATAAATAAATTTATCTAAGAACTTGACCAAAAACTATTCGATAATTACGAAGGAAATAACGAATATTAGATATTCGTTATGACGAGAAAAAAATGATGTGCAGTGAAAATCTTGTGATATGCATGATATGACAAAATATGATTTTTAAATTATCCATCGAAGTTTTTCCTTTTTAATCGTAAGTAAATTCTTAACTTTTTAAATATCGTTATATATATTATTAACGTTACGTTAAATAATATATATAAATAAAAATAAAGTTTAAACATAATGTGAAATAAATTGACGAAAATAGAAAATAAATAAGAATGATAAATAAGTTACGTTTAGTCTTTGTCTCCTTATCTAATTTTATCATTTTTACACTAACAATACTTGCGTTACACCGTTAGTCCTTTTTATATATTTTTCAACTATAGTCCTCTACTTTGTCCAATAATCAATACTAACCTTATAATATTAATTTTTATCACATTTTACCCTTATATTTCTGTATTTGCAGGTTTAGTCCTTTATTTTCAATATTTACACATTTAGTCCTTCTAGGTGTCGTCGCGTTACATTTTTAGTCCAATTTTGCAAAAACAATTATTAAATTTTTCTAAAAATTTCTGAAGCGTATTAATTAAGTAACAAGCTTATTTTAACTGCTTATTTATTCAAAAGCTTAATTTTTAGCTTATGGGCCACTTAACGATTCAAATAAATGCCCGTTAAGAGTTTTGGAGGCGAGGGCATGGAAAAAGTTTTGGGCTTGGCTTTGAGTCATTTTTATGATTCTAAAAACATTTCTTATAGGCCCAGTGGGCTTACGGATTTTAATTACTTAATGGGCTTTTGTTGAGCCCAAGTCGAAAACATAAGATTTTTAGTTATAAATTTTGGTTTGAAATCCGGTTGGTGTAGATTCAAAATGGATCGAGTAGGATGTCAAAACGTGATTATTTTTATAAGTTGTTTACATGAAAGTGTTAGTTTGCTAGGTGGTCTAGGGCGTTGTGAAATAATATAGTACTATCGTTAAATGAAATTCAATGTTATACTCGTGTTTTGTGGCATGTTTGGACCGGTATATATTATGAAAATTTATTAATATTTACTAAGTGTTTTTGATAAATTGAAATCGATGAACATGGTTTGAAATGTATGCGTGTGATGCATTTAACGTGACAACTAAGGTGAATTATGTGTGCTACGTGATTCCTAGGCCTTCCAAGATAGAGGCTAATCACGTTTCGTGTACTAAGAATAATTATATACGTGAAATACATGTGCAAAGTATATACGTTCGAAACAATAAAAACAAAGTGCATGACTAAATATTAACGTGTGAAATGGAATAGAAACGAGTAGAGGAAACTTACAAACACCTTAGAGGTGATCAAGAGTCGAGATTGATAGAAAAGAACACAAGAAAATCACGTCTCAACTATATAACCCAAACGTTATATATATATTTCAACCCGATTTCCTTTCCTTGCTTCCAATAATATACCACACGACTTGTAAGTCTTGTGAGAATGATTTGAAGGTCGATTTATCTCAGTGAAAGAGTTTGGAAATGAATAAGAGTATAATGCATGCAAGTACGTACATATATTACTAATATATATAACGTTAGTAGAAAAGTTCAATGTGAATTCTTCGTGTACTATTTGCATGTCAGTACTAGCTCCTAGATGAAATTTTATAATGGTTTAGGATGGCTTGTGAGAGCACAAAAGGAGGAGAGTGTTGGGGTGAATCATACCCTATGTCGACCATGCAATTTTCCTTGTATACGATTTACAAAATCGTACACAACTTATTTATACATAATCATCTTTAACATTTGAGTATAGAATCATCTCAGGAATAATATTAGGAACGATTAGAAACAAACGAGATTCAAAACGGTTAAGTTTTGAATATATTGTAACTCGATTTGGATTTGCAAGGGTCGAATACTTTGCCTCTTATAAACGTATCAAAACTCAACGTATGGACGTGAGAGTTGACACACTAATTGTTGGCTAGTAGGTTAACGAGATGAGAAAATAAAATACGTTGGTCGTGTGTAAGATTTAAAAATAAACAATGTGTTTTGGAGGTGATTGAACTATGTCGATCGGATGAAAATTTAGTGAATTGGATTTTTGGGCTTAGGTTCGTGGGCTTATGAATAGTGGATAAAGGGTGTGGGCCGAAGGTAATTAAGGGTCCGGTTGTATTAATTAGTTAATTAGGAAATTTAATTATATTTACTAAATATAATTAGGATTAGGATTTAGATTTAGGATTAAATGAAAAGTTTAGATTTCGTGTAACGTGTCGAGGATTAATTCCGTTATTTCGTGAATTATATTATTTTGTGAAAATCGCCAAAATAATATAATAAGAAAAATTTCAAATTTTTCCGAGAAAATGGGAATTAGAAACGATAACGAAGGATCATTTATTTATTAACGATTCTATGAAAATAAGTGTGGATATTTCTCACGGAATCTATCTTCTCTTTCCCATGTATAAGTCGGTCCTCGCTTAGAGTCCCATCTTACTTTTACAATGGGGATACGATTCTGTTTGAGTTGTTTTATCTCTCTATCCATTATTTCCATGGGCTCTTCTGTGAACACTAGTTTGTCGTCCAATCTAATCTCTTTTAGTGGAACGACGAGAGTTTCGTCTGACAAACATTTCTTGAGTTGTGATACGTGGAATGTAGGATGTACCCTACTGAGTTCTTCCGGAAGTTCTAACTTATAAGCAACTGAACCAATTCTCTCCAGAATTTTGAAAGGTCCAATGTACCTCGGATTTAACTTTCCACGTCTTCCAAAGCGAATCATTCCTTTCCATGGCGAAACCTTCAACATGACTTTGTCTCCTACTTGAAATTCCATAGGCTTTCTCCTGACATCAGCATAACTTTTCTGTCTGTCACGAGCAGCTTGCAAGCGTTGCTTGATTTGGAATATCTTCTCAGTAGTATCATGTATTAGCTCTGGTCCGATGAGTTACATATAACCAACTTCTGTCCAACAGATTGGTGATCTGCACTTCCTTCCATACAGTGCCTCAAAAAGTGCAGCCTTTATGCTGGCATGGTAGCTGTTATTGTACGAGAATTCAACTAATGGCAAGTGTCTATCCCAACCTTTTCCGAAATCAATTACACATGCTCGGAGCATGTCTTCCAAGGTTTGGGTTGTTCTCTAACTTTGTCCATCAGTTTGCGGATGATAAGCGGTGCTCATGTCTAACCTAGTACCAAGAGATTTCTGTAACGATTCCCAAAATCTTGAGGTGAATCGGCTATCTCTATCAGAAATAATAGATATTGGTACCCCATGTCTAATCACAATTTCCTTAAAGTACAACTGAGCGAGTGTTTCCATCTCGTCAGTTTCCTTGATTGGTAGAAAATGTGCAGACTTGGTTAATCGATCGATGATAACCCAGATTGTGTCTAATCCGGTCGAAGTCTTTGGTAATTTGGTAATAAAATCCATTGTGATTCGTTCCCATTTCCAGACCGGAATTTCTGGTTGCACGAGTAATCCTGATGGTTTCTGAGTCTCTGCTTTTACTCTAGAGCATGTC
Source organism: Artemisia argyi (assembly GCA_030686995.1). NCBI lineage: Eukaryota > Viridiplantae > Streptophyta > Magnoliopsida > Asterales > Asteraceae > Artemisia > Artemisia argyi. The sequence goes on from CM060687.1 coordinate 128,600,977, forward strand.
AAACATTTACCAACGTACTCAGCGATATCAGCTTTCATATTTGGCCACCAATAATTCTTCTTAATATCTTGGTACATCTTATTGGAACCGGGATGAATAGAATATTTGGATTTATGAGATTCATGCATGATAAGGTCTCGAATACCTCCAAAGAGAGGAATCCAATATCTTTCCTTAAAACATAACATTCCATCATTTCTTCTCACAAATTCTTTTTCATTATTTGGCATTCTGTCAACCTGATCTTCCAGGTTTGACCTTCTGTCAATTTTCTCATATTGCCGGTTTTCTTCTTGTAGAGCTTCCATTTGAGCTTTGATGATTTGAGCTGGAAGTGGCGAATGAATTGTCATTCCTAGAGATCGAACTCTAAGAGGTTTAATTCTATATTTTCTACTCAACGCATCGACTACTACATTCGCTTTACCAGGATGGTAACGAATTTCACAGTCGTAGTCATTGAGTAATTCTAACCATCTTCTTTGCCTCATGTTTAGCTCTTTCTGATCTAGTATATGCTGTAGACTCTTGTGATCGGTGAAAACCGTACACTTTGTACCATATAGGTAATGTCTCCATATATTAAGAGCAAAAACTACTGCTCCTAATTCTAGATCATGAGTGGTGTAGTTTTCTTCATTCTTCTTCAGCTGTCGTGAAGCATAGGCTATAACTTTGTCTCTTTGCATTAGTACCGCACCTAAACCATGATGACATGCGTCACAATACACTACAAAGTCCTCATTGCCTTCCGGTAATGCTAATATTGGTGCTTCACAAAGCTTCTGTTTCAGCAGTTGAAAGGCTGACTCTTGCTTCTCTTCCCAGTTATACTTCTTGTTCTTCTGAGTTAGTTCCGTCAATGGTTTTGCAATCTTTGAAAAACCAACTATAAATCTCCGGTAATAACCAGCGAGACCTAAGAATTGACGAATCTCGGTTGGGGAGATAGGTGACGTCCAACCTTTAACTGCTTCTATCTTCGCGGGATCTACATGGATACCTTTGTTGTTGATGATATGGCCTAAAAATTGAACGGTAGAAATCCAAAAATCACATTTGGAAAACTTGGCGTACAACTTTTCCTTCTTAAGTAACTCCAAAATAGTCCTTAAGTGTTCGGCATGTTCTTCTTTATTGCGCGAATAGATTAAAATATCATCAATGAACACAATAACGAATTTATCCAAGTATGGTTTGCATACTCGGTTCATTAAATCCTTGAATACAGCTGGTGCATTGGTAAGACCAAATGGCATCACCTGAAATTCATAATGTCCGTATCGTGTTCGAAAAGCTGTCTTGGGAATGTCCTCTTCCCTAACTCTTAATTGATGATATCCTGATCTTAGATCGATTTTTGAGTAAACACTTGATCCTTGTAATTGGTCAAATAGATCGTCGATCCTTGGCAATGGATATCGATTCTTCACCGTGAGTTTGTTCAACTCTCTGTAATCGATACACATTCGGAACGTTCCATCTTTCTTTTTGACAAATAGGATTGGTGCTCCCCAAGGGGATGAACTTGGTTGAATGAAACCTTTATCTGATAGTTCTTTCAACTGTTCAGATAATTCTTTCATTTCGAAGGGTGCTAATCGATATGGTGCTTTTGCAACTGGTGCTGCTCCAGGCACTAAATCGATTCGGAATTCTACTTGACGGGTTGGTGGGATTCCAGGTAAGTCTTCGGGAAATACATTAGAAAATTCTCTTACAACTGGCACTTCATCAAGTTGTTTCTTCTTTTCTTTTGTTTCTCCTCCCGTTACTTGGATTTGAAATACATGGCATCCTTTGCTTATGTATTTCATCGTCTTGGCGTACGAAATGATATTGAAAGAAGTTTTAGGTTTATCAACTTGGATGATTAAGGTTTCACCGTCGAATGGAATTTGGATGATTTTCTCGTCACAAATTATTCTGGCACGGTGTTTAGATAACCAATCCATACCAATGATGACATCAAAACTTCCCAATTGGATGGGCATAAGATTGATAGGGAAAGATTTATTTAGAAGGGTTAAGGTGCAGTTTTCGATTAGGGTATTGGTACTTAGAATATTTCCATCTGCTAATTCTATTTCATAGATAGTATCTAATTCTACAGGAGTAATATTTAGAATTGCGGCAAACGAAGTAGACACAAAACTTTTATCTGCTCCTGAATCAAATAATATCTTAGCATCTTGTTGATTTAATAGGAACGTACCGGTAACAACATCAGAATTCTGCGTTGTGTTCCCATCACCAAGTACATACGCTCTTCCTCGGGCAACATTATTGGCACTTTTCGGACATTGAGTTCTGTAGTGTCCAACTTCTCCACAACCATGGCACTTTACTGCTATCGGTTGTGTGTTGGCTCCAGTCGCTCGACAGTCCCTTGTCATATGACCAATTCTTCTACAGTTGCCACAAGCAGCCTTACATGCTCCATTATGATGCATGTTGCACTTGTTACATGGGGGTAGAGTTCCGGCATAACCTTTACTTTCTGCAGGTACTGCTGCATAAGCTCTGGTAGCTTCTTGCCGACGATTTTGTTGTTGATGGTGATTACTACGGTTCTGCTGTTGATCTCTGCTGCGGTTGCTGCTTTGATTGTTGTTGTTGTTGTAGCTCCGGTTACCACTGTAACTGTTGTTGTAGCTGCGGTTGTTGCTATTGTTACTCCCACGGTTGTCAGCACTTCTCTTATGCTCATTGATCACAGAGGTAGAACCTCTTTTGATCACCCGGGTTAACAATCTCTGTGCAAGCTCCATAGCTTCTTCTACTGTCATTGGATTCGATGAGGTAACATCTCCTTCAATGGATGGTGGCAGTCCCTCCACGTATTTCTCCAATGCTTGTTCAGCATCGGGTACTATAGTTGGGCACATCACCGACAACTCCAGAAACTTTCTGTCGTATGTCGTCAGGTCATTGTACCTTACAACTAGCTGATGAAATTCATCCTCCAGTTTTCGAATCTCTGTCCTTGGACAATACTTTTTCAACATTTTATTTTTCAACTCATTCCACGAAAGTCTGAAAGCTTCATCTGGACCCATAGCATTCGCAGTAGTGTTCCACCACGATAGTGCTTCTCCTTGAAGAGTTCCTGTAGCAAAGGTAACTTTGCTATTCTCAGGACAACCACTCCTCTTGAAAACTGTCTCAGTATGCTCAAACCAATGGGCCATTTCAGTCACTCCTTCAATTCCTTTGAAGTTTGTTGGCTTGCAAGTCATGAAATCCTTGTAAGTACAATTACGTGGAATAATTGTATTAGTTTCACGATTTGCACCATTGGTATTATTCAAACGATCTGCTTCACGAGCTGCAGATATTCCCTCAGCGATCATTCTCTGAACCTCAGTGGGGGTCATGATCACTTCCGGGTTAGAGTTTTCGCTACTTGCATGCTCCATTTTTCTATTAATAATAAAAAAATATAGCATTTAGAATTTTAAACAACAACTTGTTTAAAGGTTCTTGTGAGGTAGGGAAATAAATATTTATGAGTCTTAATAATAATTGGGCACCATATGTAGTTTTTATTTCTATACAACAGTCATAATCATTCCGATATGTTAGATGCATTTTTAATACACATGAACAACCATAAGCATAAGTTAACATTTGTATATAGTAATATCAAAACCAACAGCATAACATTAATAACTTAATCAGTTGAGTTGTTATAACAAAACGATACAAGCTTATTAAATGCCACATGCGGCAGGCTTGAATGCCTTATTACTAGTACAAATACTAATTGCCTCTAATGATTAGGTATGTCCACATGTCCTCCCATCTCTAAGATCTGAGTTCGGAGCTCTTGCATCTCGGTATGATGTTGAATCTTCATATCTCCTACGATGTTTTCCAATGTATCTGCTCTTCGGTGTGCAAGTTGGGCTTCCCAAGTACGGTTCTGTCCCTCTCTTCGCAATGATATCGCGAAAGAACGTGTCTCAGAGATATCCGAATGTATCTGAGCTAACCCCTGCTGCAACTCTATCCTATCGGCTATAAGGTTATGTAAGGTGTTGTGGGTAGTATCTGAATGATCGAATGATGAATAATCAATCATCTGAAGAAGTGAGTCTATCTGATCTTCGTGATGCTCCAATCGCGACACTACTACAGAAGATGAAAGGGTAGAGGGAATTTCCATCCTAGCACTCTCGCCAGTTTCATTGATATGAGCTGGGGGAGTAAAACCAGGCGGATAGGGTAATGATGGCGAAAGTGGAGGAATAGAATCAGAAATACGAAGTCGGCTGGATGTAGGTATATCTTCCTCAGGGATTTGCTCTCTTGGGTGAAAATTGTACGGATAAGTTTGGCTAAAAAGGTTGAGTAGGTGATCTGGTGCATATGAATCAAAATCATGACGTGGTAATGGTGTCGATAAAACAAAAACATCGGGATCTTCAAGCGTTGTAGCAATTTCGTCTTGCTCGTAGGGTTCTGTTTCTTGGGAAACAGCGTCAGGTACAAAAGTAGAACGAATAACAGGCGAAGTAACGGACGCGACGGAAATATCAGAGTCGGAGTCGAACATACTCATATTGAAACAATACTGTAACAATTCATAAATAGCGCAGAATAAGAATTTATTATCATCAAAGAATACAAAATTCTAACATATTAAAATCAAAATATCATAGCTTAATGATTAACTTACGGAGTACTGTAGCAAGCAGGTACGTCGGGCAAAATTTATATGATGAAAATTTAATTTATTTGAAAGTGTGGTTATAGTTCAATGTTTGAAAATATTTGGTTCTCTATAACTATGTCTCTTATGTCAATCTGTAACACCCCCTAATTTGTAATGTGGCAGCGGAATAGTAATTAGGGTGTTACGGTGAGGATCGAAGTCATAATGATAAAAAACGGCTCGAAAGAGACGTTTTAAAACATAATTTCATTTATAAAAATTTGAAATACAATAGGTCCTTATCAGAGTATTATTAAAAAGCTTGATGTTTTGAACTAAATCAAACATCATTTATTTTACATCATTATTGAAATAAAGAAAACATATTTTGAAGATTTTTGCCGCCCGTTCCATGCTTGCTTCCTCCGCTAAATACCTGAGATACATGCTTAAAAGTCAACAAAAATTTTGAGTGAAATCATAGAGTTTGAATTTAATAATTATTTTGATACACAAGTAAGATTGTATTGGAAAATACAATCAGTTTGAAAATATTGATATTGCAGTTCATATATTGCTCTAAGTCTCATGACACGCAAACGTTAACAAATACCGTAAACGGCGGGTGTTTATCAAATCAATGATAAATTTGCTCTCGTGTAATAGGTGATTTGCCAGTTCCTATTTTTACTCAAATATAATTATCACGACTAATACGACTAACCACATGCATAATGGCATTCCGTCAAGTATTAATGGGACAGGCTGTCAAACCTTAAATAGATCTATTCATTATATTCGCGTTCACCTCAGTGATTAATGGCTCATGAATAAGGGTCTTTTGGCAATAGCTAACTTAGGCATATATCAGTCAAGAAAGCATACAGAAAAATACTTGCGATCTATTTGTAACATGTATCCCCCTCACGGAGTTTTGAAAATAAGTAAATGTGAGGCTATGACTCACCTTGATTGATACTGAAAACGAAGAAAATAAAGTCGGACGAATTTATGAAAACAGCTTCGAAACACAACCTGATAAATAAATTTATCTAAGAACTTGACCAAAAACTATTCGATAATTACGAAGGAAATAACGAATATTAGATATTCGTTATGACGAAAAAAAAAATGATGTGCAGTGAAAATCTTGTGATATGCATGATATGATAAAATATGATTTTTAAATTATCCATCGAAGTTTTTCCTTTTTAATCGTAAGTAAATTCTTAACTTTTTAAATATCGTTATATATATTATTAACGTTACGTTAAATAATATATATAAATAAAAATAAAGTTTAAACATAATGTGAAATAAATTGACGAAAATAGAAAATGAATAAGAATGATAAATAAGTTACGTTTAGTCTCTGTCTCCTTTTCTAATTTTACCATTTTTACACTAACGATACTTGCATTACACCGTTAGTCCTTTTTATATATTTTCCAACTATAGTCCTCTCCTTTGTCCAATAATCAATACTAACCTTATAATATTAATTTTTATCACATTTTACCCTTATATTTCGGTATTTACAGGTTTAGTCCTTTATTTTTAATATTTACATATTTAGTCCTTCTAGGTGTCGTCGCGTTACATTTTTAGTCCAATTTTGCAAAAATAATTATTAAATTTTTCTAAAAATTTCCGAAGCTTATTAATTAAGTAACAAGCTTATTTTAACTGCTTATTTATTCAAAAGCTTAATTTTTAGCTTATGGGCTACTTAACGATTCAAATAAAGGCCCGTTAAGAGTTTTGGAGGCAAGGGCATGGAAAAAGTTTTGGGCTTGGCATTGGGTCATTTTTATGATTCTAAAAACATTTCTTATAGGCCCAGTGGGCTTACGGATTTTAATTACTTAATGGGCTTTTGTTGAGCCCAAGTCGAAAACATAAGATTTTTAGTTATAAATTTTGGTTTGAAATCCGGTTGGTGTAGATTCAAAATGGATCGAGTAGGATGTCAAAACGTGATTATTTTTATAAGTTGTTTACATGAAAATGTTAGTTTGCTAGGTGGTCTATGGCGTTGTGAAATAATATAGTACTATCGTTAAATGAAATTCAATGTTATACTCGTGTTTTGTGGCATGTTTGGACCGGTATATATTATGAAAATTTATTAATATTTACTAAGTGTTTTTGATAAATTGAAATCGATGAACATGGTTTGAAATGTATGCGTGTGATGCATTTAACGTGACAACTAAGGTGAATTATGTGTGCTACGTGATTCCTAGGCCTTCCAAGATAGAGGCTAATCACGTTTCGTGTACTAAGAATAATTATATACGTGAAATACATGTGCAAAGTATATACGTTCGAAACAATAAAAACAAAGTGCATGACTAAATATTAACGTGTGAAATGGAATATAAATGAGTAGAGGAAACTTACAAACACCTTAGAGGTGATCAAGAGTCGAGATTGATAGAAAGGAACACAAGAAAATCACGTCTCAACTATATAACCCAAACGTTATATATATATATTTCAACCCGATTTCCTTTCCTTGCTTCCAATAATATACCACACGACTTGTAAGTCTTGTGAGAATGATTTGAAGGTCGATTTATCTCAGTGAAAGAGTTTGGAAATGAATAAGAGTAGAATGCATGCAAGTACGTACATATATTACTAATATATATAACGTTAGTAGAAAAGTTCAATGTGAATTCTTCGTGTACTATTTGCATGTCAGTACTAGCTCCTAGATGAAATTTTATAATGGTTTAGGATGGCTTGTGAGAGCACAAAAGGAGGAGAGTGTTGGGGTGAATCATACCCTATGTCGACCATGCAATTTTCCTTGTATACGATTTACAAAATCGTACACAACTTATTTATACATAATCATCTTTAACATTTGAGTATAGAATCATCTCAGGAATAATATTAGGAACGATTAGAAACAAACGAGATTCAAAACGGTTAAGTTTTGAATATATTGTAACTCGATTTGGATTTGCAAGGGTCGAATACTTTGCCTCTTATAAACATATCAAAACTCAACGTATGGACGTGAGAGTTGACACACTAATTGTTGGCTAGTAGGTTAACGAGATGAGAAAATAAAATACGTTGGTCGTGTGTAAGATTTAAAAATAAACAATGTGTTTTGGAGGTGATTGAACTATGTCGATCGGATGAAAATTTAGTGAATTGGATTTTTGGGCTTAGGTTCGTGGGCTTATGAATAGTGGATAAAGGGTGTGGGCCGAAGGTAATTAAGGGTCCGGTTGTATTAATTAGTTAATTAGGAAATTTAATTATATTTACTAAATATAATTAGGATTAGGATTTAGATTTAGGATTAAATGAAAAGTTTAGATTTCGTGTAACGTGTCGAGGATTAATTCCGTTATTTCGTGAATTTTATTATTTTGTGAAAATCGCCAAAATAATATAATAAGAAAAATTTCAAATTTTTCTGAGAAAATGGGAATTAGAAACGATAACGAATGATCATTTATTTATTAACGATTTAATTACAAGAAATTTTTACAGGGTTCTATAAAAAGAGTATTGAAATAATTTTATGAGGTATGTAACTTGTCCTTCATTGTTGACTATTTTTTTATTTTATTTTTTTTAAACAGCAAGTTAGTACAATACTATCGGTTAGCGAGTTAGATACTCGACACATCTGAGTGGGCAGAGCCCAACACAGATTCTTACCTAGAAGGAAACCCAGTGAGGCTCGAACTTGAGACCTCATGGAAACAACCTCCTCAAAGCTCCTTAAGAGACCTTAGGTGGCCAACTGAGCTAAGCCCAGTTGGTTTGTTAACTACTCCATATTACTATTGAAAACATATTATAAGGCTGGTGGTAATGTTACCGCAGGCGACCGCGGTTATCACTGTCACCTCAACGTCAACTTAGGATGACATTTTTAATGACTAAGTTAGTTTAATAAGACTATAAAGAATCATATTGCACTTAAACACAAATATACTCTACAAAAATAATTAAATAACACACACTCACATATAAAAAGAATGGGGACTCGGTCGACCAAGCGACCTAGTTGTGCATTATCTCATCTCGACGCGTCCACATAGAAGGTTGACCGAAAATTCGACTGAACAATTACGTATAGTCTAAACTCGTGAAGTTGTACTTATTACTTAAGTTAATGTCGTAGCAACGTACTCTAATTAATATTTATGATTTTCAATACAAGACAACAATATATTTTTTTGGGTAAAAGGGATTTTTCACCCTGGTAAATGCATTACACCAAAAAACGTTGAAGTACAAAGTATGAGGGTGAATCCCTCATCTCAACCTGATCAGGGCGACACCAAAAAACGTTGAAGTAAAAGACAACAATATTCACATGGCAAATTTCACAAAATGTATCATATTTTAGGTCAATTTGTAATGTAAGGTTTTCCAACTTTACGAAAGTTGCTATCGAAAACTTTTCAAATGAAATGGTTAATTAAAGTGATGAATCGTTATATTGAGCATTTAAAAGTCGTTTCAGCTATAATTATAACCAGAATCGCTTTTGAAAAGTCGATAAAAATTATATTGCACAAAAAATAATTTTGATACTTTAAATTGAGAAAAATAAAGTTGAGTACCTAAATTTCAAAGTGACCTAAACCATGATACATGACAAAGAAAAACGTCCATTCATTTACAGTATGACATGCTCCCTCCGCCTCAATTTTATTAGTTCAATTTTAAATTACTAGAAGGGTACCCGCGCAATGCGGCGGCGGGTACTCGGTGACTATGTTTGTGGCGAGCAAATGTTTTCATTTTAAACCCTCCTTATTTAGCATTGTCCCAAATACTTTAAAACGTAGTAGATATATGTTTTTTTATAATTAGAACATTTAAATTATTAATAGTCTAATGTGTGTTTAGAAGCTGAAAAGAAACTGTGTTAGTTTGTGGGTAAGTTTGTAGACTTTATATATATATGAAATATGCGTTAAAAGATAATTATATCACATTGATTAAATGGGCTGTTATATAACATTGATTAAATGGGGCATTGCAAGTTAATGGGGTTTATAAATACTAGTTGCTCCTACAATTAAAGAGATTAAAATTTATAATGTAATGTAACTCCTATTCATATGTATGTTTTAGTTTGAAATCCTTCCAATTAAAGAAATGTTTTTGGTCTTAATTTTTTAAGGCTTCTTTTTTAGGAATGGTCTAAATGGATTATAATGTAGTTAAGATACGCAGATACCAATTAAATATTTTTATACTAACTAAAGTCTCTTTTAAGTTTTAATTGACTAAATATCAAAGTGCACATATATTTTAAGAAAATTCAAAATAAATGAGAAAAATTCAAAATAAAAATATAGAGTAATAAATGAGAAAAATTCGTTTGACCATCAAAATGTGAATTTGTGATAGAACATACTAAGGGCAAGTTTGGTACGATTGATGAGAATTACTTCTTGCGTTTGTTTCACAAAAAGAAAGGAAACAAGGGTCATAAATCCATTCTCATTCTACTATTTTGATTCTTTAAAAAAATTGAAGAAAAGCAGAGAATGAGATTTTCTACACAAGCCTTTCTACATGTTCATTCTCTAGTGAATGAAGCATCACATAAAAAAAAAAAAAAAAAAAAAAAAAGGATTGGGAAGTTATAAAACTCATTTGCAGGTGCTATGCACATTCTAAAAACGAACGAGCCCTCTTTTGATAAATCGATTGATTTTCATCGCTAGAACCCTATTGTTATATTCATTACTTCTTCAGTTCATCGTAATTACTTTTCATCTTATTCATTGGTTCTTCAATTCATCGTAATTACTTTTCATCCCCAACTATCATTCTCATCTTTTATTGATATTCATCTTAACAAATCATTTTTTAATAGTTTTTCTTACAATTAGTATCCTATACGATTTGGGGGAGTTGTCAATCATTTTGAAACTTGTTTAATTATAAGTAGTAATTTCTGCTAGACTCTTCCTTTGATTAGGTTTAGTGTTTTTCCGTTCTACTTTTTATTGTAAAATCTCAACGAACTGATATACATATCACTTATCTTAATGATTATGATCGTATGAGCACAAGCTTGATTTTAATGATTTTTAACTTGATTTGGTGATTAACTTGATGATACAAATTTGTGATCTATTTATATCCAATTATCAACTTGAAGATCTTTTAGTGTGTGTTATCAGCTTGGTTTAACATAGTTTGTAGATGACGATAGCAAGTTTAATTTGTCATGGAAAGATAATCCAACTTAGAACAAATTGAGTCTGTCATTCTTTGTCCACACCAAATAATAGAAAACAATTCTGAGACGATCCTAACATTTCATTCTCTACTCTTACCAAACAGTGAAATACTTATTTTTTTTTATTTTTTTTTTTACTCAATTCTCTTTCTCTACAATTTCATTCTTATCGATTCAGTCATACAAAATGTCCTCTAACTTCTTTCTTTCTTATTCATTTATTATTATCTTAAATCACTGTGTTTATGTTATGCATAATAAAACGAACTAATCATTTGAAATGTAACAAAATATACCCGATATATCAAGTCACAAAGTTACAATATCCTAATGGAGTAAATACAACTATAGTTAGTTCCTAAAAATGGTACATGCTTGTGCCAAAATAACTTTAACCGTATGACATATATCAAATCTTATTTAAATCTCCGACATCGATTAATGCTAAAGAAAAGTAACAAATAATGCAAATAAATGATTAACAACCTGGGACCATTAACAGCTTTTATAAAGCTAAAACCAGAAGACTCAGTGACGGAGCCACATATAAACCTGGGTTGGCCAAGGCCCACCCTAAGATTCTAGTGAGTTACTAAATATACATCCTATTACTTTAAAATTAAATAGTTAATAGGTAAATTGGCCCATCCAATTGAGTATGAAGATTAAAACGCAAGACAAATGTGAAATGTACATAATTTAATTTTGATTGTAGCACACAGTTATAATAACCTTTCATATATTTCAACTTAAAAGTGCATATTTTATAGATTTCTTAGATCTTTACTTTTGTTTTTCATGTGTAACTAGAGGTATTATCCCTCGTTGGATGCTTCAAATTAATTTGAAAGCATATTTCATTACATTTTTTGTACAATTTTTAGATCAAAATCTTATTATATGTAACATTCAAGTTTTATTTGCAAGTTATGTTGTGTAGTATCCATGCATTTGAAATAGAAAACAAGAACTATATCATTTTATCATGACGATATTCTATTCATTAATTGCTATGTCGATATTTGACCCACCCGTACATAAAATCCTGGCTTCGTCACTGAGAAGACTTATGAAAGTGAGAGTATTGAAACCAACATAAAGTTACAACTCTCCAAGGGTTATCATTCCTTTCACACTTCGTTGGTTTTTGCCTCCAATAATCGTACCATTATGTAAATAAATAATTAAGTTTAGTTTCCTCTAAAATTGCTTATAACTTACGTATTTGTTTGTGTATGTTTGTTGGAATGGGGATTAAGGGGACACACACATATGATTATGTGCATTTATACAAGTACATATATATTTCGTTTTTAGTGATGCATGGTGCCATATTTGTAAAGGTTTCTTCTTATGAAAGACGATCACATAGCAACAACAACCATCAATAAGCAATGAATTAACGAGCAAGATGCTAAAAATTAAAAAATATTACAATCACAGTAACAAAAATAACTCTGCTCAAAATAACTACATTGACTATGTCTATAGTTAGGGTAAATTACACCGTTGGTCCTCAAAGTCGGGGTTGATTGGCGGATACAGTCTTCAGATCTAGAGTTACGCTCTTGTAGTGCCCAACGTCACGTGTTTCACTCCCTCACGGTCTAAAACTCTAACGCTAAGAATTCAAACACACACACACCCACTTTCACACATTAACCCAAACACACCTTCTTTAACCTCTTCACCACCGACGCCACCACCATCATGATTAACAAATTCACACGAGACAAAAAGTGTTTCCGAGTTTAAACTCACTTTAAGAAGTCACTAAAGATATCCTTTCGAAACCTAAAGAACTATTGGGCCTTTTTAAAACCTTTTGTAGCATGTTTATATGTTTTCTTCTTCTTATATGGTGGAAGTTATGGTTCTTGGTTGAACTTTTTTCACTTATTTGTATGAAATTCGCTATAACTAACATTCCAAACATCTTTCAGAAGAAAGTTCTCTTTTTATTTTTATTTCTGTTTCATTGACTATATAATGTACATGTATTTTTGTTCAAGGCCCATATTCGAGGCCCATACACTTTAGACATTCCAATGATCCAATCTGAAAGCTGAAATCGTGGAACGTGAGTGTTAACAATTTGATGGTCGGCAGTTCCATGCGATATATAGACTTGCCGGCGCACCCAAGATCAAGAGTCACCAGGTTCATTTTATGAAAAATATTGAAAATCGTAACACAAAATTAAAGACCATGTTTATTTTAGAAAAATCGGTACATTTAACATAATTTTACACTACGCAAGAAAAATCCATGGATCCGTGCACCCCGAGACCCCCCTCGGTCCGCAGCTCAACAGAAGATAGTCTCATAGACCAAATCAACCATTGTAGACAACATATGCTCGCTTCTTACTACTCCCTACGACAGAAAGCAGCTTACACCACAAACATATAGCAATCATAATTATCGTGTAAAAATAATTATTTAACTTAATGGAGTAACTACATCTGAAGTGTGTTTGATAGCCATCATCAACAACAATAACAAACTAGTTTATGTCGAAACGTGATACGAGAAATATAATGTAAACTATTAACGGTAATACTTATACACAACGATATTCCATAAAGTAAAAAAAACTGTTTTTCCGGAAAATCTCTCACAAATTCACAATATGATTTGGAGCAAAAGATAACAAAACTCATAAGTTTTTGTGGTTATTACATATGTTATTTTAGTAAGAACCGTTTACATAATTTTATGAAGCTAGTGTAGCACAAAAGAAAATTTGCGTATACTATATCTTTGGAGTATCCATCAATTAACAAGAAAATAATATGAGCGGAAGAGATGGTGACACGATACAAGATGCAAGGTGCATTGTTGTAGAACATTCTATAAAACAAGTTTTGCTAGAACCACAAAAAAACTCACAAAAAATCAAAAAAAAAAAAAAAAAAAAAAAAAAAAAAAAGAATGTCATGTTGTGATTGGTATGTCTTTCTATATTTTCTCTCCCTCTTTCTTATTGAGTCAATCAAGACAATTTTGTGAATTTCTTTCTGTGGTTGTAGCAAATGGTATCGCAAAATAATTATAGCAAATAATATAATGATATTGTTATAAATATATATATCGAATGGATTTCATATCATCTAATATTATGAGTATATCTTTGTATATTAATAGAATATTGTATTTTGGATAATACTTCAACTTGTAATTATAAATATTTTTTCGACGTGAGATGAATAATACAATTTTTTTTATCTTATGTTCTTCTCTATATCTTATGTTCTTGTTTATTATTTTATAACACGTTATTAGCATGAATGTCTCAATAAAAAAATGAAAGAACAACCACTATTATGATTGAGTAAACCACTCAACATTCACAATTTCAGTTTCATGTGGTAAGTCTTAGATATCTAATATGGAGTATTAATATAATCTTACTGTTATTGGTTGAAATTCCAAATGGGTCTAGAACAATAAATGTCGATTATATTTAAATCTAAAATTGATTTCATATGCTAAAGTTATATACTGAATAATTCAAGCGATGTGATCATGAGGAAAAGTGAAAATATGTGTTGCATTTTTTTCCCTTGACTATAGTTTTGTCTCCAATGGGTTTTCCTGACAAGGTTTTTAATGATACAACATCCGTAAGCGTATGAAAGAATTACGTACTCTTTTCTTCACAAGATTTTTATCCCACTGAGTTTTATCTTGTAAATTTTTTGATGAGACGTAATCTTTTAAATAAACATCCAAAGGAAAGTGTTATAAATTTAGATACATATATATATGGAATGGAATAATGGATGTACATGTCATCTAATATTGTAAGTATACCTTTGTATATTAATAGAAGATTGTATCTTGGAGAATACTCCAACTTGTAATTATAAATATTCCTCCAACGTGAGATGAACAATACAATTCTTTGTATCTTTGTTGTTCTTGTTCTTGTTCTTGTTCTTCTTATTATTCACAACAGATATGATATATACGTAATATGTATACATGTTCTATGTGTGCGCATACATATAAGACATTAGTGCATGAAGTATGTAACTTAAATCAAGTAAATCCAATGAAGTTATCATAATTCTTGGTGCACACTGTGAGAAGCGCCATAGGGTTTAAAAGGTTTTGTGAAGATTAGTAGTGGTGGTGGCGGAGGCAGTGGTAAAAAGGTTTTGTGAAGATGTGTTTGGGTTAATGTGTGAAAGTGGGTGCGTATGTGTGTGTGTTTAATGGGGGTGTTTGGACATGAAATGGCGAAAAGACCAAAAAAAAAAAAAAAAAAAAAAAAAAAAAAAAAAAACTTACACCTAACGAGGTTTTAAACGAACATTAGGGTTTGGACAGTGAGGGAGTGAAAACATGACCTTGGGGACTATGGGAGCGTAACCCTAGATCTGAGGACTGTATCAGCAATTTTTCAAGAGGGACCAACAATGTAATTTACCCTTATAGTTATTTAGACGAATCTATAGCTACATTTAACATGACTAGATGGTTACTCGCGTGTTGCGGCGGCGAGTACACATGTAATTAAATTTTTCAACAAGCAGATAGTTATGTTTTTAAGCACCAAATAATTTGATCACCTTTAAATGATCATTTTTAGACTTAAGAGAATATACCATAGTATCCGCCCCATGTGGCGGGAAACCAGAAAGTTTAAACGACTTCTGGTTCTCTTGAAATCGTGTCTTGATGGATGACGGTTTTCAATGATTGTCAACTATTTTCAGTGATTATGTAAACAATTGGGAAAATTGGATATGTAAGAATGTGAAAAAATGTGTGTTTTTTTCAAATATTTTGAGAGAGAAGGGACAACTTTTCATTTTACAGCATCTTTTGATATACTCCGTATGTATTTTTTAAGTAATATATGGAGAATCATAATTAAGGCGTCGTTTGTTTTTTTAGAGGTTTTATGCCTTTATCTGCAAACCATGTATGTAGAAGAAGAGGTACATCTAAAGTCTTCATCTGCAAGAAAGAAAACCGTTTTGTAGACCGTAGAGGGGGGGGGGGGGGAGGTGAATACGGTCTTTCGACTAACTTGAAGTTTAACAACTTCTAGTCTCAAAGATCAACAAGTGGTTATACACAACAACAGTCACAACCACAACCACAACCACAATATATAAAGCGAGTAAAGAGACACCACGGCGTGTTTATACTATTCGTATGTCCAGTTGCGAATCCACGACACCGATAATATTACTAAGTATAATCCTTAGGGTGGATTACAAACCGTTACAACTTCACCCCATTGATATGCACAAAAATCGGCGCTCATTAATAAGAGCTACTCCCAACAACATTCCCCCACAGAAACCACCCACAATAATCTCGCGATCCAACTTGACCACTAAGACCACAAAAAACTTCCCCACTTGAAGTATCAAACCCCAACTAGACCTTCCCCGATCTAGGCTTGATCACCAAGATACAAAACTTTACAACCTTACAACCAAACCGAATGAATGATAGTTGTTTGTTTAAACAAAGCTCTAACCTAACCTAGAGACTCGATTCTAATAGAAAAGGTATATATAAGAAGACATTCGACAGAATCCACAAGAGTGTATTAAGTTCTTGTAAATCTTGCTTGTGGAAGAAGTGATATTTCAATTAAAGATAGAGAGAAGTTTAGATCACAATAAGATAATACACTTAAAGGATTGAGAGAAAAGAAAATAGAGAGAAAGTATGTTTGACAAGAGGTAAGTAACAAATGACAAGAGTTGGGGTATTTATAACCAAACCAACAAACATCCCAGACGCGCTTGGCGCACTAGTCATGCGTTGGCTCACCACCCAGCGTATTGGGTGTTATCCCGAGATTTTTGTTGGTTTTGTTTATTTCTACCCGACTCTTGTTAAACTCCCAATTTCGCTTCACCTTTGACCTTTCCAATGACATTCCAACACTCAAAGTAGGATAAGGTCAACCAACTCATTTAGGCAAGGTTTTGGTATTTAAAACATTTAGTGAAGTGAAAAAGGGTTTAGTCTAATTTTAAATAGAAAGAGAAGAACCATTTGACATTACACATTGGATAAAACTTTGGCTCCTATATTTGAAATTCAAATTTCAAATTCAAAAACTAGTTGTTACAAGATGAGTTGTAAGATGTGATAGGTTGAGTGTGTAAAATAGTTATGTAAGGGAGTGAGTTGGCAAAGCAAACCTTTGAGAGAAAGGTTAGAGTACGTGAGTGAGTGTGTAAGAAAAGTGTGTAAGAGTGTGTCATAGAATGGGTTGGCAAAACTTGGAGAGGAAGGGTGTGAGTTGTTATTTGAATTTCAATTCAAATTAGAATAGGTGTGGGTAAGTGTATGTGTAGGCGTTTGAGTGTGTAGGTGTGAGGGATTTCAAATTCAAATCTTGAATGTTGATATTGTGTGAAAGGGATGAGTGTATAAGCAGGCAATTGACACCTTGTAAGACTGTGTAAGATATGTGAGTTGACAATGAAAACATAGAGAAGGCTTGGAGAAGGTAGAGATGGGGTAGGTTCCTCCAATTTTAAATTCAAAACTTATAAAGGTTGTATATGTGTGAGAGAGTGACGTGTGATTATGAGTGTGTATGTGTGATTCAAATTCAAATTTGAATGTTAAGAGTGCGTGAGGAATTGAAGAGGTATATGTATGTAAGAAAATGATATCCCCAATCTAAAATACACATATGGAATGTGGTAATGGTGAATGAAGGTTGGTGAAGAAGAATGGTAGTGAATTTGAATTTGGATGATCAAATGACAAAGAGAATGTGCAGGAGATTTTGTTGGAATATAGGGGACAAAAGTACAAAATTGTGTAAGGGAATGCAATAGAATGTTTGTGTGAATGTGTGGGATATTTGAAATGCTCAAAAGAGGATTTATATTTCAAGAACTTAAACTCAAGTATTCAAACTTGGTAATTCTTAGTTAACCCACAATTAATCATTCACCAATCATCTTGATGCAAGTAAGAAGAGTGCTTTGCATCAAGGTAAATCACCATCTCATAAATGAGAGAATTGCGTTTACACAAAGTGACCTCGACTTAAATGACCAATTCCAGAGTAAAACCCCGTTAAGTGGTTAGTAAAGATACACGAAAGGATTATGATCACTTGAATACTTTCTTTTAAAGTTCTAGTGAAAGTATAAACCTCGTAGGTTTGAGGAAATAATTTTGCCTTGGCTCGAGGCTTTTTAAAAATGTTTATGAGTTTGCCTTGGCTCGAGGCTCTATAAAAACATTTATGAGTTGACTTTTTTCTTTTTATTTATTTTTTATTTTTTTAATATATATATATATATATATATATATATATATATATATATATATATATATATATATATATATATATATATATATATATATTTTGTAAAATC